>SRSE01000103.1:0-364663 GCA_005024645.1 Planiliza haematocheilus
AGCCGGTCTCCATAGACCTCCATGTTAAAACAGTCTGGTCTTTAGAGAGGGGCGTGGTCTCTTTGACAGCTGTTTGTCCTCAGAGGTTGCTAGCTGTCTTTAGCCTCAGCTCCACTCAAGTTCCACCTCTTGTTGAATCAGCTGGGGAGGTGGGCGGAGTCAGACAAAGATTGGAGACGGACAGAGACGCCAGGACGTTGGAATCGAATTCAGTCTCACCCTCCGCTAATGCTAACATTAGCGTGTGTTAACAGAGTCTTATGTTCACGTTTAAGGCAAAACCAAGAAAGTTAGCATACATTCAAGCTAGTGTAGGAGCTAGCGTTGCTGCTTAAACAACAGTTTCTGTTGAAAGAATGAATTTCCTCAAAATAATTTAACTTTTATTTTTCTCTTAATATATTATTTTTCTTGCAGGTTTCACGTCGAACACAGAAAAAAACTAAAATGTTTGTTTTTTCCTGTCGACATAAAGTTCAGACTAAAAAGCTGAGGGCCGGTCCTTGTCTCCCCGTAGACCTGGACCTCTGAGTGACACCGTCCTGAAACCAGACTCAAGCTGAGCCGCTGGGATCAAACCGGTCCCGAGGATCTTCCAGTCTCTGAAACTCGTTCATTTTCTCGTCTCATCACTTGGACTTGAACACAGAGTCCCAGTCCAGATGTTCAGATCCAGCTGCAGCCTCAGGGCTCTTTGGGATGGACGGGAACAACGACTGCATCTTCTGTCTGAACTCTGGCAACTGAAGAAACAAAGAGGTTTAAATTAAAGAGAGATTTAACGTTAGCCTAGCATGATAGCAGGGTTAGCCTTTAAAGCTTTAGACTGTTAGCCTAGCATGATAGCAGGGTTAGCCTTTAAAGCTTTAGACTGTTAGCCTAGCATGATAGCAGGGTTAGCCTCTAAAGCTGCAGACTGTTAGCCTAGCATGACAGCAGGGTTAGCCTCTAAAGCTGCTGCACACTGTTAGCTTAGCATGATACTGGGTTAGCCTCTAAAGCTGCACAGTTAGCCTAGCATGATAGCAGGGTTTGCCTCTAAAGCTGCACAGTTAGCCTAGCATGATAGCAGGGTTAGCCTCTAAAGCTGCAGACTGTTAGCCTAGCATGACAGCAGGGTTAGCCTCTAAAGCTGCTGCACACTGTTAGCTTAGCATGATAGCAGGGTTAGCCTCTAAAGCTGCAGACTGTTAGCCTAGCATGACAGCAGGGTTAGCCTCTAAAGCTGCAGACTGTTAGCCTAGCATGATAGCAGGGTTAGCCTCTAAAGCTGCAGACTGTTAGCCTAGCATGCTAGCAGGGTTAGCCTCGTGATTAACGTACACTGTGAACTCCGAGGGCTTTCCACACTGAGAAGCTGAGCAGACCGACCCCACACCAGGCGAACAGGGAGCCCCAGCCCAGAGCTCTGAGGGCCAGGGAGGCTCCGCCCTCCGGGGCCGACGCCGTCACGGCCACGCCCTGCAGAGGAAACGACACGTTTAAAGCAGCCTCTTCATTCATCACAGATAAAGACTGAGCTCCTCCTCCATGTTAGTGTCCGGCTCTGGATGATTAGTAACGGTTACCATGGTTACCACCTCCGCCAGGACCTCTGCACCTGTACCTTACTGAACCACTCTGGACTTTTCTTCTTGGCCAGCGCCAACGTGGAGCCGAAGCCTGCGATCATCCCTGCAGACGCCACCGTGGTCAGAAACGCTGCACCTGCACACAGGAAGTCAGGAAGTCTGAAACCACTACAAGAACTAAATGATGCTTGATTTCTACTTTCACTTAATGGTAAAATTACATTTCAGCTCTATTAATTCACGAGTTCAGAGTTGTTTGGAGGATTAAACTGAGCCGAACTGAACGAAATAATTCAGTATTTCTCCAAAACCAAATGAAAAAATGTTACAGTTGAAAAAAGCCGTGGGCAGCCGTGGCCTACTGGTTAGTGCTTTGGGCTTGTGGCTGAAGGGTTGCCGGTTCGAACCCCCGACCAGTAGAAAGCGGCTGAAGTGCCCTTGAGCAAGGCACCTAACCCCTCACTGCTCCCCGAGCGCCGCTGTAGCATGGCAGCTCACTGCTCCGGGTTAGTGTGTGCTTCACGTCACTGTGTGTTCACTAATTTCACGGATGGGTTAAATGCAGAAATCACATTCCATGTATACACAAGTATACATGGCCAATACCACTAATTATTAAATTAAAAATTAAAAGATTTTCCATCCAAGCAAACTCTTTAAATTGGTCGGATTTTGACTGGAGTTTGGTGGAGTGTAACACCTGCAGCCGCGCATCCTTATCAGCAGGGTGTGTGTTTCTTAGCGAACTGAATGAACCTTAAAACGGTTGTTTTTTGACTGGACTCTGGTGAGAGGAGCTCGACATTGTTGTGACCTCGGACAGAGAGAACCCGGACAAACGGCAGAACACCCGCGAACAGTTACCGGTCGCATGGAGCGCGAGCTCCCCGGCTAACATCTGTCTGACCTTTCAACATCTGGAGTTTGTTTTCGTCTTCTTCTTCTCTCCCTGCTGAAACTCCTACACCAACAGCTCTACCTCCATCTGTGACGGCCATCTTGCTGCGGTCCTACTCCCAAAAGAGACCGGGCGGAAACAAGCGAGCTGGGAACGGAAACAATAAGCTCGTTTATTTATTTTATTTATTGTGTGAGAACAGAAAAATACACTATTAAATAAAACACGAATAACATACACTAAAATTATACATTATTTATTTCCGTCTGTCGATCGAGTACGTGTTTTGTTTTTGTCAGAGAGAAAACAGGAAGGAATCCTGCCTGATCCAAAGATCGTCTATTAAACCTTATCACTGGTTCGCAGGATGAAATCAATTAGGAGGTCTCACTCCGTCTGAGATAAATCCGAGATGTAATTTTATTATCCGATTTAAGCGTTCAGATAAACAGCATTAAATAAGTAATTAATAATTTAAACATTAAACTACAGGCTTTAAAAACAGTAGATAAATACTATACAAAGAAAACATCATAATACAGACCAGGGGGGTATTGCACAAAACTAGGATAAGGGATTAAGCCGGGATATGTTGATTATAATGGCTGAATTAGCCAATCAGAGATAATTTAGCCTTCAGATAATCAACATATCCCGGCTTAAATCCCTTATCCTAGTTTTGTGCAATACCCCTCTGGTTTGGTAGAAATCAGGCTACTCTCGGTCTGTCAGAATTCGTTATTTCCTGCAGAGTGGTTCATCATGTTAGTAGAGGATCTGTGCAGTCTGGAGCTTCAGCAGCTCTGCGGAGAATCAGGATGCTCTTCACGTCTTCCTCCTCCTCCTCTTCCTCCTCTTCCTTCTCTTCCTCCTCCTCTCCGACACAGAGCATCAGAACCTGGAGCCGCTCCTCTTTCCCGATCCGGACCTTCCAGAACCGGATCGTTTCTTGAAGAACTGGATTAGTATGTGAGGAGCATCGCTCTCTACTGTGTTTTTTTTGTGGGGGGGCGGGGGGCGGGGTTTGGAGCCAGCGCGCGTGCATCTGACCACGAGTTGGTGTTTTGGTTCCTAACATCTTCATCCTCGGATCTGTCCGGGCTCCTGGGGGCTCCTGAACGCACCACGGTCCTGACCTCGCTCACCTGTGAGGACACATGTCTCAGACCCAGCCTGGACACTACAACCAGATCTGCACCCTCAGCAGCAGCAGCTGCTTGGCCCCGGGCCCCGCTGAGGCCGCCCACCTGGGCCACAAGAGCCGGACCCCCCGCAGGAAGTGGCAGGTGTTCCCCGGGAGGAACCGGTTCTACTGCGGCGGGAGGATCATGATGGCGAGGCAGACCGGGATCTTCTACCTGACCCTGGTCCTCATCCTGCTCACCAGCGCCCTCTTCTTCACCTTCGAGTGAGTCCCGACTTTAGTGTCTGTGAGGTGACCTTTGACCCCGAAACAGAGACCAGAGAAGGCGTTAAAATGTGTTTCAAGAAAATAACAAAATGACTCTTTGGCTCCTGACTTTTTGTCTTCAGGCTCTTTGGCGCCTTGTGATTGGCCGAGACCTTCAGTTTGTCTTTATTGTCTTCTCTCCGTGTGTCCCCAGCTGTCCCTTCCTGGCGTCCAACCTGACTCCAGCCATCCCGGCGGTTGGCGGCGTCCTGTTGGTCTTCGTGATGGGGATGTTGTTCAGGGCGAGCTTCAGCGACCCCGGCGTTCTGCCCCGAGCCACGGCGGACGAGGCCGCCGACCTGGAGAGGCAGATGGGTAACGTCTCAGTCTAGTGTTTGTAGGCTAAGGCTCACTCAGGTTAGCATCCGTTAGCTCAGGGGAGTCAGACTGGTTTCAGTTCAGGGGCCACATTCAGTCCAGGTCTGCTGGTTCAGGATTGTGAGAAGTCTGAACGGCCTTGTTGTTCCTCAGTACGGTGGCCTCTTTAGGACATCCCCGACTCACCAGAACCAAAGTCTAGGTTGCCCTAGCCGCTGACATTAGCGTCTGTATTCCACGCTGCGTGTTTTCAGACTCGGCCGGATGCTCCAGACCTCCACCTCGCACCAGAGAGGTTCTCATCAACGGACAGACGGTCAAACTGAAATACTGCTTCACCTGTAAAATCTTCAGGCCGCCGCGAGCGTCGCACTGCAGCCTGTGTGACAACTGTGTGGGTCAGTGTGGCTGGACTCCTTAGCTCCATGCTAACGCTGCGTTTCAGGTTTGTGTTTGAATGAGCTCCTCTTCCCTCAGAGCGCTTCGACCACCACTGTCCCTGGGTGGGGAACTGTGTCGGACGGAGGAACTATCGCTTCTTCTACCTGTTCATCCTCTCCCTCTCCTTCCTCACCGTCTTCATCTTTGCCTTCGTCATCACTCACGTCATCCTCAGTGAGTAACTCTGCCTCCGCACTCCTCCAACTGTGACTCACTATTCTCTAGAGAAACCTGTGTGATCTGGTTCCTGTGTGATCTGGTTCCTGTGTGATCTGGTTCCTGTGTGATCTGGTTCCTGTGTGATCTGGTTCCTGTGTGATCTGGTTCTTGTGTGATCTGGTTCCTGTGTGATGTGGTTCCTGTGTGATCTGGTTCCTGTGTGATCTGGTTCTTGTGTGATCTGGTTCTTGTGTGATGTGGTTCCTGTGTGATCTGGTTCCTGTCTGATCTGGTTCCTGTGTGATCTGGTTCCTGTGTGATCTGGTTCTTGTGTGATCTGGTTCCTGTGTGATGTGGTTCCTGTGTGATCTGGTTCCTGTGTGATGTGGTTCCTGTGTGATGTGGTTCCTGTGTGATCTGGTTCCTGTGTGATCTGGTTCCTGTGTGATCTGGTTCCTGTGTGATGTGGTGCCTGTGTGATCTGGTTCCTGTGTGATCTGGTTCTTGTGTGATCTGGTTCTTGTGTGATCTGGTTCCTGTGCGATCTGGTTCCTGTGCGATCTGGTTCCTGTGCGATCTGGTTCTTGTGCGATCTGGTTCCTGTGCGATCTGGTTCTTGTGTGATCTGGTTCTTGTGTGATCTGGTTCCTGTGTGATCTGGTTCCTGTGTGATCTGGTTCCTGTGTGATCTGGTTCTTGTGTGATCTGGTTCCTGTGGGATCTGGTTCCTGTGTGATCTGGTTCCTGTGTGATCTGGTTCTTGTGTGATCTGGTTCCTGTGTGATCTGGTTCCTGTGTGATTTGGTTCCTGTGTGATCCGGTTCCTGTGTGATCTGGTTCTTGTGTGATGTGGTTCCTGTGTGATGTGGTTCCTGTGTGATCTGGTTCTTGTGTGATCTGGTTCTTGTGTGATCTGGTTCCTGTGTGATCTGGTTCTTGTGTGATGTGGTTCCTGTGTGATCTGGTTCCTGTGTGATCTGGTTCCTGTGTGATCTGGTTCTTGTGTGATCTGGTTCCTGTGTGATCTGGTTCCTGTGTGATGTGGTTCCTGTGTGATCTGGTTCCTGTGTGATCTGGTTCCTGTGTGATCTGGTTCCTGTGTGATCTGGTTCCTGTGTGATCTGGTTCTTGTGTGATCTGGTTCCTGTGTGATCTGGTTATTGTGTGATCTGGTTATTGTGTGATCTGGTTCCTGTGTGATCTGGTTCCTGTGTGATCTGGTTCCTGTGTGATCTGGTTCCTGTGTGATCTGGTTCTTGTGTGATCTGGTTCTTGTGTGATCTGGTTCCTGTGTGATCTGGTTCCTGTGTGATCTGGTTCCTGTGTGATCTGGTTCCTGTGTGATCTGGTTCTTGTGTGATCTGGTTCCTGTGTGATCTAGTTCTTGTGTGATCTGGTTCTTGTGTGATCTGGTTCTTGTGTGATGTGGTTCCTGTGTGATCTGGTTCCTGTGTGATCTCGTTCCTGTGTGATCTGGTTCTTGTGTGATCTGGTTCCTGTGTGATCTGGTTCCTGTGTGATCTGGTTCCTGTGTGATCTGGTTCCTGTGTGATCTGGTTCCTGTGTGATCTGGTTCTTGTGTGATGTGGTTCCTGTGTGATCTGGTTCCTGTGTGATCTGGTTCTTGTGTGATCTGGTTCTTGTGTGATCTGGTTCCTGTGTGATCTGGTTCTTGTGTGATCTGGTTCCTGTGTGATCTGGTTCCTGTGTGATCTGGTTCCTGTGTGATCTGGTTCTTGTGTGATGTGGTTCCTGTGTGATCTGGTTCCTGTGTGATCTGGTTCTTGTGTGATCTGGTTCTTGTGTGATCTGGTTCCTGTGTGATGTGGTTCCTGTGTGATCTGGTTCCTGTGTGATCTGGTTCCTGTGTGATCTGGTTCCTGTGTGATCTGGTTCTTGTGTGATCTGGTTCCTGTGTGATCTGGTTATTGTGTGATCTGGTTCTTGTGTGATCTGGTTCCTGTGTGATCTGGTTCTTGTGTGATCTGGTTCCTGTGTGATCTGGTTCCTGTGTGATCTGGTTCTTGTGTGATCTGGTTCTTGTGTGATCTGGTTCCTGTGGGATCTGGTTCCTGTGTGATGTGGTTCCTGTGTGATGTGGTTCCTGTGTGATGTGGTTCCTGTGTGATCTGGTTCTTGTGTGATCTGGTTCCTGTGTGATCTGGTTCCTGTGTGATCTGGTTCCTGTGTGATCTGGTTCTTGTGTGATCTGGTTCCTGTGTGATCTGGTTCCTGTGTGATCTGGTTCCTGTGTGATCTGTTCCTGTGTGATCTGGTTCTTGTGTGATCTGGTTCCTGTGTGATCTGGTTCTTGTGTGATCTGGTTCCTGTGTGATCTGGTTCTTGTGTGATCTGGTTCCTGTGTGATCTGGTTCTTGTGTGATCTGGTTCCTGTGTGATCTGGTTCCTGTGTGATCTGGTTCCTGTGTGATCTGGTTCCTGTGTGATCTGGTTCTTGTGTGATCTGGTTCTTGTGTGATGTGGTTCCTGTGTGATGTGGTTCCTGTGTGATCTGGTTCCTGTGTGATCTGGTTCCTGTGTGATCTGGTTCTTGTGTGATCTGGTTCCTGTGTGATGTGGTTCCTGTGTGATCTGGTTCCTGTGTGATCTGGTTCTTGTGTGATCTGGTTCCTGTGTGATCTGGTTCCTGTGTGATCTGGTTCCTGTGTGATCTGGTTCCTGTGTGATCTGGTTCCTGTGTGATCTGGTTCTGGTTCCTGTGTGATCTGGTTCTTGTGTGATCTGGTTCTTGTGTGATCTGGTTCTTGTGTGATCTGGTTCTTGTGTGATGTGGTTCCTGTGTGATCTGGTTCCTGTGTGATCTCGTTCCTGTGTGATGTGGTTCCTGTGTGATCTGGTTCCTGTGTGATCTCGTTCCTGTGTGATCTGGTTCCTGTGTGATGTGGTTCCTGTGTGATCTGGTTCCTGTGTGATCTGGTTCCTGTGTGATCTGGTTCCTGTGTGATCTGGTTCCTGTGTGATCTGGTTCTTGTGTGATCTGGTTCCTGTGTGATCTGGTTCTTGTGTGATCTGGTTCCTGTGTGATCTGGTTCCTGTGTGATCTGGTTCCTGTGTGATCTGGTTCTTGTGTGATCTGGTTCCTGTGTGATGTGGTTCCTGTGTGATCTGGTTCCTGTGTGATCTGGTTCTTGTGTGATCTGGTTCCTGTGTGATGTGGTTCCTGTGTGATCTGGTTCCTGTGTGATCTGGTTCTTGTGTGATCTGGTTCCTGTGTGATCTGGTTCCTGTGTGATCTGGTTCCTGTGTGATCTGGTTCTTGTGTGATCTGGTTCCTGTGTGATCTGGTTCTTGTGTGATCTGGTTCTTGTGTGATCTGGTTCCTGTGTGATCTGGTTCCTGTGTGATCTGGTTCCTGTGTGATCTGGTTCTTGTGTGATCTGGTTCTTGTGTGATCTGGTTCCTGTGTGATCTGGTTCTTGTGTGATCTGGTTCCTGTGTGATCTGGTTCCTGTGTGATCTGGTTCTTGTGTGATGTGGTTCCTGTGTGATCTGGTTCCTGTGTGATCTGGTTCCTGTGTGATCTGGTTCTTGTGTGATCTGGTTCTTGTGTGATGTGGTTCCTGTGTGATCTGGTTCCTGTGTGATCTGGTTCCTGTGTGATCTGGTTCCTGTGTGATCTGGTTCCTCTAGTTGTCATAGAGGTGTTTTTATATTCTGGTTTCATTCCTTCACCTCAAAGAACCGATAAAGACTAAAACTATGAAAACGTGTGTTTGATTGTCTCCTTGTGTGAAAAGGAACCAGAACCTTTCTAACAATGAACCCATCAGCAGTGTTCCTGTTGGACGACTGTAGCTGTCTCAGATTGATGTCCTCGTCATGGTGGACATTCTGTCCAGGCTGATGAACGATCGGACATGAGACGCTGATGTCTTGCTCTGTAGCTCTGCAGCAGCTTTTCATCTGTGTAATGGACGAATCGAGCGTCCACCATTTACCGTCCTCAGCCCCGCCCACTGCCCTGTGATTGACATGTAGCCAGACAAAGGCTGGGTCCCAGGGGGGACGACGTCTTAGTTTGTGGGTGTTTAACTCGTTAGTGTTTAACTGAACTTGGACTTTTGTGAAAAAAGGACTAAACAACTAAAACCAGTGAATCTCTGTTTTATCCAAACTAGTGTTTTAGACTAAACGTAGATTTACATGAATAAAGTTCAGACATTTCATCTCTGACTGACAATAAAACAATGAATTCCATTTGTTCAGATGCTTGAAATAAGACATTCTAACATGTTCATGTAAAACACTGAAACTCTAAAGTAAGAAGATTTATCCCGGTAGATGAGGAACGAGCCTGATTTAAGAGATTTCAGTTTTTTGTTTTTTGCAGTGTTGTCTTAGTGTTTTGACTCGTCCTTGTTTATTGTGAGTCACAGTCACTTGTTTGGACTCATACCTGAATCTCTCACTCTTAGTGACACTCGGTCAGTGACCTCGTTCTTCCTGCTGATGTTGTTTTCTTGCTCTTCAAATCAAAACGTCAGGAAACTGGAGCCTCTAACAACCAGACGAGTGTCTAAGTCAAACCATGAACACGTCGCTGCTTGTTTTCTGTTTTTAGCAGCAGCGCTATAAAAAGATCAGTTTCTTTAAAACACAGATGCTAACGTGTCTCATCCTGAATCTGATCTGAATGTTTTTAGTTGATGCTAACATTAGCATGCTACATCTCAACCATAGCTTCAAGCACGTTATTCTGTCTCGTCTTGTACCTTTGGTCCTTTGGATGGAGTTGTTCATGGACGGGACTATTACCTGATGCACCACGTTACAAATAATGAGCGTCAGTTATAGCAGATACGCTGGTGACACATGATGAACATCTTAGAAGAAACCTTCATGAAGGACGTGAATAACAACAAGGACTAATAACTGAGACCAGGTGTTTAACATCTTCCGTCTTCTCTTCCAGGATCAAACCGGACGGGTTTCCTGAGCGCGCTCAGAGACAGCCCAGCCAGATATCCTTCACTGTGGAGACGACACCCAAACAGCAGCCTGAGTCATTTTAATGCATCAGATCTGTGACGTGTTGATTTAACAGTTAACTGATCAGAGCTCATGTTTCTGATGAATCAATGAGACAACATGTCCCATCATGCATTACCACGGTCCGTGTCTCTGTCCCTGTCTCACTGAGTCATTGTCTCCAGCCTAACGTTTATTGTCGTCGTGTTTCTGTGAAGTTCCTCTGATCTAAAGCTCTGAGTTGGTCCTTGACTCTTGGTTCTGCACCGTCCTGGAGGTGGTGGTGTGTTTCTTCTCTGTCTGGTCCATCGTCGGCCTCTCTGGCTTCCACACCTACCTGATCAGCTCCAACCAGACCACCAACGAGGACGTGAGTACACCGGGCCCCAAACTCTGGGCCAAGGGGCCAAAAGAAGAAAACTAACAAAGTGGACCCTTCTTTGTTCTGGTCCAGATTAAAGGCTCCTGGTCCACGAAGCGAGGGAAAGATAACTACAACCCCTACAGCTACGGAAACATCCTGACCAACTGCTGTGCCGCCCTGTGTGGACCTCTGCCCCCCAGGTCAGCTACGCAGATACTCAGGACTAAATGAGACTGAAGCTCAGACTCAGGACTAAACTGGAATAAAGTCTGGTGCTGACATCAGGACTAAAGCCGACACTAAACTCAGGACTAAGCATCAAGACTAAAATCAGAATTTAAATCAAGAGATAAACTTAGTCAAGTCTAAATGTCTGGGTCGTCTTTGACCAATAAGATAAGAACAAATTATCATTTAAAAGTTCAGTTCATTGACATTTTATAGAATAAAATCACATTGATGGTTTCACTGGTTACAAGATGTCACACAATAGACAGAAGTTAACAACTCATTGTTCTAGGTTTATAAAACTATCTTACAAATCCATCCATCCATCCATCCATCCATCCATCCATCCATCCATCCATCCATCCATCCATCCATCCATCCATCCATTCATTCATTCATTCATTCATTCATTCATTCATTCATTCATTCATTCATTCATCTTCTTCGCGGGGTCTGCTGGAGCCTATCCCAGCTGTCACTGGTCTAGAGGGGGGTCCACCCTGGACAGGTCTCCAGTCTATCCCAGCTGTCACTGGTCTAGAGGGGGGTCCACCCTGGACAGGTCTCCAGTCTATCACAGCTGTGATTGGTCTAGAGGGGGGTCCACCCTGGACAGGTCTCCAGTCTATCCCAGCTGTCACTGGTCTAGAGGGGGGTCCACCCTGGACATGTCTCCAGTCTATCACAGGGCTAACACAGAGAGACAGAATCACCAATGAACCTAAGCAGCATGTCTTGTTGAAGCTGGAGAACCTGGAGAGAACCCACACAGACACAGGGAGAACATGCAGACTACACACAGAGCTAGAACCCAGAACGTTCTGGTAGCTGTGAGGCATCATTGTCGTCCTGTAGGTCCAGTCACTTCTTTCTCTCCAGCAGATGCTGTGTTTCTGTATTTAACAGACACTGTTCAGCTGAGACTTTCCTCAGAGTAATCACACTCTCCTCCTCCTCCTCCTCTTCCTCCTCCTCCTCCTCCTCCTCCTCCTCTTCCTCCTCTAAGAGCTTCTCTTGTCTTTTCTCCTGCCTCTGTTCACATCAGCTCTTCACCACACGTCATAATCACAGTCTGGGAGTTTTACCTGGGACCTCCAGTCATTTAAGCTCGTCTGGATCTTAATCCGTGTGAATCGGCCATGATCGTACTTAAAGTAACCATGAGTTAGTTTTTATCCAGTGAATCTCACAGAGCGCCGTCTCTTCTCTGAAATGACTCGTCTCTGTCTTTATGTCTTTGTCTCAGTTTGATTGACAGGACAGGTCTGATCCAGAGCGACGTCCCTCTGAGCGTCTCCCAGTCCAATGGGACGTGCAGCAGCAGCAGCAGCAGCTACGTGTCCTCACAGCTCCATCGTCACATGGTAGGAGGACACATGGACGTCTCTGCTGATCGGTACGGTCAGAGACATGTAACGTGTGTGATGTGTTCTCTCAGTGTGATCAGGATCAGTGTCTCCAGGGCACCAAGTTTGTCCTCCAGGCTGCAGCCGCCCCTCGGCTCCACGGCGACCCCGTGGTTCTGTCCCCGCTGCCAGGGAAGGGGGTCCCCTGTGTCTACCTGGTCCCCACCCAGTCGTCTCTGCCGTCCTGCGGTGGAGACGTCACGACCCTGAGGGACGCCGCCGCCGACTCCCACTGCCACCACCACCTCCACCACCATCACCACCACTTCATCAGCCCGGAGGAGACCCGGTGCACCACGCCACACGGCGCCCTTCCCTGCCCCGCCCACCTGCACCCACCTGGCCCCTCCCCCGCTGCCCTGTATGACCCCAGCTTTCACGAAGACTCAGTCAGAGGACTGGTCAAACTCAGCTCTGTCTGATTACTTTAATTCAGCCTCAGACGGACACATGTGAGTCTCATAAACTGTCACAGGGCAGCGTTACCGTTTTTACATCCTTCAGAATTTTCCACATTTCTTCAAAAAAATGATTTGAAACGTCAACAGATCATCAAAGACATAAATACCCAATAAACACATGGAGCAGAAATATGAGGCTAAAGTGAGCCAATATTACATATCAGAGAGGAGTAATGAGACTCAGGTGTGGTTCAGGTCCTGGTCTAGTCTCATTGTCTCAGTCTGATGTTTGTGGACAAAGGAGCTTTGTCTCAGAGCTCAGAGAAAGAGTTGTTGTTGCTCATCAGGCTGGAAAAGGTTCCAGAAGCATCTCTAAAGAGTTTGGAAGCCACAAATAATCCACAGTCAGACAGACTGAAGACGACAGGAGTGGTCCACCAACAAAGATCACTCCATGATAGTCTGAGAGGAACCAGAGGAACCCAGGGGAACTTCTAAGCAGCTAAAGGAACAAATGTTGTTGGGGTTGTGTTTGGGTTCTATCGTTGTCTACTTGTCTGGAATCCACTGATGTTCATTTTTATGAAGAAATGTAGAAAATTCTGGCAGAAAATATAAAGAATGAAAGTGTAAACATGTGTTTATTACTTTTCTCAGACAGATATTCTGGATGACTGATCAGTTTGATTTACTCTCTGGACCAAAGGACCAAAGCTGAACTTCATCCTCTGATCCAGATCCAGTTTGATTGTGCAGGTCCGGCTCAGCTAGAGTCCTCTTTGAATGATGATTTATTTGTTGTCCAGGTTCACGGACACAGCCTCTTCATCTCATGAGTTTCCACAATGTCATAACAGTTTGAATGCGTAACTTTGTTCAGACACGAGTTACTTTTATTCTACAGAGTTCATTTCACTATTTGTAAGCGATTTCCTTTTATACAATAAACAATGCCCAGGAGGCTCTGTACACATTTGAAATAAATAGATTCCATAACCAGATGTAGTCGTGTGGTGGTTAGCGCTGACGCCCCACAGCTCCAGGTCAAACTACCATGTGACCATGTTCAGTCCAAATACCAGGATGTTGAAGCACAGACATATAAACACAGACGCTGCATGGACTGTGGAGGGACGTGCCTAAAGAGCCGCCATCTTGGTACAGGGCTAGCAGAGGCAGCGGTGCATGAACATACGAAGGAAAGAGCTTCTCCTCAATCTCAAAGTAGAATTATTCGCTGAAGTTTGGACCGATTTCTAAACGTATTGATCTGTTAAAAACGTCACATGTAGCTATGATAAAAATATGGTTTTACTACCCAAATATAAATGAATGTTATCAGCAGATTAGCTTCTGACAGAGGATTGGAAAGAAAAGATGCCGGACTTCACCTGAACGATTTATGATGACTGTTACTGTGTAGAAACACCATTCATCCATAGATGTAATGAACTGTAGGAGAGAGTGGCCCTGTCCCAAGATGGCCGCCCTGTAGACGACAGCGCTCAATGAGGCGTCTATGTATGTCTATGGTTTGAACTTTAGTCAAGCAGGTATCCCAGAATGCATCCCCAGGTGTAAAGTATTCTCCACGCCCTCCTTGCTACTCCAGATTTTAACCCCAACAATCCATTAATAATGGCGCCATGTAGTGGAGGAAACACAAAACTGAGTCCAACACAATGAAGAGTTCAGATGTTAGTCATGAGTCTAAGATCCACAAGATCATGATGTATTGTTGTAAAATATATCTCACAGTAAACTTTACAGTTGATTCATTTTTATCTCTTCTGTTGTAGCCTTGACTCAAAGTAATAGTTTCTCTGTTTCCTGTATGAACAGCTGCCGTGATCCTCCCTGTTTCATCCCTGTTTCATCCCTGTTTCATCCCGTGTTTCCTGCTGCTGCTCGTCAGCGTGTTTCACGACGGTGGGATGTCAAAGCGTTGCCGTTGGACTCGGTCCTGGTCTGAGGGCCAGAGGCAGAGATGAAAGCTGAAGATGAAATGTCCCCCCTCACAAACATCCAGATGATCCAGTCCAACGGGCAGGAGCTTCTTCTTCTTCTTCTTCTTCTTCTTCTTTATTAGACTGAAAGAAATGATTTTGATGTGAAAGGAAATAGACATAAACATGGAGAGTTTGTTTCAAGGATGTCATTTTGATTTCAGAGGTATTTTCAATAAAACTCTAATCTTTCAGTTGACTGTTTTCTAGTTTAGTTCTAGTTTAAGTTGAATGTTCCCTTTATTGGTTTGACTGGTTGTAAAACATGTAGCAAAACATTATCACCCAATATTTTACCTTGTTAGTCAACTTCACTCCAACTCAGAACCACTAATGTTACACTTATTTATGGAATAGATGGCAGTAGAGGTCATTTACAGACCAGAGTGACAGCGGGGACGGCCAATCACACAAGAGACGGCAGAGCCAATGGAGGAGCTTGTGGGCGGGGCTAAACTAAGGGAAACAGGCTTCAGCTTGAGCGGCCTATTTTCTAGTTTGGTCCTAGTGCTTGACATGTCTCTGTTTACTTTAGTAACATTGTTTTAGGACGGTAAACAGTGCAGGGGACCAAAACGGCCTTTTGAGTGCAGGGGGCATGTCCCTTGTAACCCCCCCCATTCAGACTCCATTTTGAGATGACCAAGCAGAAAGAAAAGGAGTGAGCCTAAAGCAGAGTAAGTGGTAACACAACTTTCTAATCATTTACTGTCTGTCAGTTTTCTCTTAATGGGACGTGGATGTGGTTAATTATTGATGTGAAACTTTCAGGTTTTAATCTGAGTGTCGCGCGGGTAGAGATCCCTTAGAGACACCAGCTGATAAAATCATGTTAATGGCACACATGCCTAAAGCTGGCCACTTCACTCAGTGGTGCATGGACAGTTACATGCAGCTGTTCTGATGTTTCATGAACTCTTAAAGTCCACTGTCTTTTATTTCCCCATGAGTCGCTCCAACCTTGAAAACTGTGGCAGCTTTATTAGATTCAGTCCTGCACCGGATGATCCTCTGTGTTATTCTTTATTTCAAAGAAGCTCCACATTAGAGCTGATCAATTAACATTTATTATTATTACTGAGCTGGACAAACTGAGATATTAGCATTCAATAACTACAGCACCCTGACACAACCTGATGTGAGGCTTCTGGCTTAATGACAGTTATGAAATCATCTGATTGCACAGGACTAACTGTAACTGAAGTTGATGTAAACTCACTGAGTGTTACTGGTTCTAAGACTGATGGAAGTTCAGAAGATGGAGGAAGAGCAGGACGGAGCAGAGTCTCCAGTGTCCAGCTGTCTGTCTATGAAGAGTGACTGGTCTAAAAGTAATCCTCCAGACTTCAGTAAAGAACCTGGACCCTCACACACAAAGTAAGAGAACTACTACTAACTCATTCCTCTGACTCACTTTGAACAACACTATGTTTTCTGTCCCTAATGATTGAATCATTTGTTCTAAAATAATTTGAAAAGCTTGTAAATAGAAATAATGAGTCCTGTCTTTCCCTCAGCATCTCTGACAGCTGTCAGTCATCTAAAAATATTATCTGATCTCAGACGACTGTTACAAAACATCAAACCATCTCAGAGATCAGGTGACTGACAAGACATCTGCAGAATATTTTACTTCTTTACCATCAGAAACTCCTGGGATCCATTCACAGATTGTTTTGGCTCATTGTCCATCTGTACTGTGAAGCATTGTCCAGATATCTTAATTTGTCTGAATCTGAGCAGATTTTTTTGCAAAGTCTAATCTGGTCTTTCTTGTCTTGATGTTTATGAATGGTTTGTACTTTGTGGTGAATCCTCTGTACTTGCTCTTATGAAGAACTCTCCTGATAGTGGACTTGGTTAATTCTTCCCTTGACTAGACGTCGTGAAGGTTTTTCTCTATCACGAAAAGTTTCCTGAGATCCTCCTCCACAACTGTTGTCTTCTGTGGACATACTGGTCTTTTTATGTTGCAGTCAACTGTCTAATCACTTTTGAGCTCTAGAAAATAGAAAATGTTCTGCATGAATACCCTCAAAATTAAAACTTTAATCATATTTTATAATATACTGTAAGTATAACTGTAAGTCATGAGTGACTGATGTGAATAAAATACACTTGTTGTCACAGAAGTCTGGACCTCAGAGGGAGACCAGAGTCTCCAGTGTCCAGCTGTCTGTCTATGAAGAGTGACTGGTCTAAAAGTAATCCTCCAGACTTCAGTAAAGAACCTGGACCCTCAGATAAAAAGTAAGAGAACTACTACTAACTCATTCACGTGACTCACTTTGAATAACAGTATGTTTTCAGTGTCTGATGGTTGATTAATTTTTACTAAAATCATTCTGAGAAAATTTTCTCAGACAAATAGAAATAAAGACTCGTGTCTTTCTCTTTGCGTCTCTGACAGCTGCCAGTCACCTATAAAAACTGTGATCTGATCTCAGACCACTCTTAACAAACACACTTTGAACAACACCATGTTTTCTGTCCCTAATAATTAAATATTTTTTTCTAAAATAATTTGGAAAGCTTAGAAATATTGAATCCTGTCTTTCTTTTAGCATCTCTGACAGCGATGTTGTTTTAAGTTTTTATGTCAACTGTCTAATCACTTTTGAGTTCCAGAAAATAGAAAATGTTCTGCATGAATACCCCCAAAATTAAAACTGTAATCCCATATTAAAATGTACTGTACGTAACTGTAAGTTAAAAGAATGAAAAAACTGTTCCAGTGTCAAAATATATATGCACCTAACTGAAGAACTACTTTAATAACTTTTATTTCAGTGATTGATGTGAATAAAATATACTTGTTTCTCAGAAGTCTGGACCACAGAGAGAGACCAGAGTCTCCAGTGTCCAGCTGTCTGTCTATGAAGAGTGACTGGTCTAAAAGTAATCCTCCAGACTTCAGTAAAGAACCTGGACCCTCACACACAAAGTAAGAGAACTGCTATTAACTCATTCCTCTGACTCACTTTGAACAACACTATGTTTTCTGTCCCTAATAATTGAATATTTTTTTCTAAAATAATTTGAAAAGCTTGTGAGAATCTAATAGAAATGAAGAGTCCTGTCTTTCTTTTATCATCTCTGACAGCTGTCAGTCAATTAGAAAAAATGTGATCTGATCTCAGACGACTATTAACCAACATTAAATCATCTCATTATCTGCAGCAGCTGTAGTTTGTGTATTTACAGTTAGGGCCATATCTGTTTGGACACTGACAGATATTATTCATTATTCATAGATCAATAAAGTCCTATGATGATGATGATGATGATGATGATGATGATGATGAGTCAGAATCCTTCTTTGTCCTTGCTCTATGAATACCCCTTCATAGCAGACTTGGTTAATGATATCTCTAGCTCTTGGAGAGTGTTCTTTCCTTTACTAGACATCATGAAGGTTTTTTCTTTACCATGAAAAGTTTCCTGAGATCATCCTCCCTGTACTGACGTACTAGTCTTTTTAAAATAAATACAATAAAAGTACCAGTGTCAAAATACATATGGACCTAACTAGAGCTACTTTAATTACTTTTATTTCAGAATGTATCAGTGATTGATGTGAGTAAAATATACTTGTTGTCATGGACGTCTGTACAACAGAGGGAGACCAGAGTCTCCAGTATCCAGCTGTCTGTCTATGAAGAGTGACTGGTCCAAAGAAAGACCTCCAGACTTCAGTGAAGAACCTGGACCCTCATACACAAAGTAAGAGACTGTTTCTACTGTAAACTGACCTGATGGAAGATGATGATTTTAGGATGAAGCAGAAATGTTCTGCTGAAAGATTTCTAGTCATGATGCAGATGTTTTAGTGCAGGTAGGTAAGATCCTAGTCTGGGTTTGAAAAACAGGAAGGACTGAAGGTATTTCTGTAGTAAAACACCTGAGAACCTCCATTTCAGAATATGTACATAGTCAATGTGTAGCAACAAGCTAGTATAGTTAGAACGTGATCTGTATCTGATCAATACTCCCTATCAGTCCAGTTCACTATCAGTAACACTTCTTAGACTCTTCTAAGCTCAGTTCAGACTGAACTAACTCAAGATAAAACAGTGAAGGACATAATCAGCTCTCTTTGATGGAAGGCTTGAGTGTTGAGTTTGTATTAACAGCAAACGGCAGGTAGATGACTCAGTGTTTAATAAGACAGCCAGACAGGAAAAGCAGCTGATTGGTGTTGATGAAAGCAAGAGAGTTGAAATCAAAGGAAGTCAATTCAAACTGTTCCTGTTCTCTGTGAGCGTCTGAGCTTCTGGACAGTGATGTCAAATGTTGACAATCTGCAAATGATTTTAGTGATGAAGAAATGTGTTGACAGAGAGAGGAAGAGGAGTCATGTTTCTGTGGAGGAGCAGCTGTCCTGCTGTGCTTTGTGTCAGGACGTCCTGAAGGATCCAGTCTCTAGCAGCTGTGGACACTGGTTCTGCAGACAGTGCATCACCTCATACTGGGACCAGTCTGCTTCATCAGGAGACTCCTCCTGTCCCCAGTGTGGACAAAGATCCAGAACAAGTAAGACTGTCCATCTGTCTGCTGATGGACTCTTTACTGGAAACCTGTTGATTTAATCCAGACACATTGTTGTGTTCTACAGCATGGGGATTTAAGATCATTATAAATATCATTCTAAATTAACTCCCAGTGAAATATGATGACACACATCTGATCCTGAAGACCAACTTGATGAACAAGAACCAAACATCCACTCAGGAAAACTGGTCTGCTAACATCACTTTGTAGGAAACAGTAGAAAGCTGAGTAGCTGATGAGTAGCAGCACAATGAACAGAAACTTTATACTAGGGTTGTACCGATCCGATCACGTGACTCGGAAATCGGGGCCGATCACGCAACTGAAGACTCGATCGGGACTCGGACGTTACGACCCGATCAGAGATCGGTTTTATATATATTTATTTAGTCATTATTTGTATTAGATTGTTGATATATGGGCTATTGGTGATTCAAAAAAATAAAAAATAAAATGAGTATTTACTACCACCGTTTACGGCATGCGCATGTGCAGAAGACCAGCATGCTAGTTTGTTTTGAAGCGGAGTGGCGAGTTGTGGCGCACCATGTCTGCTGTGTGGAAGTATTTTAAAGTATGTGAGGAGAACGATGCAGTCGCAAACTGTCAAATTTGCAAAGTTGGAATATCGAGGGGTGTATAAGGACAAAGCGTCGTTTAATACCACAAACTTAATTCGGCACTTAAAAAACAAACACAGAGTATCGGATCGGGACTCGGTATCGGCAGATACTCAAAAGTCAAAGGACTCGGACTCGGATCGGGGGCAAAAAACCCTGATCGGAGCATCCCTACTTTATACCACTATAGTAATTTATCATTTTAGATCCCTGTAGTTTCAGTTAATTTCATGTTTTTTTTACCCTTTCCTGATGACTGTACTCATAACTGAGCTCTGTCAATTACTGCTGATAAATTAAACTGATGCTGCTGATGCAGTGGAAACAACAACAGTGAGCTGTTAGATGAAGAGCTGCAGATGAGGTTCTAAAGTGTTTTATTATGAGAAAAAAAGAACTGTTCATAAAACTTTCAAAGTCAGTTTTCTGTTCTTTGTGGCTTCAAACAGGGATGAGTGTTTTCTTTCTGTCTTACGTTTGTTCTTCTTTCCAGCAGATGTTGGTCTGCAGGAGGTTTTAGATGAACACAAGATCAGTCTGAGGAGGAGATGTGAACATGTGACTGAAGGAAGTGATGTAACAGGAAGTGGAACCCTCCTCAACAGGATCTACACTGAGCTCTACATCACAGAGGGACAGAGTGAAGAGGTTAATACCCAACATGAGGTGAAGCAGCTTGAGACAGCTTCCAAGATGAAGGCCCTCCATGACACTCCAATCAAGTGCCACCACATCTTTAAAGCCTTACCTGACCAACAGAGACACATCAGAGTGGTTCTGACCAACGGCGTCGCTGGTGTTGGAAAAACCTTCTCAGTGCAGAAGTTCACTCTGGACTGGGCAGAGGGTTTGGAAAACCAAGATGTCAGTGTGGTGATTGTGCTTTCATTCAGGGAGCTGAACTTGATCAAAGATGAGCAGTACAGTCTTCTCAGGCTGCTCCATGTTTTCCATCCAACATTACAGAAGGTCACAGCAGAGGAGCTGGCTGTCTGTAAACTTTTGTTCATCTTTGACGGCCTGGATGAAAGCAGACTTTCATTGGACTTCAACAACAGTGAGGTTGTGTCTGATGTCACACAGAAGGCATCAGTCAACGTGCTGCTGACAAACCTCATTAAGGGGAAACTGCTTCCCTCGGCTCTGGTCTGGATCACTTCCCGACCTGCAGCAGCCAATCAGATCCCTCCTACATGTGTTGACAGGCTAACAGAAGTACGAGGCTTCACTGACGCCCAGAAGGAGGAGTACTTCAGGAGGAGGTTCAGAGATGAAGAGCTGTCCAGCAGAATCATCTCCCACATCAAGACATCCAGGAGCCTCCACATCCTGTGTGGAGTCCCAGTCTTCTGCTGGATCACTGCTACAGTTCTGGAGCACATGTTGACTACAGAGCAGAGAGGAGAGCTGCCCAAGACCCTGACTGACATGTACTCACACTTTGTGATGGTTCAGACAAAGAGGAAGAAGAACAAGTACCATGAGGGACATGAGACCAGTCCACAGGAGCTAATGGAGGCTGACAGGGAAGTTCTTCTGAAGCTGGGGAGGCTGGCGTTTGAACATCTGGAGAAAGGAAACATCATGTTCTACCAAGAAGACCTGGAGCTCTGTGGTCTTGATGTGACAGAGGCCTCAGTGTACTCAGGAGTTTGTACAGAGATCTTCAAAAGAGAGAGTGTGATCTTCCAGAAATCAGTCTACTGCTTTGTTCATCTGAGCGTTCAGGAGTTTCTGGCTGCAGTCTACATGTTCCACTGTTACACCAATAACATCAAAAAGGTGCTGAAGGACTTCCTGGGGAAGGAATGGAATGATGATGATGATGATGATGATGATGATGATGATGATGAGGATAATGAAGATCATGACGATTCCAATATCAAGAAGACAGAAGTGCTGGACAACTTCCTGATTAAATCCTTCCAGTACACCACTGGGAAAGACTTCAAGTGTAACACGGTGCCTCTGAATGACTTCCTGTATGGAGTCATGAGGAAATCGCTACAGAGTAAAAATGGTCACCTGGACCTGTTTGTTCGCTTCCTTCATGGCCTCTCTCTGGAATCCAACCAGAGACTCTTAGGAAGTCTGCTGGGTCAGACAGAGAACAGTCCAGAAATCATCCAGAGAGCCATCGACAAACTGAAGGAAATGAACACTTATAAAATGTCTCCTGACAGAAGCATCAACATCTTCCACTGTCTGATGGAGATGAACAACCTCTCAGTTCATCAGGAGATCCAAGAATTCCTGAAGTCAGAGAACAGATCAAAGCAGAAACTCTCTCTGATTCACTGTTCAGCTCTGGCCTACATGCTGCAGATGTCAAAGGAGGTTCTGGAGGAGTTGGACATGGATCGGTACAACACATCAGAGGAGGGACGATGGAGACTGATCCCAGCTGTGAGGAACTGCAGAAAGGCTCAGTGAGTCCTGATCATTAACAGAATCAATCAGTGGAGATTAGTAGTTTAGTTCTTCACATATACACAGGATTAAATTATTGTCAACGTTCTTAGTTCTACCTAAACTTTAAACCTGGTAAAACTAATGAAGGACTTCAGAGGCTGAGATGGAGGTTTCTGAGACACAACATATACTCCAGATGCTCCACTTCATAGTGCTACTTTATTAGGTATGTCATTTTACAATATTTGTCCCAACCGTTGGTATACAAAAATGTGTTGAAATCTACAGTACCACACACCCTAGGTTCAGGTAACATAATGTGTTTGCTTGAACAAGGTATGAAACCTAAAAACAAAATAAAACAACTCCTGAATCCCTGCAACTCGACTGAACACACAAAGATGTTTCCACACTCACTCACAATCACAGTCATGACCTACATTCATCTCTCTGCTCACATCTTTGTGTCTGTCATGTCTTTTTGTAGTGCGTTTTATTCCAAGTGTTTTATACTGCCTGCACACACCCCACTTTTTGCTCAATCCATTGCATTGTCCTTTGTCTTCATGTCGCTCCATGCTCCTGGAGGAACAATGTCTGATTTCACTGTGTACTGCTCCTGGTAATGTCAGTAAAAAAAAAAAAAAAGTCAGTAAAAAACTCTTGACCTTGCCCTCTAAAAGAAGATCTGAGTCACAATGGATTCCTTCTTGTCAAGTGTTAAGTTTAATTTCTGAACAGTCGTAGATGACAGTAGTAGGTAGTAAAGAGAGATCATCTTTCTAACTGTTTTCACCGACCAGATGTCTTCTGACTGCTTGGATCAAATCACAAATGTTCATCAGATGATCACCTGACTCTGTTTCATACTCATTCAGTCTGGATCTAGAATGTAAATTATCTGATTTTACAACAGATTTTATATGTTTTCTATTCACAGGCTTTCCAGATGTGAACTCTCAGAGACTCATTGTGAAGTTGTGGCCTCAGCTCTGAAGTCCAACCCTTCCTATCTGACAGACCTGGACCTGAGTTATAATGACCTGAAGGATTCATTAGTGAAGCATCTGTCTGCTGGACTGGAGAGTCCAAACTGTAGACTGGAGACTCTGAGGTCAGTTCACTGACTGGAGCTGTTGTAGGTTTTCTTTCACAAATCTGAAGGAGTTTGGAGGCTGTTGAAGATCTGATGATAGCAGATAAAACCAGGCTGCAGAGGATCTGGGAGAGAGACAGGTCAGAGAAAGAAGAGACAGACATGAATGGAAAACTTGATGAAGGTGAAGTTAGGAACTGTGATGATGTTGATGGGATCAGAAGCTGACATGGCTGCTACAGAGACAAGCCACACAGCTGCTGTGGTGAGGTGTGTGTTAAAGCAGAGTCCTAAACAGCAGCCTAACACAGGCCCAAACATCCCAACAAAGCAGGATTCAGGCTCAGTGTGAGGATTTAGAACGGAAGCTGGAGAAGAGACAGGACTCTGTTGGAATGACTGCAGAAAGAAGGCAGGTGAGACCAGTCATAGTGTTTGTGATTTAGAGCCAGAACAGAGTTTGTGTTCCTGAACAAATCCCACTCTGTTTCAGAATCATCAACTATTTTATCTCTCAGAGGTTAAACATGGAGTGTATGAAGAGATCTCTGATCAGTAAAGTTTGAACTGCAGCACAAACTCCCAGATCTTCTCCTTCTGCTGCTCATTTGAACCTGACAAAAGGTTGAGCTCATTTCCAGAGTCGAGGGTCTCTGACTACAAAGGCTCAGTCTCCTCTGGTTTTTAGCCTCCACCCAGGAATTATTACCAGAGCTCTACTGGAGGAGGGTTAACATGTCAGAGATACAATCAGGGACCAACATCATACCAGACTGAAAGTCATCATGAAACTTTAACATCTGTTCTAAAATACACAGAGAAGCAGTGAAGGGATGCTACAACTGGTGTTACATGTTAGTGGATTTAGTCAGTAAGTAATGATGTCTGTAGAAGACATGATGGAGATCCACAATAACAGAAGGACAAAGTCAGTCAAACATGTCTGAGTAGATTTAATCTACATCTTTTATTCTTTACTCAGATTGGAGAGCTGTAGATTCTCAGAGATCAGCTGTGATTCTCTGGTCTCAGCTCTGAAGTCCAACCCCTCCCATCTGAAACATCTGGACCTCAGTAACAACAGTCTGAAGGATTCAGGAGTGAAGCAGCTGTGTGGTTTTCTGGAGAGTCCAGACTGTAGACTGGAGACTCTGAGGTCAGTTCACTGTCTGTTACTGTTGTAGATCTGATATGTTTAATCACCAACTGAATCTAATTCATGTTCATCCAGAACTTTCCTCCATAAATCTGTAAATGTCCTTTAGTTCAAGACGAGTGTTTGTATCAGAAACTGTAGAAAATGTCCACTGTTAGTTGTTAAAGTCAATGAAGCTTAAAGGCTGTTAGGAGACAGTAATGTTGAGCTGCACATTTAAAACCTGAACACATCTGATTGAAATATTCATCATTTAATCTACATCTTTTATTCTTTATTCAGATTGACTGACTGCAGTTTGTCAGAGATCAGCTGTGATTCTCTGGTCTCAGCTCTGAAGTCCAACCCCTCCCATCTGAAACATCTGGATCTGAGTTACAACAGCCTGAATGATTCAGGAGTGAAGCAGCTGTGTGGTTTTCTGGAGAGTCCAGACTGTAGACTGGAGACTTTGAGGTCAGTTCACTGTCTGTTACTGTTGTAGATCTGATATGTTTAATCACCAACTGAATCTAATTCACATTCGTCCAGAAATGTCTTCCATAAATCTGTAAATGTTCTTTAGTTCAAGACGAGTGTTTAATCTACATCTTTTATTCTTTATTCAGACTGATGAGCTGCAGTTTGTCAGAGATCAGCTGTGATTCTCTGGTCTCAGCTCTGAAGTCCAGCCCCTCCCATCTGAAACATCTGGACCTGGGTAGAAACTACCTGAAGGATTCAGGAGTGAAGCAGCTGTGTGGTTTTCTGGAGAGTCCAGACTGTAGACTGGAGACTCTGGAGTGAGTTCACTGTCTGTTACTGTTGTAGATCTGATATGTTTAATCACCAACTGAATCTAATTCATGTTCATCCAGAACTTTCCTCCATAAATCTGTAAATGTCCTTTAGTTCGAGACGAGTGTTTGTATCAGAAACTGTAGAAAATGTCCACTGTTAGTTGTTAAAGTCAATGAAGCTTAAAGGCCGTTAGGACACAGTAATGTTGAGCTGCAAATTTAAAAACTCAACACATCTGATTGATCATCAATCATTTCATCTGACAAAGTCAGTCAAACATGTCTGAGTAGATTTAATCTACATCTTTTATTCTTTATTCAGGTTGATGAGCTGCAGTTTGTCAGAGATCAGCTGTGATTCTCTGGCACCAGCTCTGAAGTCCAACCCCTCCCATCTGAAACATCTGGACCTGAGTATCAACGAAGACCTGAAGGATTCAGGAGTGAAGCAGCTGTGTGGTTTTCTGGAGAGTCCAGACTGTAGACTGGAGACTCTGGAGTAAGTTCACTGTCTGTTACTGTTGTAGATCTGATATGTTTAATCACCAACTGAATCTAATTTAATTTCATATAAAACTTTATTGTTCCTCAAACTGAAGACAAACATAAAAATATGTCAATACATTTCAATCTGTATAATACTGATAGCTGCATTCCTGGTCAACACACGTAGATGAGATCATGTATTCAGATGCAGTTTGTCTGTTAGTATGTTCTTGTTTCTATTCAGTGTTGGGGGCATCTTGTTATTCAGGGGTCTTGTTTGGGGCCCTTACAACAGGAGGAGAATGTCAGTCTGTTTATTTAAGAGAAAAGCTCCCGGACCCATCTGATCTGACAGAATTATTAATGACTTAATCTACACATTTCATTATTTATTCAGATTGTACAGCTGCAGTTTGTCAGAGATCAGCTGTGATTCTCTGGTCTCAGCTCTGAAGTACAACCCCTCCCATCTGAAATATCTGGACCTGAGGGCCAACAGTCTAAAGGATTCAGGAGTGAAGCATCTGTGTGGGTTTCTGGAGAGTCCAGACTGTAGACTGGAGACTCTGAGGTCAGTTCACTGTCTGTTACTGTTGAAGATCTGATATGTTTAATCACCAACTGAATCTAATTCATGTTCATCCAGAACTTTCCTCCATAAATCTGTAAATGTTGTTTAGTTCAAGACGAGTGTTTGTATCAGAAACTGTAGAAAATGTCCACTGTTAGTTGTTAAAGTCAGTGAAGCTTAAAGGCTGTTAGGACACAGTAATGTTGAGCTGCACATTTAAAAGCGGAACACACCTGACTGTGTTATTCATTATTTTATCAAGATATTTTGTTCTTTATTCAGATTGTGGAACTGCAGTTTGTCAGAGGTCAGCTGTGATTCTCTGGTCTCAGCTCTGAAGTCCAACCCCTCCCATCTGAAACAT
Organism: Planiliza haematocheilus; assembly: GCA_005024645.1. Taxonomy (NCBI): domain Eukaryota; kingdom Metazoa; phylum Chordata; class Actinopteri; order Mugiliformes; family Mugilidae; genus Planiliza; species Planiliza haematocheilus. The sequence goes on from SRSE01000103.1 coordinate 26,267, forward strand.
CTGGACGTGAGTAACAACAACCTGAAGGAGTCAGATGTGAAGCAGCTTCTTGACCTTGTGGAGAGTCCAGACTATAAACTGGAGACTCTGAGGTGAGTAGAGGGTTCCAGTCAGTCCATGCTGCTTTCATCAGTATTGGAGACAGGCTTCAGGATTGGACAGAAAGACAGAGAGAGAGACAACAGTCAGCCAATCAGATGAGCCAGAAGCTTGTTGTGATGATGTGTTTGATCTGATGTGTCCAGGAAATAAAGCTGGCTGTGCAGTAATGAAGCGTTCAGGACTCTTAGCAGTTTATTAGTGAAATCTGCAGAGGAAACAGACTTGATGCTAAAAGTCTGTGTGTGTTCACTCCAACACGTTAACATGAAGCTGAAAGGAAGCTGGCTGAGCTCCACAGCTGCTCCACTGCTGCTCTGAACACGACTGAAGTCCCTGATGATGGAGGGAGACTCTGGAAACACTCCTTCACCTCCTCTCTTCTTTCTCCTCCTCTCTACAGATGGAAGCCCCAGTGGTCATCAGGAAGGTGTTTGAGCTGATGATCCAGGAGGTTGGCACATCAGCAGTATGAGCTAAAATACATTGTACTCACAGTGATGCATATGCATGTCATAGGAACTAATCTGGTTCCTATGACATCAGCAATTAGTGTTGGCATCTTCAAAGAGAGCAAGTAACATGCCAGATTTAGGCAAGTAGGTCTCTAAGATGGAGAAGGCCATGCTGACAGATGATTATTATTATAATAATCTTATAGAACTCAAGGTTGGTGTCCCTGACAGGAAATGTGTCCCTGGACCAATGTTACTATGCTTTGATGCCATAATGTTGAACACATGAACTATCTATCAAAATAAAAGCCTTTATTCTCCTTCATCTGTCCCTGAACCTTTTTCATTGCCCTGAATTCAGAATATATAAAGAAAAACCAAGACAATTATATCTAAAAGCAAGAAAAGTCAGAATCATTCTCTGCTTACCCTCATTTCTTTTTGGCCACTCAGTCTGTAGTGTAGGTATTCTCACCCAAGCGAGTTCCTTTACAATCATCTCTCTCCTGGCTGGCTCTCTAAAGTTATTTTTGGGGCAGGACTTACTTATATAACAGCCTGTAGTGAGTATGAGCTAGAGCACAATAATTTAATTAATGAATATTAATTAAAGTGTGACTCACACAGCGCTTCATCAAATTTATGAAGTCGTGAAAAGGTTCTGGTTCTGGCACAGATTTAGTTTGAATGGTTTATTTGTCAAGCAGATGAAGATTATCCTGTTTATGATCTTTCCCTCTATTCTCAACCTACTTTTTCAAAAATTAGCAGGACATCTGCTTATGATGGGAATTCCTTACCACACTAGTCTATAAGGACCACATTCTGCCTCACAACCGCACCAGTATATTCAGGGAACTTAAGATTATTTAAATCATTCCCATACTGACATAGGTCAAACATGTCACTTAAGCATACTTTCATTTGAGCTATATTTATATGTTAACCTAACTATGATTTAAACTCTTCATTTCTTTTCACTACATGAACCTAGTATCTATATCTGTCTATTCTATTCCTATTTCCTATTCTTCCTATAGCCACAACATACATCTTTAAACGTCTTATTGTATGATAGTATTTTTTTAGCTCCTTAATACCCTCTTTCATTTTGGCTTATGCAAAATTGAACTTTATGAAGGGTCTGTCTCTTAAAATATAATAATCATTAGTCCACAAGATACCGTAGTGTTTTGAAGTATCCATCCTTTTGTTTTTTGATTAACGTGAATAATGTTGATCTTTCTCGCTGTTGTAACCACTACATCTAGTTTTGTCAATACTGAAAATAAATCAACATGTTGGTTACAGGTTTTATTTACTTTTCTATATCCAGTCTCTTGACGAGCCGAATGCTTTCAGGGCTTTGAAGCGAGCAGCTAAGATTGTGTGTGATCCCTCTCACCCTGGACACAGATTATTCAACAGACTCCCCTCTGGCAGACGGCTGTCATCCATCGAGTGCAGGGCTGCACGCATGGTGAACAGTGCATCTGTTGAACAATGCCAGCCCCCCTATACAAATATGTATAGTTCCATATTTACTATTGCTATTTCATTTTATTTTATTTTGATTGTTTTATTTATGTCTGTGTGCCACAACACACAGATTTGCCACAACAGCAAATTCCTTGTATGTATCACCACACTTGGCAATGAAGTCTTTTCTGATTTTGCTCTGCACAGTAGTGGCAAGTGTGTAGTAACAAAACTCTTAAGAATGACAGAATAATTCGAGTAAAAATTTTCATACAAGGGATTTCTCTATAGTAAACAGTCATCTGCTAAACAAACAATTATAGATGCAAAACTATCGATAATGAAAATAAACACACTACATTGGGGTCACTTACACAAAGGTTTAATGATTTGATTGATAACAATAACACAGTGTCAGGTTGTAGGAAGTGAAAACATTTGACGTCATCCACAGTGGAACAATGTGTTGCTCATAAACACATCATGTACAAAGTCCGATCCATACTGAGACATCCTGTAAAGGGAAAGGGGAGGAGCTGACCTGAGCAGGTGATCAAGTTACATGAGAACAGGGAGTGAACTCTGAAATCAGTCGGACTTCATTTTGAGTTGACAGAAGAAGGTTGAACGATGACAAGGTGAGTGTTAACATAATATTATCACTTTACTGTCACCGTCTCTGAGTCATTTTTTGACAGACGTTGTCCTGATTCTTGTGTTTTGAGCTCACGGCCATTGACGTGGGTTGTCCCCTTTCGACAGTCTGTCATTGTCACCTCTCAGACCGACTCCATACGAGGAGGACAGAGCAGAGCCCATCTAGATGTCTGTTTGTGACGGGTCCAGACTTTATCCTCTGGATTTTAAAGATGAATCGGGACCTTCAGGCACAAAGTAAGAGAACTGTTGCAAACCCGTTTACCTCCAAATCGCTGGAACACTGTTTAATATTGAGGGCCTGCAGCTGACTACAAAAATCTGTTCTTCCTGTTTCTTATAGCACATCAGGTTAATAATACTAGGCTAACCTGACCTATGGTATTATAATTTATTTCTGCTAAATGCATTTAAAGATATTCGAAATGAAATGTTCATGATGGAAGAGAAAAAACAAGCAAAAAGAAGTAAGTGGAGTTTTGGTTGTAGTTCAGAAATAGCCTTGTTCAAGTAATGTAGCTCCATCACATGACATCTCCTCACTGCCTGCTACGTACAGCTTGATTGTTTCTACTTTACAAGTCAGGAAAGAGTGAATTTGATGGTTTAGATTTTGTCATTATATTAAAGAAATTTGTACATTTATAAGCAAATTGTTCGTTTGAAAATTGTGTACAGACCCACATCAAAGTAATCAGTTATCAATTATTAGCCACTATCAGTGAGTGGTGGTGTGTTCATTTGAAGAGACTATGCCTTTATTTCCTTACTGGGTGTGTTCGCTTCTAAGGCGTAACCTTTGGTCTGTGTGTGTGTGTGTGTGTGTGAATGTGTGTGTGAATGTGTGTGTGTGTGTGTGTGTGTGTGTGTGTGTGTGTGTGTGTGTGTGTGTGTGTGTGTGTGTGTGTGTGTGTGTGTGTGTGTGTGTGTGTGTGTGTGTGTGTGTGTGTGTGTGTGTGTGTGTGTGTGTGTGTGTGTGTGTGTGTGTGTGTGTGTGTGTGTGTGAATGTGTGTGTGTGTGAATGTGTGTTACCCTATAACCAAGTAACATGTTTTAATCCTCAAAAAGTTGTGAGTGTCCACAATGACATGGACCCGTAACTTAATAAAAACAGGACCACACACGTCATTTTGAGTCATGAAGAAAAATGAAGGTGGAAACATGCAGAGTGTTAACATTATAAAGGGAAAATTCAGAACTACAATCTTTGATTCAACCATTGACACAAACTTGGAACTGATCCGTTGGAGTTCTGACTGCTTTAAACTGTGTTTGTTTCTTCCTGTTCTCAGAGTGACTCCGAACTAACCGGTCTGTTATTGGTCAATCATCCACTTCCACTGTTATATTTGTAACTATTTTATGTTAGAGATCACAGGCAGCTACATTCAATCAAAGGAATATTGGATTAAAATATTGTAAATATTTCTGTGCCTTTATAAATTTTGAAATCAGAATTCAAAATTCTCCAGGTGAAAGCATTGCTCCTTAATTACTCCTTATAAATGAGCTGTTACTGGTTTACCCCTCAGACTGATAGAAGTCCAGAAGATGGAGGAAGAAGATAACACAGCAGAGTCTACACTATACAGATGTCTGTCGTTGAAGAGTGACTGGTCCAGACATGAGCATCCAGAATTTATTAATGAACATAGACCCTCAAAAATAAAGTAAGAGAACTGCTACGAATTAGTAACATTTTGATTAATCGAATCATTTACTGAAATATATTTGCTGAAATACTCAAAACGTTTTTGTGACCGAAATAGTAAAAGTGAATCCTGTCATTGTCTGATTAAAGGTCTTTTGATTTTACTCACACACATCTTCTATATGGTAACCAGTCTACAGTCATCAAGATAAGACATATTGTAAAATATATCTCAAATTAAATTACAGCCTCCTTTTCTTTTGATAACTGGTATAATGTTGATCTTATACAGATCTTGGTGTGTGTATGCAGACAATGACTGAGGTCTAGAACAAATGCAGATCACCAAAGAATGGGTTTCCTTCTTTGTGCTGCTTTGCCAGGTTTTTACTGCAGCTGTATAATAACCGTAGAATGGTAGTTAGAAAAATTACAAATGTTGTATCAATATCCAAACATGGAAGTAACTTAAATTACTTTTATTTCAGACTGCATCAGTGAATAAAAGTGGGTGAGTGAATAAAATATACTTGTTGTTACAGAAATGTGAACCAGAGACAGAAAGCAGAGTCTACAGTATCCAGCTGTCTGTCGTTGAAGAGTGACTGTTCCAGATACGAACCTCCAGAATTCAGTAATGAACACAGACCCTCAGATACAAAGTAAGAAAATGTTGTCAACTTACTTATGACATATTATAAATCACTTTTGCCAGTTACAGTATTTTTTTCTGTCCATGAAGATCAAGTTCTTTTTAATAAAATCTTTGTGCTAAAGTACTCTGGAACGGTTTCTCTGGCAAAGATGGAAATAGTATTTACTGATCTAATCTCAGAGGACTGTTGCAAAACATGAAATCATCTCATTATCCACAGTAGTTATACTTTGTGTGTATGCAGACGATGCCTGTCTGTAGTCTAGAACCAGTTGACATCACAATACTTGGTTTCCTCCTTTGTACTTCCAGGCTACAGGTAACTGTAGTACTCCTTCTGTTTTTGGATAGCATTGTCTTCATTTAGGCGGCAGCAAAATTTATCTCAATTTAAGACATCCAAAAAAATGTTCAAAAAGGGCAACTGGACTTGTAGAAATTTTCTCAAAAATCTTTTTTTAACCCTCTTTTTGAATGTGCCATGACCTGAATGACTGAGAACCTTCACAGACATCTTTATTTAAGGCAACTGCCTCTTAAAATATGACTAATAATTCTAAAAAATATATAATTGATAAGTCTTTAGTGTACAACATAATGTAATATTGTTATATCTGCAGAAATTTGAACAATTAGTGTCTCCTTTCCTTATTCAACTATTTCGTATAATGATGATCTTTTATAGATCATGGTCTGTATATTCATTCTCTATAATCACTGTCTGAAGTCTATAACGAGTAAGCATCACTAAAGCGTGGTCTTCTTCCTCTGCGATAATTTGACAGGTCTTCTATTTTTGATTGTCTAATCACTTTTGAACCCCTGAAAAAGGAAGACTGCATAAAAAATGATCGTCATTGTTTGAATACCCTTAAATCAAAGGTGCGCTTAACTGTAACTTTAAAAACTTTATCAGTGTCCAAACATGGAAGTTACTGCAGAGCTTCATATGAGTAAAACATATTTGTTGTTACAGAGGGGCATACCACAAGCAGAGAGCAGAGTCTAAAGTATCCAGCTGTCTGTCATTGAAGAGTGACTCGTCCAGATATGAGCCTCCAGAATTTAGCAATGAACCTGGACCTTCAGACACAAAGTAAGAGACTGTTTCTTCTGTCAATTCACCTGGTGTAAGATGATTTTAGGATGAAGTAGAAATGTCCTGCTAAAGGACGTTTTAGTGCAGATAGGTAAGATCCTACATGCCACACTTTTCTTGTTCTCTGTGAGCGTCTGAGCTTCTGGACAGTGATGTCAAATGTTGACAATCTGTAAACGATTTAGTGATGAAGAAATGTGTTGACAGAGAGAGGAAGAGGAGTCCTGTTTCTGTGGAGGAGCAGCTTTCCTGCTGTGCTTTGTGTCAGGACATCCTGAAGGATCCAGTCGCTACCAGCTGTGGACACTGGTTCTGCAGACAGTGCATCACCTCATACTGGGACCAGTCTGCTTCATCAGGAGACTCCTCCTGTCCCCAGTGTGGACAAAGATCTAAAACAAGTAAGACTGTCCATCTGTCCGCTGTCCATGCATGTAACCCAGAGAAACCAGTAACAAAGTCATGTTTCACACATGTTTGGAAAGGTCTTGTACCATGCAAAGTCATTTTGTGTTTGTTATCTGTAGTACCAAAATTAACCCACATGGAGGCAAAGGACCATGTATGGAATCGAGGCACAAGGCTGAGATTCTGTCAGACAGGTCACCATGTTGTGCATATATGACATGGAATCATCTGGATAGGCTTAAAGGGACCACAAAAGGCAAAACAACATAATCAGTCCCATCTGATGTCAACTGTTTATGGATTTGATGAAATATTGAAACATAAAAAGACATTCTGACTGTAAAATTCAATTTTTTTTATTTATTTATTTATTTATTTTTTTACATATTTCCTCTGTTAGCTGATTCTAGCTGCTTAACCCCAGCTATGTGATGCTTTCTATCAATGGAAAAAGTAACTTCTCTAGTTCCAAATGATATCCAGCCTGGCAGATTGGCTTGTGGGTAATGTTACGTTCCAGTTTGACTGTCCCTCATGTTTAGGCTCAAGTATTAGCACTTGTTGTATAAACTACACTTACAATAGTTGTTTGTATAGGTTACAAGTCTGAAAACTTAGAGACATTAAAAAAAAAGTAATTGAATAACATTCTGTTTCTGAAACTGTTTGTCAGGTGGAAGGGGTTACAACAGGGATGAGTGTTTTCTCACGTTTGTTCTTCTGTCCAGCAGATGTTGGTCTGCAGGAGGTTTTAGATGAACATAAGATCAGTCTGAGGAGGAGATGTGAACATGTGACTGAAGGAAGTGATGTAACAGGAAGTGGAACCCTCCTCAACAGGATCTACACTGAGCTCTACATCACAGAGGGACAGAGTGAAGAGGTTAATACCCAACATGAGGTGAAGCAGCTTGAGACAGCTTCCAAGATGAAGGCCCTCCATGACACTCCAATCAAGTGCCACCACATCTTTAAAGCCTTACCTGACCAACAGAGACACATTAGAGTGGTTCTGACCAACGGCGTCGCTGGTGTTGGAAAAACCTTCTCAGTGCAGAAGTTCACTCTGGACTGGGCAGAGGGTTTGGAAAACCAAGATGTCAGTGTGGTGATTGTGCTTTCATTCAGGGAGCTGAACTTGATCAAAGATGAGCAGTACAGTCTTCTCAGGCTGCTCCATGTTTTCCATCCAACATTACAGAAGGTCACAGCAGAGGAGCTGGCTGTCTGTAAACTTTTGTTCATCTTTGACGGCCTGGATGAAAGCAGACTTTCATTGGACTTCAACAACAGTGAGGTTGTGTCTGATGTCACACAGAAGGCATCAGTCAACGTGCTGCTGACAAACCTCATCAAGGGGAAACTGCTTCCCTCGGCTCTGGTCTGGATAACTTCCCGACCTGCAGCAGCCAATCAGATCCCTCCTACATGTGTTGACAGGCTAACAGAAGTACGAGGCTTCACTGAGACCCACAAGGAGGAGTACTTCAGGAGGAGGTTCAGTGATGAAGAGCTGTCCAGCAGAATCATCTCCCACATCAAGACATCCAGGAGCCTCCACATCATGTGCGGAGTCCCAGTCTTCTGCTGGATCACTGCTACAGTTCTGGAGCACATGTTGACTACAGAGCAGAGAGGAGAGCTGCCCAAGACCCTGACTGACATGTACTCACACTTTGTGATGGTTCAGACAAAGAGGAAGAAGAACAAGTACCATGAGGGACATGAGACCAGTCCACAGGAGCTGATGGAGGCTGACAGGGATGTTCTTCTGAAGCTGGGGAGGCTGGCGTTTGAACATCTGGAGAAAGGAAACATCATGTTCTACCAAGAAGACCTGGAGCTCTGTGGTCTTGATGTGACAGAGGCCTCAGTGTACTCAGGAGTTTGTACAGAGATCTTCAAAAGAGAGAGTGTGATCTTCCAGAAATCAGTCTACTGCTTTGTTCATCTGAGCGTTCAGGAGTTTCTGGCTGCAGTCTACATGTTCCACTGTTACACCAAGAAGAAGACAGAGGTGCTGAAGGACTTCCTGGGGAAAGACTTCAAGTGTAACACGGCGCCTCTGAGTGACTTCCTGTATAGAGCCATGAAGAAATCCCTGCACAGTCAAAATGGTCACCTGGACCTGTTTGTTCGCTTCCTTCATGGCCTCTCTCTGGAGTCCAACCAGAGACTCTTAGGAGGTCTGCTGGGTCAGACAGAGAACAGTCCAGAAATCATCCAGAGAGCCATCGACAAACTGAAGGAGATGAACATTTATTTTATCTCTCCTGACAGAAGCATCAACATCTTCCACTGTCTGATAGAGATGAACGACCTCTCAGTTCATCAGGAGATCCAAGAGTTCCTGAAGTCAGAGAACAGATCAGAGAAGGAACTCTCTGAGATCCACTGCTCAGCTCTGGCCTACATGCTGCAGATGTCAGAGGAGGTTCTGGAGGAGTTGGACCTGATGAAGTACAACACATCATATGTGGGACGACGGAGACTGATCCCAGCTGTGAGGAACTGCAGAAAGGCTCAGTGAGTCCTGATCACATAATTTATTGTCATTAGTATATCAACAAAACAAAGTGGAAACAAGGGTAACTGTACTTCTTGTAGTTTTTTCATCCAAGTAGCTTCTTCACTTGGTGGATAGTAGGGGTTTAAATATTTGTGGGTGTTGCTCATCAGAAATTCACATGGTTAGGGATTAGGGTCATCTGTAGGTAGAGGAATTAATTATTTCCTGTTTCTGATCATCAAATAATATTATTCGAATGAGCTAAAAAGGGGCGACTGCATGTTCATCCAAGGAAGCTACTTAGGACAAAACAACTTACTTGGATGTGGGGTGTAACGTCTTCAAGAAATTTTACAGGTTCAGTTACCATTAATTTTTAATTTAATTTAAAGTTAATATATTAGTTAAGGCCCAGGGGCTGTAGTCGCAAGGTACGAACACAGGTAAAAAAAAAATTGTTGTGATTTGTACTTTTAAGTTGAGGAATCTTTTGATTCAGTATTTTTAACCATTTCTTTATATTTGTATACTTGACAAAAACAGTGAAGGTCATTCATAACATTTTCTAAAGGTTGCTGAAGACATAGTGAGGATGTAAGATGTTTGGAGATGCTAACAAAGCAAAATTATCAAAGGGAAACTGTGGCTCACTAGGTAGAGCGGGTTGTCCACGAACCAGAGGGTTAGCGGTTCGATCCCCGAAATGTGCCACATGTCGAAGTGTCCTTGAGCAAGACACTGAACCCCCAGTTGCTCCCAGTGCGTGGCACTGGTGTGTGAATGTGTGCGTGCTTTTGTGAGTGAATGGGTAGATGTGTCTCTGACTGTAAAAGCGCTTTGAGAACCAATAGGTAGAAAAGCGCCATATAAAAGCAAGGCCAAATCATTTCTCTCACTGTAACTATCTAACTGAAACGAGTTCAATTCATTCTTAATGTTCTGGAGTCAAACTGAAGAAATGTTCACTTCAGACACATGTCTTCATTCTGACTGTGTGGATCAAATCACACTGACAGACTGTGGACAGTATAGAAGCCTAAATGTAACTCCATTTTCCCTCCTTCATCTACAAGATGAAAGGAGAACAGAGATTGTCATTAAAAGTCTGCAGCTATGAGAGAGACTGAAGAGAGTCATTGTGTCATGTCAAACACAGTAAGATGAGATGAGCTGAACCACAGATGTTCATCAGATGATCACCTCACTCTGTTTCATACTCATTCAGTTTGGATCTACAATGTAAATGATCTGATTTTATAACCGGTTTTATATGTTTTCAAATTACAGACTCACTGGATGTGAACTTGCAGAGCCATACTATAAAGTTGTTGCCTCAGCTCTGAAGTCCAACCCTTCATATCTGATAGAGCTGGACATGAGTGGAAATAAACTGAAGGATTCAGGAGTGAAGCATCTGTCTGCTGGACTGGAGAGTCCAAATTGCAGACTGGAGACTCTGAGGTCAGTTCACTGACTGACACTGTTGTAGGTTTTCTTTATTTATTCAGTTCAAATCATTGACTGATATGTCAAATATTCTTTAGTTGATAAATATTCAGTATTTCCATGAGCACAAATCTGAAGAGGTTCTTGCTTTTCTCAAATGTTGTGTTTTTCTAAATGGCTGCACAATTTCCTTGTGGCTCCAAATAGAAGTGAAAGGTCTGAGCAGGGTTCATTTAAAGCTGACAGAAGCAGAGTCATGACAAGTAGATGATGTGAGCCTCCACAGGTTCATGTGGTCAGAGAAAGAAGAGAAAGACATGAATGAAAAAGTTGATGAAGCCGCAGTTAGAGGTACAGTTTCTCAACTAGCAAAGCACCTGCAACTGCTTTGTACCCCAAGTAAGTCAGAGGCCTTCATTCACCATCTCTTAACCCTTTGGAGAGCAGAGGGTGAATGAAGGAGAAGAAAGAGATAGCAAGGAGGGTCGTGGCATTTTTGGCTAATATCTTCAAGTTGACCACGTAGCTCCTCAGGCAACAGAGGACAAGCTATCAGTCCTTCTCCAAGGACATCTTCAATAACCACCTTAAATGCACTTAGTGATGGCTGTAGATAACAACCACATAATGCTAATAACACCACCAGAGCCTACCAACTGGAAGGAGTCTTATCTAAGTGAAGTGGGGAGTTGAGATAATGACCAATTTTGTACCATATCCTTGCTCATAATGGAGAGCTAGATTTCAGAATTGTAGAAAAGAGACTTTCTAACTTTCTGCTAAGTAAGTAAATTAAAAAGTACTTTATAGTATATGACATAAACAATGTCATAATAATGATTTTTACGTATGATATTAAATCCCTTGTAAATATTTAAAAAAGCTATTTTACATACTTGAATGAGATATTTGGAAGCCAATAGAAGATGGCCAGGGCACGGAGAGGAAAGTCATTAGAAATCCACCTATATGTTTTTGAAAAATGAAAAATGTAGAACAGAGAGAAAGACTGTGCATTAAGAGAGAAGATCTTCGTATGCTTGCCAAATAAACCTTTTAAACTAAATCTGTGCCAGTCTTCAGAACCTATTTTCTGGACATAACTGAATTTGCTGAAAACTTTTTGGATTAAAGTCACACTTTAATTCATCTTCATTAATTAAGATGTTGTACTGGAGCTCATGCTCACTACTAGACCTTATATAAGCAACTACTGACCAATCAATAACTTGGCGAGCCAGCCAGGATATAGATAGATAGATAGATGCAAATAGATAGATAGATAGATAGATAGATAGATAGATAGATAGATAGATAGATAGATAGATAGATAGATAGATAGATAGATAGATACTTTATTAATACGAGGGGAAATTCAAGCATCCAGTAGCAGAGACATACATTGAAACATACAATACAAAAAGTATATAAAAAATATATAAAAAATAGAAAAGTGACTAGAAATAAAATGTTTTGTACAGCTATATAAAATGTTTTGTACAGGTATAAACTATGTTAAAAATTATGTTAAAAATATAAAGTGACCAGTAGAAGTTGAAAGCTACCGAATGAATGAAATCAGATGATATGTCCATTGTCTATTGTGTCTCCTGCCATCACTGAGAGCTGTTGTACAGTCTGATGGCCAGGGGGCTGAAAGAGTTTTTAAGTCTGTTGGTTGATATACCCACATCTCACACCTGGTGACCAAAAAAAACGAAAAAAAAAAAAAAAACAATCTCTGAGTCATCATGAGAAAAAAAAGAAGTAGTAGAAGAAGAAGAATGTTAACACTCACACCAAGATAAGAAAATACTGTTTACCAATACCAACCACCTTAAATGCACTTAGTGATGGCTGTAGATAACAACCACATAATGCTAATAACACCACCAGAGCCTACCAACTGGAAGGAGTCCTATCTAAGTGAAGTGGGGAGTTGAGATAATGACCAATTTTGTACCATATCCTTGCTCATAATGGAGAGCTAGATTTCATCATCATAGAAAAGAGACTTTCTAACTTTCTGCTAAGTAAGTAAATTAAAAAGTAAAGTAAAGAGCTGTAGTGGAGGGTTAACATGTCAGAGATACAATCAAGGGGCCCTGGGAGGAAATGGGAGGAACCTAAAGCAGGACAGAAGCAGGGAAAAAATGAAGAGGACTTTTAATGAAACAAACTACAAACAATAATAACAAACAACCCTCCATAAGTAAAAACAGGTAAATCCAATAAATGTGTCCAACAAAAGGTAAAATCCCAAAATAGCAAAAAAAGAGGAACAAAAGCCAAGGCATGAGGAATGAGGAGACACATGGAAGAAGAACCATTCTCTTTGATATCTTCAACTCACATTTTATTGCAGGGCATCTGGAAAACAGAGTACTGTCATAACTTCACTAAACTCCCAAACATACTCTCAAAACATTATGATGATCCACATTAACAGAAGGAAACAGAAAATCAATTTTTAAAAACAAAACAAAAATCTCATTAGGTTTTCATCTACATCTTTTCATTCAGACTGTGGCGCTGCGGTTTGTCAGAGATCAGCTGTGATTCTCTGGTCTCAGCTCTCAAGTCCAACCCCTCCCACCTGAAACATCTGGACCTGAGTGTCAACGATCTGAAGGACTCAGGAGTGAAGCAGCTGTGTGGTTTTCTGGAGAGTCCAGACTGTAGACTGGAGACTCTGAGGTCAGTCCACTGTTACTGTTGTAGATCTTAAAGATCTTAAAGCTTTAATCCACAACTGATGTACTGTGATCTATACAAGTGATACCTTTCTTTCTTCAAGACTCCACTGACAGAATGTTATCAACATGTTAAGTTAGGAGCCTATAAGGTATAATTACAGCGGTTTACCTAATCTATCTATCTATCTATCTATCTATCTATCTATCTATCTATCTATCTATCTATCTATCTATCTATCTATCTATCTATCTATCTATCTATCTATCTAATCTATCTAATCTATCTATCTAATCTACATTATGCTATATCTAAAACATAGATTAAACAAAGACAACCAAGTCTACATTTCTAAATGGGAGTTTATTAGGAACCTTGTTCTCTTGACTGGTGGTTCTCTAATAACACATTTATCAACAGAAATTCTTCATATATTATGCGTGTTCCTGACCTGAAGAGCTTGCTCAGAATTTGCTCTCCTGAATATTTTCCACAAATTCTGTTCATCCAAATTGTGTACTTGAAGTTGCACCAACCCCAAGTACCAATATACATATTCATGTATTAATGAAAATAGAGCTCTTTAATCTCAATACTTCACAACAAAAATGCATACACAAGACGATGAAATTCTCAGAAATAATCGAAGAATCTTTTATAAAGTATAAAAGACAGAAGATACAAATGAATGATGCTACCAAAAATGTCACATCAAAGCAGATGGTAGTCACTGGCGGCGCTAACCTCCATGAGGCACAACTGTAACTTCCTGCTGAAATGAGCCATAGTGAGGGAAATTATCAAAACTGATCATTAGATGGTGATATGGTATCTATTATTATTCAAACATGCGAGTTTTACAGACAAGTGAAATTCATTATTTATGTCATATACAATGTTACGTATATAATCATAGCTAAATCCATAATGTTAGCTACATCTTTTTTTTCTTTATTCAGTTTGATGAACTGCAGTTTGTCAGAGATCAGCTGTGATTCTCTGGTCTCAGCTCTGAAGTCCAACCCCTCCCATCTGAGAGAGTTAAACCTGAGTGGAAACAGCTTGCAGTATTCTGATATGAAGCAGCTGTTTGATCTTCAAGAAAGTCCAGACTATAAACTGGAGACTCTGAGGTGAGTAGAGGGTTCCAGTCAGTCCATGCTGCTTTCATCAATATTGCCCTAAACACAGTATCAAAAATCCAACGAACACCAGCATTACATTTAGTAACCATGAGCAGAGTCATCCCATACTCCGCAGGTCTGTGTATGTTCACTCCAACAAGTTAACATGAAGCTGAAAGGAAGCTGGCTGAGCTGGATGTGATGATGAAGGGAAACTCTGGAAACACTCATTAATCTCCCCTGGTGCCTCTTTTTCTCTTTACAGGTGGAGAGGGTGATCTTTGTGAAGGGAGGCACATTTAATATGAGTGTATGTGAAGATATGAACTGTATATCAGAAAAAGAACACAAAATCTAATGTTTAAAGATGTTTAAGTATGAAATCACTTCAGGAAGAATGTGAAAAAGATCGATTAGGGCTGTATTGACCAATAGAATATAACTGATAGTTTCATAAAGCAAAGAAATTAAGGGTTTTCTTTTCAGACTAACATAGATATAGCTGAAGTGTTCTTTAGTAACATACTGGTCCTACATTAATTGAATAATGTGTGACATTTTATAAATAATGTTTTTTACATGTGATATTAAATCCCTTGTAAATATTTAAAAAAGCTATTTTACATACTTTAATGAGATATTTGGAAGCCATTAGAAGATGGCCAGGGCACGGAGAGGAAAGTCATTAGAAATCCACCAATATGTTTTTGAAAAAATGTAGAACAGAGAGAAAGACTGTGCATAAAGAGAGAAGATCTTCGTATGCTTGCCAAATAAACCTTTTAAACTAAATCTGTGCCAGTCTTCAGAACCTTTTTTTCTGGACATAACTGAATTTGCTGAAAACTTTTTGGATTAAAGTCACACTTTAATTCATCTTCATTAATTAAGATGTTGTACTGGAGCTCATGCTCACTACTAGACCTTATATGAGCAACTACTGACCAATCAATAACTTGGCGAGCCAGCCAGGAGATATACCCACATCTCACACCTGGTGACAAAAAAACAAAACAAAAACGAATCTCTGAGTCATCAGAAGAAAAAGAAGAAGTAGTAGAAGAAGAAGAATGTTAACACCCACACCAAGATACAGAAAATACTGTTTTTTAAAAAAGAGAAAGAAGACTGAAAGTATCGAAGATGTTTAAATATATCAAGTCACTACAGGAGGAATATGAAAAATATCCCTAATAATACTTTTAATGACAAATGTAATATAGTTGAGAAGAATATCGCACTTAGCACTCTTATGCTTGTTAGCCTCCTCAACTCTATCTTCCCACGTGACAGTGAGTTCTACAAAATAGATTTGGCCGTAGTCTGGCCAAGTGAAACGTCCTTGGGGAAGACTAACCTTGATGACTGACCCTGTTTAGCCTGCGACACTGTGCATGTAACTGCTTCCTCTTGCTTCTGTAGCTCTTCCACTATCATCTTTCTCCTTTCTACTACTGATGCCTTGCTGCACTGCCTCTTTGGGTTCCACTTCCTCCCTGACTTAACTGGCAGCACTGCACTCCTAATCACTGGATCCTTCGACTGAGTTAGAGTCATTTCCAGTCTAACTTTAGTACTTAAACTCCTCCATTAGGCTGGTAACTGGGAGCTCCAAAATGCCTTTCCCATACAAGGCTGCGCTGATTAAGCAGCGTTGGACACTGAGACATTTCCTGATAAATGAATTAATCATCCTTTCTAACTTTTCTACCTTTGAAAGGGCAACCTCATACACCGTCAGCGGCCACATTAGCCGGGGCAGTAAACCAAATTGCCAGCACCACAATTTTAACTTGCCTGGTAGCCCTGACCGGTCTATGCTTGAAATGCCTTGAATCATCTCCTGCCTCAACCCTTCAAACTGCGCCTTTCAAACTTGCATCGTACCATCTTCCCAAACTCTTCACTGGCTTCTCCAGCACTGTGGGAACCACCTCATCATTTATAACAAACTTCTTACTACTACCTTTCTTTTAACAATTGAAATACTGTTAGATTTAATAGGCTTCACTTTCATCCTAGCCCACTGCAGGTTGCTGTTTAATTTATCCAGCAATCTTCTGGTACAAGGAGCGACTGACGTTGTAGTAGTCATGTCGCCCATGTAGGCCCTAACTGGGGGGAGGCGAAGCTCTCCCTGCATCCTTTCTCCACCTCCCACCCATGTGGAAACCCTAATAATGACCTCCATTGCCATTGTAAAGGCTAGTGAAGATTGTACACCCTGCCATGATGCCTACCTCCAGCTGCTGCCATGCATTTTTCCAGACATTAAAAGAGCTTAGTTTACAATATTCATGCCTGTGTCTATTATTTGATTCAGTCGTCCACTAAAATCCATTTAAATTGACAAATGTTTATTATGCACACCTTACATAACTGGATGAACCCTTATCATTTACCTTACTTGGTCTAGCATTCCTACTCATTTTTTTTTGGTGTTTAGAATTAATTAATTTAAAATTCCTCTAGATTTGAATTAAATGTCAGTAAAAGCCAAAAATAAAAAAAATGATCTCATGGTCACATTTTATGCAAATCTCCATGTCTGGGGGAAGAGTGCCTGCCCCCTTTGCTCTGGAAGACGCTCTTTAGAACATCTGCTGGACATACTACTGGGATGTAAGTCAGGGTCTGATCAGCCTTCGCTGGGTTGCCTGGGCGAGGCTGTCTGTCGCAAGACCCGAAAACACCTGTTGACCCCAGGAAACAACACTGATGATGCGTCCCAGTGCATCCAGAAGATGTGTCTCAGAGAGTTTATTTTATTTATAATCAGTGATGTTAAATCTCGTTTTATTTATCAATTGTATTGAAAGTCACCACTTAAATACCAATCCTGATCACAATCAGACTTGGAAATTTAAAGTGTTCTGAACAGTTTAATGATTTCCAGCATTATAGTGGGTCAACATATCATGAAATCCTGTTTAATTTATTAATATTTGTGACTGTTTTAGTTTTTCATTAGATATTCTGAATTCACAGCATTGAAGAAAGTTCAGTGGCACATGGAGGAGAACAAAGGCTTTTATTTTGATAGACACAGTAGTCAAAGTCTCTCTGCAAACAAGCTGCTGCTGCGCCAACCTCTCAGGACACAGTTTATCCTCTCAGCTCACATATCTTCACGTTTAAAAAGATCACCAGTCCCATCTGTAGAGAGGAGAAAGAAGAGAGGATGTGATGACTCTGCTCATGGTTACTAAATGTAATGCTGCTTCTGTGATGTGCAGGCTTCAGTCAGACTGATCTCAGAGCTGTGATCAGTTGTTCATCACATTTGATCAATGACCACCACTGTCTCTATACATCTTGGAAGGCTGTCAGCTGGAATCCAGCTTTATTTCCTGGACACATCAACACAACAACAACAGTCGTCTTCACATCAACTCAAACACATGATCACAACAAGCTTCTGGCTCATCTGATTGGCTGAATGTTGTCTCTCTCTCTGTCTTTCTGTCCAATCCTAAAGCCTGTCTCCATTCTCCTCTCACAGCTTCACTGAGAAGCTGCAGGTTTACAGGAAACACTGGATCTTTGATACTAACTGAGTTTAGGACAATACTGATGAAAGCAGCAATGACTGACTGGAACCCTCTACTCACTCCAGAGTCTTCAGTTTATAGTCTGGACTCTTCACAAGGTCAAGAAGCTGTTTCACATCTGAATCCTTTAGGTTGTTCAGACTCAGTTCCAGATGTTTCAGATGGGAGGGGTTGGACTTCAGAGCTGAGACCAGATAATCACAGCTGATCTTTGACAACCTGCAGTCAATCAATCTGAATGACAAACAAAACATGTAGATACAATAATTAATTATTACGTCAGATCAGTCAGCCAGACATATTGTACAGACACTAAAGACTTATTTAAATGAGTCTGTATTTGTTTGAAGAACAATACCCATGTTTATGGACATGTATTAGATTCAGTTGGTGATTAAACATATCAGATCTACAACAGTAACAGACAGTGAACTGACCTCAGAGTCTTCAGTCTACAGTCTGGACTCTCCAGAAAACCACACAGTTGCTTCACTCCTGAATCCTTCAGACTGTAGTTTCCAGTAAGATTCAGATGTTTCAGATGGGAGGGGTTGGACTTCAGAGCTGAGACCAGAGAATCACAGCTGATCTCTGACAACCTGCAGCTCCACAATCTGAATAAAGAATAAAAGATGTAGATTAAATGATGAATAATTCAATCAGATGTGTTCAGGTTTTGTGTCCTAACAGCCTTTAAGCTTCATTGACTTTAACAACTAACAGTGGACATTTTCTACAGTTTCTGCTACAAACACTCGTCTTGAACTAAAGGACATTTACAGATTTATGGAGGAAAGTTCTGGATGAACATGAATTAGATTCAGTTGGTCACTAAACATATCAGATCTACAACAGTAACAGACAGTGAACTGACCTCAGAGTCTTCAGTCTACAGTCTGGACTCTCCAGAAAACCACACAGCTGCTTCACTCCTGAATCCTTCAGACTGTTATAACTCAGGTCCAGATGTTTCAGATGGGAGGGGTTGGACTTCAGAGCTGGTCCCAGAGAATCACAGCTGATCTCTGACAATCTGCAGCGACTTAATCTGAATAAAAAATGTGTAGATTAAATCTACTCAGACATGTTTGACTGACTTTGTCCTTCTGTTATTGTGGATCTCCATCATGTCTTCTACAGACATCATTACTTACTGACTAAATCCACTAACATGTAACACCAGTTGTAGCATCCCTTCACTGCTTCTCTGTGTATTTTAGAACAGATGTTAAAGTTTCAATGATGACTTTCAGTCTGGTATGATGTTGGTCCCTGATTGTATCTCTGACATGTTAACCCTCCTCCAGTAGAGCTCTGCTACTAATTCCTGGGTGCAGGCTAAAAACCAGAGGAGACTGAGCCTTTGTAGTCAGAGACCCTCGACTCTGGAAATGAGCTGAACCTTTTGTCAGGTTCAAATGAGCAGCAGAAGCAGAGGATGAACAACAGCCTCATTCACATCCTCACACACTCTACAGCCTCATCACTACTGACTTCATCTTCAATCACTGATGGAGCACAACATAAACCTGTGGAGGCTCACATCATCTCCCTGTCATGACTCCACTTCTGTCACCTTTTAATGAACCCTGCTCAAGTCTTTCACTTCTATTTGGAGCCATAATGAAAAACTATTGTTCAGCCATTTGGAAAAACACAACATTTAAGACACAAGACACTTCTTCAGATTTGTGCTCATGGAAATACTGAACATTCACTAAAGGACATCCGGTATATCAGTCAATGATTTGAATAGAATAAATAAAGAAAACCTGCAACAGCTCCAGTGAACTGACCTCAGAGTCTCCAGTCTACAGTTTGGACTCTCCAGTCCAGCAGACAGATGCTTCACTCCTGTATCCTTCAGGTCATTTTCACTCATGTCCAGCTCTGTCAGATAGGAAGGGTTGGACTTCATAGCTGAGGCCACAACTTCACAGTGAGTCTCTGAGAGTCCACATCCAGTTAATCTGTGATTAGAAAACATATAAAATCTGTTATAAAATCAGATCATTTACATTCTAGATCCAGACTGAATGAGTATGAAACAGAGTGAGGTGATCATCTGATGAACATCTGTGGTTCAGCTCATCTCATCTTACTGTGTTTGACATGACACAATGACTCTCTTCAGTCTCTCTCATAGCTGCAGACTTTTAATGACAATCTCTGTTCTGCTTTCATCTTGTAGATGAAGGAGGGAAAATGGAGTTACATTTAGGCTTCCATACTGTCCACAGTCTGTCAGTGTGATTTGATCCACACAGTCAGAATGAAGACATCTGGTTGATGAAAACATTTCTTCACTTTGACTCCAGAACATTTAGAATGACTTGATCTCTCTTTGTTAACTACTTGCTTGAAGGAGAATGAAACTAATCTGAAAGAAAACGAAGACAGACACTCCTCAGCAAGAATGATCTTTGCCATGTGAGACTTTCCTGTATTCATCTGAATGACTTCCTGGTACTGGCCCTGCCGACCTCTTACTCATCTGCTCCGTCCGACTCCCCTTAAATTATCCAAAACGTCTGTTCACAATCGAGACTTTTGTCTTTGTCCCATTGGTTCCTGTATGCCTGACAATTTTTTTGCCTGCCAGTAGCTGCCTAAATAAAGGATAAAACTCTACACCGATTCTATGCCTCTTTGTGCTGCAACTGGGTTCATACAGCACCCTTTAAATAAGATATTGTGTCTCAAAAATCTCCAGCTCAGCCTCAGAAATCTCCCATTCGTTATTACAATTATAGAATCTAACAATTATTATATATTTATACGCAAAGTATTTTAATCAGCTTTAGAAATAAATACTCTGATTCACAGTGTTTATTTTTGGTTTTTTTGGTTTTTTATCTTATCTTTTAGTGTCTCATACTTAAATACTTAAATGTGTCTATTCTGTACGGTGACCCTGGGTGGTTTGAAAGGCGCCTATAAATAAAATGCATTATTATTATTATTATTATTAATAATAATAATAATAAAAATAAGAACAATGACAATAATGTAATCCTGTTAATGTGTGAAGAACAAAACAACTAATCTCCACTGATTGATTCTATTAATGATCAGGACTCACTGAGCCTTTCTGCAGTTCCTCACAGCTGGGATCAGTCTCAGTCGTCCCTCATCTGATGTGTTGTATTGATCCAGGTCCAACTCATCCAGAACCTCCTCTGACATCTGCAGCATGTAGGCCAGAGCTGAACAGTGGATCTCAGAAAGTTCCTTCTCTGATCTGTTCTCTGACTTCAGGAAATCTTGGATCTCCTGATGAACTGAGAGGTCGTTCATCTCCATCAGACAGTGGAAGATGTTGATGCTTCTGTCAGGAGAGATTTCATCAGTGTTCATCTTCTTCAGGTTGTCGATGGCTCTCTGGATGATTTCTGGACGGTTCTCTGTCTGACCCAGCAGACCTCCTAAGAGTCTCTGGTTGGACTCCAGAGAGAGGCCATGAAGGAAGCGAACAAACAGGTCCAGGTGACCATTTATACTGAGCAGGCATTTCTCCATGACTCCATACAGGAAGGTATCCAGAGAACTAATGATGTACAGGAAGTCTTTTACCACGTTGGTCTCCTTGATGCTGGAATTTTCAACATGATTATCCTCAGTGGTATCATGATCATTATTGTCATCATCATAATCCTTATAATCATTATCAGCAAAATCAGCATCATTAGTGTCATCATCAACATTATCGTAATCCTTATAATCATTATCAGCAAAATCAGCATCATTGTCATCATCATCCTCATGATCATCATCATCCAAGTTGTTCCCAAGGGAGTAATCCTGAGTCTTAGTGGAGACCCAGTTGTCTTTCTCCAGGAAGTCCTCCAGCACCTCTGTCTTCTTGTTGGTGTAACAGTGGAACATGTAGACTGCAGCCAGAAACTCCTGAACGCTCAGATGAACAAAGCAGTAGACTGATTTCTGGAAGATCACACTCTCTCTTTTGAAGATTTCTGTACAAACTCCTGAGTACACTGAGGCCTCTGTCACATCAAGACCACAGAGCTCCAGGTCTTCTTGGTAGAACATGATGTTTCCTTTCTCCAGATGTTCAAACGCCAGCCTCCCCAGCTTCAGAAGAACTTCCCTGTCAGCCTCCATCAGCTCCTGTGGACTCGTCTCATGTCCCTCATGGTACTTGTTCTTCTTCCTCTTTGTCTGAACCATCACAAAGTGTGAGTACATGCCAGTCAGGGTCTTGGGCAGCTCTCCTCTCTGCTCTGTAGTCAACATGTGCTCCAGAACTGTAGCAGTGATCCAGCAGAAGACTGGGACTCCGCACATGATGTGGAGGCTCCTGGATGTCTTGATGTGGGAGATGATTCTGCTGGACAGCTCTTCATCACTGAACCTCCTCCTGAAGTACTCCTCCTTCTGGGCGTCAGTGAAGCCCCGTACTTCTGTTAGCCTGTCAACACATGTAGGAGGGATCTGATTGGCTGCTGCAGGTCGGGAAGTGATCCAGACCAGAGCCGAGGGAAGCAGTTTCCCCTTGATGAGGTTTGTCAGCAGCACGTTGACTGATGCCTTCTGTGTGACATCAGACACAACCTCACTGTTGTTGAAGTCCAATGAAAGTCTGCTTTCATCCAGGCCGTCAAAGATGAACAAAAGTTTACAGACAGCCAGCTCCTCTGCTGTGACCTTCTGTAATGTTGGATGGAAAACATGGAGCAGCCTGAGAAGACTGTACTGCTCATCATTGATCAAGTTCAGCTCTCTGAATGAAAGCACAATCACCACACTGACATCTTGGTTTTCCAAACCCTCTGCCCAGTCCAGAGTGAACTTCTGCACTGAGAAGGTTTTTCCAACACCAGCGACGCCGCAGGTCAGAACCACTCTGATGTGTCTCTGTTGGTCAGTTAAGGCTTTAAAGATGTGGTGGCACTTGATTGGAGTGTCATGGAGGGCCTTCATCTTGGAAGCTGTCTCAAGCTGCTTCACCTCATGTTGGGTATTAACCTCTTCACTCTGTCCCTCTGTGATGTAGAGCTCAGTGTAGATCCTGTTGAGGAGGGTTCCACTTCCTGTTACATCACTTCCTTCAGTCACATGTTCACATCTCCTCTTCAGACTGATCTTATGTTCATCTAAAACCTCCTGCAGACCAACATCTGCTGGAAAGAAGAACAAACGTGAGACAGAAAGAAAACACTCATCCCTGTTTGAAGTCACAAGCTTTCTACTCTTTCCTCCAAAGTGATGTTAGCAGACCAGTTTTCCTGAGTGGATGTTGGGTTCTTGTTCATAAAGTTGGTTTTCAGGACAAGATGTGTGACATGGGAGTTCATTTCGAATGATATTTAGAATGATCTCACTTTCAAGATGGTGCCTCTCATGCTAGTAGCTTGTTACAGTAGCTCCGAAAGTTTCGCTGTATTTTTGTGTATCTTCATGCTGTCTCGTGTCATTTTTGTCGCAAACCTCAGTCGGACTTTTAATCCTATGGATGTACATCTGGCGAGGTTTGGAATATGTGTATTTTTAATTCTTTGCCTGTTAAATACGGCATTCATCCATTATTTACACACGGGATCAGCTGGTAGCACTGTGCAACACGAGGGTGCTCCCAGGACAACGACAGGAGATCCCCGTGGACAGTAGCCTGGCTGCATGGACCATGGACTATCTCTCCAACAGGCCGCAGTATGTGAGGCTTCATGACTGTGTGTCTGATGTGGTAGTCTGCAGCACGGGGGCGCCGCAGGGTACTGTGCTCTCTCCTTTCCTCTTCACCCTGTATACATCTGACTTCAGACACAACACGGACAGCTGCCACCTCCAGAAGTTCTCTGATGATACAGCCATTGTCGGGCGTGTATCTCAGGGAAACAATCTGGAGTACCTGGAGGTCATCACCAACTTTGTGGACTGGTGTGCTCTGAACCACCTGCACATCAACGCCAGCAAGACAAAGGAGGTGGTGATGGACTTCAGTAGGAAACCAAATCTGACTGCACCGGTGAGCATCCAGGGCTTGGACATCGAGGTCGTGGAGGATTACAAGCACCTGGGTGTTCACCTTAACAATAAACTGGACTGGACACACAACACGAACGCCCTGTACAAGAAGGGCCAAAGTCGTCTCCACCTGCTGAGACGACTGAGGTCCTTTTGAGTGTGCAGGACACTGCTAAGGGTGCAGTATGACGTATATATTTTTTCAAATTTGTATTGTGTAACTCTTTCTTTTTTCTTTTTTTTTTAGAATGTCGAAGTCGTCATTGTTTGTCTGTATATATATTTGGGAAAATTCCATACTACTGCAACAAGGAAATTTACCATACGTGGGATTAATAAACATATCTTTTCTTATCTTATCTTAAAACCTCATGCTGTAAAACACAACAATGTGTCTGGATTAAACCAACAGGTTTCCAGAAAAGAGTCCATCAGCAGACAGATGTACAGTCTTACTTGTTCTGGATACTGGATCAGCCTGGGGACAGGAGGAGTCTCCTGATGAAGCAGACTGGTCCCAGTATGAGTTGATGAACTTTCTGAAGAACCAGTGTCTAGAGCTGCTAGAAACTGGATCCCTAAGGACGTCCTGAGACAAAGCACAGCAGGACAGCTGCTCCTCCACAGAAACATGTCTCCCCATCCTCTTCCTCTTCTCCTTCGTCTTCCTCTTCCTCTCTCTGTCAACACATTTCTTCATCACTAAAATCATTTGCAGATTGTCAACATTTGACATCACTGTCCAGAAGCTCAGACGCTCACAGAGAACAGGAACAGTTTGAATTGACTTCCTTTGATTTCAACTCTCCTGCTTTCATCAACACCAATCAGCTGCTTTTCCTGTCTGGCTGTCTTATTAAACACTGAGTCATCTACCTGCCATTTGCTGTTAATACAAACTCAACACTTCCTGCAGAGACTTCACAGTAAAAGCCTTCCATCAAAGAGAGCTGATTATGTCCTTCACTGTTTTATCTTGAGTTAGTTCAGTCTGAACTGAGCTTAGAAGAGTCTAAGAAGTGTTACTGATAGTGAACTGGACTGATAGGGAGTATTGATCAGATAAAGATCACATTCTAACTATACTGGCTAGTTGCTACACACTGACTATGGGAGGAGGAGAAAACTGCAGTTCAATCCATCCACTAGTAGCCCAGCTGAAAAAAAGCTTCATACACTTCACATCATTCACTGTCAAATTCTGAAATAAGTGATTTCAATCGCTCTGCAGTTCATTCCACTTATTCAGGTCCATATATGTTTTGATACTGAAAACCCTTTCTGTTATTTTTAAGTTACAGTTGAGTATATTCAAGGATCAAGTATCTGTGGGATGCACTTGAATCCCACAGATACTTGATCCTCCCACAAGCCTGATCCACATTTGTGTTTGTTAAGAGTCGTCTGAGATCAGATCACATCTTTTCACTTTTCAAGTGAGTGACAGTTGTCAGAGAAGCAAAGAGAAAGACACAAGTCTTTATTTCTATTTGTCTCAGAAAATGTTCTCATACTTCTCAAACTAATCAACCATCAGGCACTGTAAATATACTGTTACTCAAAGTAAATCATATGAATGAGTTAGTAGCAGTTCTCTTACTTTGTGCATGAGGGTCCAGGTTCTTTACTGAAGTTTAGAGGTTTACTTTTAGACCTGTCACTCTTCATAGACAGACATCTGGATACTATAGACTCTGCTCCATCCTCCTCTTCCTCCATCTTCTGGACTTCCATCAGTCTGAGAGGTAAACCAGAAACACTCAGTGAGTTTACATCAGCCTCAGTTACAGTCAGTCTTCTCCAGTAATATGATTTCTCCATTAAACCAGGAACCTGGTTACCATAAAACAAGGAGGAATCAGAGAAACATGATTTCAGATTCTGGTCAGTACAATGACATGAAGTTCAGCTACATCATGAGTCTCACTGGGTTCTGTCAAAGAGTCAAAGGAGCCGTAGTTATTAAATGCTAACATAATATTTGAACTTTCATCTTTATTAAAATAATGTTCGGATTATCCAGTTTTCCAGCTCAGTAATAATAATAATACTTATTTATCTTAGAATGAGATCAGACAAACACAGGAACATGTTTAAGCTTTAAAAATAAATCAATTTAATCTGACAGACGTTTAGAACAGAAGTATCTTAGTATCTGGTAATACTCAATAATGTAGAATCAAACTTTATGAAGAGAAAACTAACATTATAATATAACATATATATTATTTATTCAGTTCAGTGAGACTTACACAAACCAGGAGGCAGAAAAGTCAAACTAAGAGAAGAGTGTTAGAAGGAAACACATTGAACTTTACACCAATTCAGTAATAAAACAAACCATGTTTGTTCAAAGTCCTTCTTCTTTACACCGCTGGTGTCCTTCTATTGTGCCTCCATTAAGAGGCACAAATATCATAGGCCATGTACAGCAAGGGCGTGGAGGTCTAGGACTGTGTGCAGGGAAACCTCTGTGGAGCAAGGCATCAGCAGTAGAAAGGAGAAAGATGATAGTGAATGAGGTACAGAGGCAAGAGGAAGCAGTTAGATGCTCTAAGGCAGTGTCGCAGGCTAAGCAGGGTCAATGGGTGAACTGGGAGAGTGTGGAGAAAAGGAAGGTGAAGTGGAGAGAGCTTTGGAGCATGGAGGCTAGCAGGATTAGATTCATGTTAGGGGCTACTTATGATGTGCTGCCAACTCCCCAGAACCTGAACCAGTCCTGCAATAGAGGAAAGATGGGTGAATGTAAATTCCGTGTCCGTTAACAGAGAGAATAGATGTATTAAGTTTGTACGGGAGGGAGAAAAGGCTAGAGGAGCAGGCTTCAGGCATAACACGGGACAGCTAAGGGTAGGAGGAGCCTGGGAGATGAGGGCGGACTTAAATAGCCAACTGGTTGTCCCAGATGAGACAACGAGCACCCGACTACGGCCAGATCTGCTGTTGTGGTCTGAGCCAGAGAAAGTAGTCTATTTCATAGAGCTGACTGTCCGGTGGGAGGATAGAGTTGAGGAGGCTAACAAGAGAAAAAGAGCTAAGTATGCAGAGTTAGCAGCAGATGCAGAGCAAAATGGATGGAAGGCTTATGTCCGCCCGGTAGAAGTGGGCTGCCGTGGATTTGTGGCAAAGTCAGTCATTGCTCTGCTGAGTGAGCTGGGTATACGAGGAAGAAGCCAGAGGACTACGGTTAGCAATATGTCCCGGGCAGCAGAGAGAGCCAGTGACTGGTTATGGGTGCGCAGGAAGCATGCTAGCTGGGGAGCTAACTAAGGTAAGGATGTAGGCGCATGTAGGCCGCATGTAGGCCGCATGTAGGCCGCATGTAGGCCACAGTTGATTTGTTTGTTGCTTCAGCTTGCATCAACAGAGCGAAGCATGGTAGAGTTGTTTGTTACGGATTTGTTTGTTTGTTAGGTGCTTCAGCTTGCATCAACGGAGCAGAGCATGATAGAGTTGTTTGTTTGTTACGGATTTGTTTGTTTGTTACATGCTTCAGCTTGCATCAACGGAGCGGAGCATGGTTGATTTGTTTGTTTGTTATGGATTTGTTTGTTTGTTACGTGCTTCAGCTTGCATCAACGGAGCGGAGCATGGTAGATTTGTTTGTTTGTTACTGTAGGAACCTGAGCTCCCCTCAATTCTCCCCCTCTCTGGAATGTAAATTTACGGAGTTGTATTGCGGATGAACTCTTCTAACAGATCAACCTTTTACACCTATGACTATAAATGTGCCATGTCCAGATGCTGGACAGACCCATGCTAGCTGACCTCCCTAATGCTGAGGACGTCATCTAAGCCAAATAGACAGATTTACACTTCTGTGGAATTTCCCCACTCTGGTTTCTGGACTAATTAGTTCTGAATCGAAAGAACATTAATTCGATATCAGGAGCTACAAAGACTGAATTAAATGACTTTCACTTCATGTGGATAAAGTCTAGAAGAATGAATGTTATTTTTATTATGTTTTAAGCTTGTGATGTACTAATCCTTCCTTTTCAGAGACACACACATGCAAATATACCAAACACCTTCTTGCTCCCCTCTCCAAGAGTAACCAAGGAAATGGAACAGATAAGGGGTCGTAAATAACTTCATCCCAGAACCAGAGCCTGATCTGTATTTCTCCTCTCTGAAAAGAGCCTATGTTTGATAATATGACTATTGAAATTGCAATAACCTGGTAAGTTATATATTGTTGTTCAGGAAGTGCTAACGATCACAATGAGACTATTTTGATCCTTGTACGATAAAGTTAGCCCAATTTCATTTAATTGGTCACAGAAAAGAAGTATCAACATTGCCATCAAGTGGTTATCTTTAAAAGTATTTTCTGTCTTTTAATCATTGTTGAAGTTAAAGCATGTAGAACTTTAGATATGTTCTTATACTAATAGTAGCTTTTACATGAAACCATAACTATTGGAATTGTTATATTAGAAACCACAACTTTTTATTATTAGCAAAATGTCACTGTAAAGAGAACTTGAGTTTATTCGTTTATTAATGCTTTTGAGTTATTTTGATTTTGCCATTCAGATACGTCATCTTGTCGTGTTGTGATGTTGAGTGTTGCCGCATACGAAAACATTGCTAACGAGCCATGATGAGTGATGGAATGGTTACATTTAGTAATTTAAAATAGGTTAAGAAGATCAGGCAATAAGAGATCTCAAGACAAAGGAGTAGGCGTTCTCTTCCCTTTCAAACACGCCCCGAATAATTAACGCATAAAACCAGAGAGACGCTTCCTTTTCTCTGCACTTTCCTTTTGTACTCACTTTTACACTTTCTAACTTTTCTTTTTGCACTTTTCTTTTCTTTTGCACTTTCCACTTTCTAGCACATTCTAGTTTTAATTTCCATTTTCTGTTTACGTTTTGGTTCTTCTTTACGTACTTAGTCACGTTTAAACTTAGTAACTTTGTTTTAAGAACAACTTGAATATTTCAAGCTCTGTTTGTTTCTCGTCGGATGTTTTTCCCCGACGTACAATTTTTAGAGTGACTTAAATATTTTTCTAGCTTTTTTGATTTTTATACTCTACAAACCGAAGTACTAACCATCATCGTTCATAAGTTAGCCAGCTATCTAGCTGGGATATCAGAGAAAGACCCAATCTCTTCGACAGATCAAGAAGCCAAGAAGCTGTTGCCATAGCAACGACATCAAGAAGATGTGACGATCCGGATTCTTTCTTCAAACACAAAGACATTGCCAAGTGTCATCTACTGCCTTTGACTGAACACCTACAACGCTCTCAAGCGAAGCTGGGTGTTGGAGTTGCAGACCAAGCAACGAGTCCTGTCTACCGGTCCAAGAGAGGCCCGCATCAGCTGTACCGTTATCGTCACCATCTCGTCACACCGACGCTCCGCCATTACCGACGCTGAGAAGACTCTATGGAAAAATAGGCTGAATCGTTCCTATCGCTTAAGACAAAGAGCTGGTGTCACTACTTTGAAACTCCCTACTAATATCTTTTAGAGAAGATTGATTAGAAGAAGTTGTTTGTGGTGTTGTTTACGGCAGAGAATGACTGGTAAAACTTGTAGTAAAGGATTCATCCTTCAAATATGCAAATGATTTAACCGAGACTGATAAACTGATTTAAACCATGTTCTTCCTACGATAACAGGAGGTGGTGCCCCAACGAGACATTTTAAAAAGTGTATGTTACCCTACATTACGGATTTGTTTGTTTGTTACGGATTTGTTTGTTTGTTACATGCTTAAGCTTGCATCAACGGAGCGGAGCATGGTAGATTTGTTTGTTTGTTACAGATTTGTTTGTTACGTGCTTCAGCTTGCATCAACGGAGCGGAACATGGTAGATTTGTTTGTTTGTTACGGATTTGTTTGTTTGTTAGGTGCTTCAGCTTGCATCAATGGAGCAGAGATCCCAAACTGATCAAGTATCTGTGGGATGATCCACAGAGGCCCCTCCCCTCAAATTTCTCATAATGATTTTAGTAAAAACTAATCAACCATCAGGCACTGTAAATATGGTGTTATTCAAAGTAAATCATATGAATGAGTTAGTAATAGTTCTCTTACTTTGTGCATGAGGGTTCAGGTTCTTTACTGAAGTTTAGAGGTTTACTTTTAGACCTGTCACTCTTCATAGACAGACATCTGGATACTATAGACTCTGCTCCATCCTCCTCTTCCTCCATCTTCTGGACTTCCATAAGTCTGAGAGGAAAACCAGAAACACTCAGTGAGTTTACATCAGCCTCAGTTACAGTCAGTCTTCTCCAGTAATATGATTTCTCCATTAAACCAGGAACCTGGTTACCATAAAACAAGGAGGAATCAGAGAAACATGATTTCAGATTCTGGTCAGTACAATGACATGAAGTTCAGCTACATCATGAGTCTCACTGGGTTCTGTCAAAGAGTCAAAGGAGCCGTAGTTATTAAATGCTAACATAATATTTGAACTTTCATCTTTATTAAAATAATGTTCAGATTATCCAGTTTTCCAGCTCAGTAATAATAATAATACTTATTTATCTTAGAATGAGATCAGACAAACACAGGAACATGTTTAAGCTTTTAAAATAAATCAATTTACTCTGACAGACGTTTAGAACAGAAGTATCTTAGTATCTGGTAATACTCAATAATGTAGAATCAAAAGTAACATTATAATATAACATATATTATTTATTCAGTTCAGTGAGACTTACACAAACTAACGAGCAGAAAAGTCAAACTAAGAGAAGAGTGTTAGAAGGAAACACATTGAACTTTACACCAATTCAGTAATAAAACAAACCATGTTTGTTCAAAGTCCTTCTTCTTTACACCGCTGGTGTCCTTCTATTGTGCCTCCATTGAGAGGCACAATTATCATAGGCCATGTACAGCAAGGGTGTGGAGGCCTAGGACTGTGTGCAGGGAAACCTCTGTGGAGCAAGGCATCAGCAGTAGAAAGGAGAAAGATGATAGTGAATGAGGTACAAAGGCAAGAGGAAACGGTTAGATGCTCGAAGGCAGTGTCGCAGGCTAAGCAGGGTCAATGGGTGAACTGAGAACTGAGAGAGGTGGAGAGAGCTTTGGAGCATGGAGGCTAGCAGGATTAGATTTATGTTAGGGGCTACTTATGATGTGCTGCCAACTCCCCAGAACCTGAACCAGTGGGTAGGTGAGGATGCTGCCTGTCCACTGTGCACTTGTGTCTTCACGCTTAGTCATATTCTGACAGGTTGTAAGGTTAGTCTCTCCCAGGGACGTTACCCCTGGCGTCACAATCAGGTATTGAAATGTTTAGCAGCTGCAATAGAGAAAGAACGGCTGGATGTAAATTCCATGGCCGTTAACAGAGAGAATAGATGTATTAAGTTTGTTCAGGAGGGAGAAAAGGCTAGAGGAGCAGGCTTCAGGCATAACACGGGACAGCTAAGGGTAGGAGGAGCCTGGGAGATGAGGGCGGACTTGAATAGCCAACTGGTTGTCCCAGGTGAGATAGCTAGCACTTGACTACGGCCAGATCTGCTGTTGTGGTCTGAGCCAGAGAAAGTAGTCTATTTCATAGAGCTGATTGTCCCGTGGGAAGATAGAGTTGAGGAGGCTAACGAGAGAAAAAGAGCTAAGTATGCAGAGTTAGCAGCAGATGCAGAGCAAAATGGATGGAAGGCTTATGTCCGCCCGGTAGAAGTGGGCTGCTGTGGATTTGTGGCAAAGTCAGTCATTGCTCTGCTGAGTGAGCTGGGCATACGAGGAAGAAGCCAGAGGACTACGGTTAGCAATATGTCCCGGGCAGCAGAGAGAGCCAGTGACTGGTTATGGGTGCGCAGGAAGCATGCTAGCTGGGGAGCTAACTAAGGTAAGGACGTAGGCCGCATGTAGGCTGCATGTAGGCCACGGTTGATTTGTTTGTTGCTTCAGCTCGCATCAACGGAGCAAAGCATGGTAGATTTGTTTGTTTGGCTCGTGGCTATTAGTTTCCATACTAGTTGTTGATAGACATCGAATGGTGAGGAAGAGAGGGTTGTGCAGTGGCGGTGTGGAGGGGGGTGATTCCAGGATGCTGGAAATCACTGTTAAGCTTTCTCGAGGTGTCGTGGGCCTAACATAACGAAACATCGGTAAAGGAGGTGCCCACTTGAAAACCCCAATGACATGCTGCATACTGCGGTTGTTCAGATCAGGTCCCTGTTCATGTTACTTGGTAGCCATAGTTAGCTGCTCAGCGAGGCATACAAGCCAGCAGCGTTTAGTTAGGTATGTTTTACAATGTTTGAAGTATCCTCTGCTGCTCAGTGGGTTTACAAGCCAGCAGCTTCTAGTTAGTCTAGGTAGAATGCAGGTTATTGGTCATATTACATGACTGTAGGCTTGGTAGGGCCTCTTAGTCGAACAGGGCCACTAAACGTGTTTTGCCTGGGATTTCGGCACAAGGGATTGTAACATCTTGTCCTGTGTATTACTAAACTGCATGTATATATGGTACACCAAATGCACAGCAGCTCAGAGTAAAGCACTCCAGAGGGCCATCAACACCGCACAAAAGATTGTTGGCTGCCCTCTCCCCACACTGGAAGATCTACACAGTTCCCATTGTCTCAAAAAAGACCAGGGGCCTCATGTACGAACGTTGCATACGTACAAAAACGTTGCGTACGTACTCGCTCACGTAAAAGTTCAGATGTATCAGAGTGAAATGTTCAACGCCAACATCGTGTCTGGCGTACGTAGGATTCTACAGATGTGGATCCTTTGGCTTTGACACTTAGAGGTGATGCTGGGAAACTGTCATCAATGTGAAAACTATTACTCCGACCGATCGGGACTGAGCCAGTCGACCCTGAGCAGAGCCATGCAAGCCGTGTGGGACGGAGTTCTCCTCATGTCAGCCAGGTAGATCAGATTCCCACAATGCATCTGAACAGGTCAACATTAAAGAGCAATCTGCAGCCAGAGACGGTTTCTGAATGGAATCAGAGCTATGGACTGCACACACATTGATAGAAAAGCACCATGGCATGAATTAGTAAATGTCAACAGGAAACATTTTCATTCATCAGTGTACAGATCATACGTGATGAACAAATGCAAGTAAACATTGTGGCAGCGTGACAAAGAGACATTTATGAGCATCTCCACTCCAGTGAGTAGCGTCTCCAATTCACTTTCTGTGAAGTTCTTCTTCTTTCTCGTCTGACTCATTCTTTTTTTTTTTTTTAACTTATTTTTTTATTAAAATTTTCTTTCCAACAATCACAGTGTCGGGGCGCATTATACAAAGTTCAGCACTCTAAGTCCTTATTCTGTGGCAATGGTGGTGTCCTCTTCTCGTCTTCTGTAATCAGTCCATTTTTCACATTTATCCTCAAACTGTATCTCTTGTAGTCTCAATTTGTGTGTGATTTTCTCCATTACAAGAATCTCTTCCACAGTGCACACCCACTGCTCCTCCGTCGGGGGGTCAACTTTGTACCACATCCTGGTAATTGTTTTTTTACTGGCTGACAGTAATACTTTAATAAGGTACTCATCCTCTTTTCTTATTATATCTTGTGTTAAATTCGCCAAGTAAAGTATCTTACATGTTTTTGGTATCTCGTATCCTATTATTTTCTTCAAACCCCTCCATATTTTGTCCCAGTATCCTTTTAACTTTTGGCAGGACCAGAATATATGTGTGTGGTCAACATCTATGTGGCCACATGCTCTCCAGCATGGCTGCGGAATAGACACCGCCCCCTTTTTAATCTTGGGGGTTACAAAAAATCTGACCATATTCTTCCAATTAAATTCTCTCCAGATCCTGGAGCTAGTGGACGTGCACTGTGTTTTACAAATATTAAACCACTCTTCCTCTGTTATTTGTTCTTTTAATTCCTTCTCCCATTTTTCTTTGATATAAAGGGAGGAAGACTTTCTACATGACATCAAACTTTTATAAAGGACTGAGATTATTCTACATTTTTTGCCTGCATAAACTCTCTGAAATACCTCAACAACCTCATTATCAGTATCAGTTTTTATCTCTTTCTCATAATAATCCTTTATTTGCAGGTAGCGATATTGTTCATTTTCATCCAATCCAAATCTATCCTTCAACTTCTGAAAACTCTGCAGCTTACCCTGTTCAACCATTGTACATATTGCTGTGATCCCTTTTTTTGCCCATTGTTTGAACCCTTTGTCATTTACCCCAGGCATAAACCTATCATCCAATGCAAACCAGCTCAAAATCTTTACCTCTTTTTCTAGTTTATACCTTTCAACAACGGCATTCCATATTTCAATTGTATTTTTGGTTATTACATTCAATTGGTTACCTATATTTCTCAGTAAACCTTTATATCCTATCAAGTTTCGAACTTCAACCCCTGCCTGCTCTATTTCTATACTTTTCCATTTTGAAGAATACTCATTATTACACCAACATATTAAGGGTCTGATTTGTGCGGCATGGAAGTACTCCTCGAGACTTGGCAGAGCCAGTCCTCCCCTATCCTTGGGAAGCTGCAGAGTTTTGTACCTGGTCCTAGGTTTCTTTCCTCCCCATATGAACCTTGATATCCACCTGTCCCATTCAGTAAACTGTTTTGGTGGAATCCTTACTGGCAGAGACTGAAATAAGTATAGGAATCTCGGTAAGACATTTATCTTAATTATTTCTATCCTTGAGCTGAAGTCAAAGAAAATGGCAGACCACCTCTCCAAGTCCCCCCGAATTTCTTGATTTATTTTAGTGTAATTTGCATCATATAGCTTGTCTATTCCTTTTGTAACATTTACTCCCAAATACTTTATTGATTTGGCATTCCAATTGAGTTTATAAGTATCCTTTATCTCTGGAGCCGGGGAGTAGTTTATTGACAAAATCTGTGTTTTTGTAACATTAATTTTGTAACCTGAATATTTTCCATAATTCTCCAGTAGCCTAATGAGTTTTGGGAAACTTTCGTTGGGTTGCTTTAAAAAAAATCAATATGTCGTCCGCAAATAATCCTATCTTATGCTCCTCCCTTCCTATTTTCACCCCTTTGATTTCTTCCTCCTGTCTGATCATTTGGGCTAGCGGTTCAATAAATAATGCGAATAGACTTGGAGAGAGGCTGCACCCCTGTCTCGTCCCCCTCTCTAGAGTGAAACTTTTTGTCAAACTCCCATTTATTCTAATCCTTGCCGTAGGTTCCTGGTACAACGACTTAATACAATTCACAGATTCCTTATTAAAACCAAATTTTTCCAATACCTTGTATAGAAATACCCAACTCACACTGTCAAAAGCCTTTTCGGCATCTATGCTTACCAAAACTGCACTCTCCCCCTTGCTCTGTATATTTTCTATAACATGTAAACTCCTTCTTATGTTATCTTGTGTTTGTCTTTCTTTAACAAAACCAGTCTGGTCCTCATCAATCAAATCCTGCATAAATGTCTCCAATCTTTTAGCTATAATTGAGGTGTAAAGTTTGTAATCCACATTTAAAAGCGATATGGGCCTGTAGTTACAGCAATATTCTTTGTCTTTACCTTCCTTTGGAATAATAGAAATAATGGCTTCCTTCCATGAGGGAGGAATCTTGCCTGATCTGAGACTATAATTAAATGAGTCCTGGAGTACTGGGATTAACTCTTCCTTGAATGTTTTATAGAAGGAAGCTCCCATTCCGTCAGATCCTGGTGACTTTCCTGATTTTGCCCGACTAATTGCCTCTTTAATCTCTTCTACTGTAATCTCTGAAGTCAATATTGCATTCTGTTTTGTGCCTATTGTTGGCAAATCCAAGTTGTCTAGAATCTCTGTCAGTTGTTCTTCACCTACAGAAGTGGGTTGTGAATATAAATTATAGTAATATTTCTTAAATACCTTTTCTATTTCTTCTGGTTCATATAGAGTTTTATTAGTCGCAACGTCCCTTATTTTATATATATTATTTATTGCTTGTTGTTTCCTGATGCGTCTAGCCATGGCTTTAGTGGCTTTAGATCCTCCCTCATAGTAAGTCTGTTTTATAAACCTTGCTTTCCTTTCCACCTCGTCCAACAAAATGTCATCTATTTTTTTCCTAACTTCTTTAATCTGATTCAGTATGTCCGAAACTTTTGATTGCTTGTGTTGCTGTTCCAATTCTTTTAATTTCTCAATTTGTTTCCGATACGTTTCTTGTTTGACCTTCTTTAAAAATGCTGTGTGAGAAATCAGCCTCCCTCTAATCACTGCTTTCAGGGCATCCCATAAGATTGCCGGATCAACTTCCCCATTGTCATTTTCTTCCCGGTATCTAATTATTTCCCCTTTTATTTCTTTAACTAATCTCTTATTGTTCAGTATGCCTTCGTTGAGTCTCCATACTGTATTTTTCCTCCTGTCATTCAAATTAATTTTTAAATAAATTGCACTGTGGTCTGACACATCAGCCACTCCTATTTTACATTCCTTCACTTTGTGTATATCTCCTTTACTCATTAAAAAATAGTCAATTCTGGAGTACATGGCATGTGGAGCTGAATAGTGAGTATAATCCCGGTCAAGTGGGTGAAGTTCTCGCCATACATCCTGTATATCCATTTCTGACATCATGGTATTCATGTACTTATTAATTTGTTTTTTGTTTCTCTTCATACTTGTAGTGTCTAACCCATAATTCAATACTACGTTAAAATCCCCACCACACACCAGTGTCCCATCTATTTCCAAATTTATAAGATCAAAAACTTTTTCATAAAATGCTTTTCCACTTTCTGGGGGAGCATACACATTGAGCAGTGTCACCAATTGATTTTCTAATTTACCCTTTATCATGATATATCTTCCTTTCTTGTCACTTATTTCTTTGATCAATTCAAAGTTTACTGTGTTAGAGATCAGTATCATCACGCCTCTCTTGTGGTTATGCCCAAAGGAGCTGGAAAATGAGTTCCTGTAGCCCAACTTTTTAAACTTTACATGTTCTTCCTGTGATAAGTGAGTTTCTTGAAGAAAGATAACCTGCATCCTCTCTCTCCTAAATTTAGATAAAATTTTATTTATTTTTTTGATATTGTTTAAGCCGTTGATATTTAGTGACACCACCATTATGTCATTATGCTGCATTGTTTATATCCCTTGAAATAGCGCCTAGCCCCTCCACTGTAAAGTTGACAACCAACGTTTTATCGTGAACAAGGTATGAACGAACACAAAAAACGAACTCCCCAGCAAAAAAGGACCTCACTCCCCATGGGCCCTGTCTCCCTGTTGGTAGGAGTGGGGGGTAACTTTTCCTGAACAGAAGGCCCCCCCTAGTGATCTGCGGTGTACCCAAGATAGGCCTTCCCATACCACTAGATAAGTCCAACAGTCACTAACTTAGTAGCTCTCTCCGTCGATTCACATGTAAACATAAACATTAGAGAAGTCTCATTTGGGGGGAGGAAGGGTGATCTTATAATTCCCCATTTCGAGTCTTCCTTAGTGGTACCCTTACTTTTGTAACGAGAAAAATAAATAAATAAAAAACCTCCAGTTTGCCCATCAAAACAAATAGCCAAACAAAGAAGGATGGGGCACATATTATCTTTTTCTGGCTCTATTTGCCTACCCAGCCAGCATGTAGTCTTTAACTTAAAAACAGGAGGTATTTAACTCTTCTGGGCTACCTAGGAACTCTTCCTCTCCCTCTCTCTGTCTTCATCGTCTCTTCATCTTTTAAATTCTTGCAGCTTTGCTCTCACTCGGTTCGCCGCGTCTTGACCGACGTCCTCGGTTGCATCGGGCCCTTGGTTTATCACTTGCCTCTCTCCGTTCCTCCAGTGAGGGTTTGTTGACATGCTGCTCACCCGTCTCCAGCCCCCTTTCCCGCATGTCCCGTGCTGCATCTTCAGCGTTGTTGTAGGTCTTGGGCCCGTCTGACCAGTGAATCCGTATCCTACTCATAGGTGTCTGGAAGCGTATGTTTTTGTCTTTCAGAGTCTTTTTAATTTCAGAGTAGGATTTACGTTTTTTCAACACCTCGGTGGGGTAGTCGTGGTCGAAAAATATCTGCCTCCCCTCGACTATTATTTTCTCTTTCCAGGCTTTAGCAAGAATGCTCTCTTTAGTCTCATATTTGAGAAAATTGACCACAATGGACCTCGGGGATGCTCCCGGTGGCGGTTTCTTACCGAGACTTCTGTGTGCGCGTTGAATATGGAGCTCCGTTCCCACCGGTAATGCGAGTTCTCGGCGGAGTAATCCCTCCACCAGTTCTATGACAGATTCATTGTCCCGTTCAGCCACATTGTAGATCCTCAAATTACAACGTCTTCCATGTCCCTCCACTTCGGTCAACTTCTCTTGAAGTTTTGTTTGCTGTTTCAATAGAGTGAGGATGGCTTCCTTCGCGTCGATATTCCACTCCTCCAACTCCGCCACTCGCTTCTGCGCCTCAGTGATGTCCTTCCGCTGCTCTTGTATTTCCGCGACATTTTGTGCCAATTTTCGAGTAGTTTCGTCCTTAAAGCCGGCAAACTCTCGCCTCATCTCTTCTTTAAATTCATCTTTGAATGTTGCGAGGTCTTTTTTCATCTCCCTTTTTAGGTCGCGTATTTCTCTCGTAATGTCAGCGAGTCCCTCGAGTAACGTGTGGGCCAGTGTATAGTCTTCACCTCCCCCGCTTGCCGCCTCGTCTTCAAACTTGTGTTCTTCTTGGTCTTCGGACATTGTTTTTTTCCTCAAACTTCTCTGTCCTCGTCCCCCACTCATTGTTTATCAGTTCAGAATTCGTGTTCTCATTATTTTCGTAGTTTGGGGGGAAATATTGTATAATCGACTCAGGAGCTCTGCTCTATGCTGCCATCTTGCTCCGCGCCGCCCGGAAGTCCGTCTGACTCATTCTTATGTTTTCGTTTTCTGATCGTACAGAGAGGGGCATCTCAGGTGCAGGGTCAATTTAAATATAATTTAATGCATATTTAAAAGAGGCGTGGACAGGGAGGAGTCAGGTACACTGGATTGGGATGTACAAAGGAAATGTGCTTTAAAATGTTTCTAAATCTGAGCATACGTCACCATTTAGAAGGAAATCTACGCAACTCTTCGTACATGAGGCCCCTGAACATTAAAAAGGACACCCACCATCCCGGTCACTTCCTGTCTGAACTGTTATCTTCAAACGGTATCGATCAATAAACGCGAGGACAAATAGTCTCAACCACAGTTTTTATCCAACAGCAATAAC
The DNA here is from genome assembly GCA_005024645.1 of Planiliza haematocheilus. Lineage (NCBI taxonomy): Eukaryota > Metazoa > Chordata > Actinopteri > Mugiliformes > Mugilidae > Planiliza > Planiliza haematocheilus. The sequence goes on from SRSE01000103.1 coordinate 65,244, forward strand.
AACCATCAGTGCTGCACAACAATAATGTTTATCTATGCTGCTAATGATGTTATATGTTTTTGTTTATTCATTTTATTATATCTAATGATGCACTGATAGTAGAGCACTTTTAATTTCGTTGTACTTGTGACAATGACAATAAAGACCTATCCTATTTTAGACCAGACCAGGCACCCCCACCCCATAGCAATGACACTCCTTGATGGCAGCAGCCATCCCCAGCAGGATGCAGACACAAAAACACTTTAGGAAGAAGAACAGCACAAGGTGTTGACCTGGCCTCCACATTCACTAGATCCCAAACTGATCAAGTATCTGTGGGATGATCCACAGAGGCCCCTCCCCTCAAATTTCTCATAATGATTTTAGTAAAAACTAATCAACCATCAGGCACTGTAAATATACTGTTACTCAAAGTAAATCATATGAATGAGTTAGTAGCAGTTCTCTTACTTTGTGCATGAGGGTCCAGGTTCTTTACTGAAGTTTAGAGGTTTACTTTTAGACCTGTCACTCTTCATAGACAGACATCTGGATACTATAGACTCTGCTCCATCCTCCTCTTCCTCCATCTTCTGGACTTCCATCAGTCTGAGAGGTAAACCAGAAACACTCAGTGAGTTTACATCAGCCTCAGTTACAGTCAGTCTTCTCCAGTAATATGATTTCTCCATTAAACCAGGAACCTGGTTACCATAAAACAAGGAGGAATCAGAGAAACATGATTTCAGATTCTGGTCAGTACAATGACATGAAGTTCAGCTACATCATGAGTCTCACTGGGTTCTGTCAAAGAGTCAAAGGAGCCGTAGTTATTAAATGCTAACATAATATTTGAACTTTCATCTTTATTAAAATAATGTTCAGATTATTATTATTACTGAGATTTCCAGCTCAGTAATAATAATAATACTTATTTATCTTAGAATGAGATCAGACAAACACAAGAACATGTTTAAGCTTTAAAAACAAATCACTTGAATCTGACAGACGTTTAGAACAGAAGTATCTAAGTATCTGGTAATACTCAATAATGTAGAATCAAAACTGACATTATAATATATATATTATAATATATATATTATAATATATATATTATAATATATATATTATTTATTCAGTTCAGTGAGACTTACACAAACCAACGGACAGAAAATTCAAACTAAGAGAGTGATAAGAGTGTTCAGTGTGAAACACATTGAACTTTACACCAATACAGTAATAAAACAAACCATGTTTGTTCTTTATAATTTCATTCCCTGTGCTCATTGTATGTGTCTGTGTAATGTACTAACCTCTGCAACTAGACCATCACATTTTATTAAACAGATTGAGGAACCTGGTCGGCCTCTCTGGTACTGTTTTCAACTGGTTCGTCTCTTACCTCTCAGATCGCCACTTTTTTGTGAGTATGGATACATGTTCCTCAGGAACCCATGAGATCAAGTGTGGGGTTCCCCAAGGGTCAATTTTAGGTCCAATACTCTTTAATCTATACATGATTCCCCTGGGGGATGTCATCAGGAGGCACGGCATCAGCTTTCATAGTTATGCTGACGATACACAACTGTACATGGCCGTGTCTCCTGATGACACAGGGCCTATTGATGCCCTTTTTAACTGCATTTTAGACATCAAGTCATGGATGGCAGCGAATTTCCTGCAGCTCAACCAGGACAAAACAGAGGTTTTAGTCATTGGTCCTGAAAGCCAGAGAGAGAAACTTTTAACAAAATTACAAGATTTTAAACCATCTCAAATTGTAAAAAACCTGGGCGTGATTTTTGACTCTGAGCTTAGTTTTATTCCACATATCAAAAACATAACAAAGACTGGTTTTTACCATCTTAAGAATATAGCCAGAGTCCGCCCATTTCTCTCTCAGGCCAGCACGGAGGTACTGATGCATGCTTTTATCTCCTGTCGTTTAGATTATTGTAACGCCCTGCTCTCTGGTCTTCCCAAAAAAAGTATCGCTAATCTTCAACTACTTCAGAATTCAGCCGCACGAGTGCTGACGAGGACCAGAGGGCGGGAGCACATTACACCGGTTTTAAAATCGCTGCATTGGCTTCCCGTGCGTTTCAGGATCGATTTTAAGGCTCTTTTACTTGTTTTTAAGTGTCTTAACAGCCTTGGGCCTTCTTATTTATCTGACTTACTTTTACCATATCAACCCTCGCGGACCCTGAGGTCTTCTGGCACTGGCCTTTTAATCATACCTAAAGTGAAATCAAAAACACACGGGGAGGCGGCTTTTAGTTATTATGGTCCCCGATTGTGGAACAGCCTGCCGGAGAACCTCAGGGCTGTCTTAAGTATCTTTTAGTTTTAGTCCCTCAGTTTTTAGCAATTTTTAGTTTTAAGTAGTCTTTATCAGATTTTTATCACTTCCTCTTCTATTTATCAAAAGCATTTTATCTATATTGGTTATTTTTGTTTTTAGCAGTTTTTAGCAATTTCTAGTTTTTAGTAGTTTTTAACAGACTTTTTATCATTTTCTTTTCTTTTTATGGAAAGCATTTTATCTGTACTGGTTATTTTTGCCATATTTTATAGTTTTAGTCCTCGATTCTTAACTCCAGTGTTTCCTCATGGGGGCCGACCACACTGGGAGTTGCGGCTGGTAAACCGATGGGGGTGCTGTCGTGTGGGCGGCTCTGGTCCTGGTGGCTGGAGGGCTCTGCACCTTGGTTTGGGGCCTCCTGTCTGCCTGGGTCGGGGCTGTCTCTATGGCAGTGCCCCCCGCCCTCTCGGTGTGGTCGTCCCCCAAAGGTGGCTGTCTCCTTGCTCCAGGTCTCGGTGCCCGACCATGTCTCTTGTGGGTGTGTGGGACGTGGGTGTGTGTGTGTGTGTGTGTTGGGGGGGGGAGGGTTAATGTGTGTATCTCTTGTCTCTGTGTTTTTATAGGGGTGGGAGGGCTGGATTTTTATTGTTCTGTTTTTACTGTTTTTAGCCTCTGTGAGGCACTTTGGGTTGCTTTTAAAAGGCAGGAAAAGTGCCATATAAATAAAGATTGATTTGATTTGATTTGAACTAATTCATCATATGTCAATTGTTTAAAAATGGGCACGGATTGAACAAGATTTATATTATTCATTTATTTATTCTATTCTTAACGCTGCAAATGCCTGTCATTAGCTTTTAGTTTAGTTTTTATCTAATTTTCATTTGTATGTAGAATACAGAAGGTATTGATCGAAATTACCTAAGAGCAAATATGTCTGCACATTCCCAAATGTGCTGGAAAGAATAAATAAATAAAAAAATAACTGACAACAAAACATTTCATTGATTATTTAAAAAGACAAATTCCCAAAGACAAAACAGGAAGTAAGACTCACAACACAGTTTAATAAAAGCAGAACTCCAATTGATCACTCACAAGTTCTGACTTTTCTTCCGTCTACAGAAGAAGACGAAGAGTTTGAACACTCACCCTGCTTCAGTTTCCTTCCTTCTGCTACTGCCTCAAAATGGAGTCTGTCCTTTCTTTTCCTGTGTCAAAGTTTCTTCCCTGTTCTCATGAAACGTAATCACCTGTTCAGGTGAGCTCCGCCCCTTTTCATTTACAGGAAATCAGGTGACATTACAGCAGGTAATTCACCTTTAATAAAACTTCTATTGTCACTGACAGTTTTTATGCTCTTGTTCTCTTGTTTATCAATTTTCCAACCCTTTTTTCATCACAATATCTAAATAATTTAGTCTTCACTTTGCTGTGAAAGAATGTATTCTATCGTCTGGACTCTGCTCTCCTGTTCCTCCTGGATGAAAGATGATTCTTTCTGATGTTGTAACTATTTCACCATCAACCAGAGATGGTTGAAATGACATTTGCATATTATAAAAACTTTTAAAGGTTTAAAATTTAAAGATGTGTTAGTTATACTGGTGAATGGTACCTTTAGAGCAGCAGTAAGTGTTGCTGGGTGAAGGTAATTATTCCTCAGAAAACTGCAGGTTAATCTCTGTGACTTGAATTTAATGGTAAATGTTCTAGAATAAACCGCTGCACCTAATGTCAGTGAAACTATGGATTATTATTTCCATTTTGTTTATGTGTGTTTGCATGAACAGGATCAGGTTTCTGTTCCAGGTCTCGTCTCTTTCTCTTCACAATAAAATCATTACAACAGAAGAGATGAATAAATCAACAGTACAGGAGTTAAACACATAAAGAATCTTGTGGACTGTAGACTGATTATATAGTTGACTATACTTCAAGAATAATCAGTCATATTTTAATTATGTTCAGTCTGGTCTAAGAATAAATTCACAGAATATTGTCCAAAACCTGAAGGAGTACTACAGTTACCTGTAGCCCAGAGACATAAACAAGGAAACCCTTGATTTTAGTGACCTCCATGGGTTCAGACTTCAGTCACTGTCTGCAAAGGATTCATTAATCAGATATTAGAAATAAATATATATAATTCTGATTAGGTTATTTTTTCCTTTACGTATGAGTCTCTACAAATAGAGAACAATAAAATATTTCTACACATCTTAAATATCCTGAAATTAAACCTAACACTTTGAACTTTAAGATCATATTCTTTATATAATTTTATGTTTTGTTACAAACAAATAACAAATAAATAAACTGTCAGTGTCCAAACGTTTATGTTTTGATGCAGAATTCAACCAGACCACGAGGTGTCGTTGTCTCCTCAGCAGCCAATCAGAGCGCTCCATCCCAGAAACAGCTGATTGGTTGAAATGAAACAGAGACTATGTTGTTGTTTATTATTTGAGCTTCAGTCTGAATCTGGATCAGATGAAATGAAACAAACATCCTGTCAACGAGAAACCAACTACAAACCTGTAAAACCGCGTCAGTCAACGATCTGATGACGTAACAAATCAGCTCATCCTGGTCGCTAGGGGGCGACAACGACTGTGACGTTCCCCGAGCAGCCAATCAGATGTCTCGGCCTGGCTGTGACCCGGAAACAGTCTGTGAGTGACCTGTGCCGCTGGAGGGGAAGGACTGTTTTTAATCTCATCTGGTTTTAGAGGGAAAATGAAGCTGAACGTTTCTCTTCAGAGCCTGAAACCCGATCAGATGAAAGGTACAACACTTCCGGTCAGCGACAAACTCACCGGACACGCGTCACATCCGAAAAGACACGCGCACATTTACTGTGGATGAGTCCTTTATGTGTCTGACGTTCAGTTCTTTTAACTGTCAGCCATGAAAACACACACGTTGCCTCTAGATGCAGCTTAAAGTTGGGTTTTGGCGCTAAATCTCCATGGCAACGACGCCTCCGGGACAGAGAGAGAAAGCGCGGCAGCGGGAAAACCGAGGCAGGAACAAAGAAGCAAAGAAAACTCAGCTGGAAATAAATCAATTTATTAAAAGAGGAGGATCTGAAGGCGACATGAAGACTTGATTGATCCAGAGATGCTTTATAAACAAATGATCATTTCACTGTAAAGTTTCATCAAACACTTAGTTTATCTGCTGGATCTTTAATGAGATGTGGATCTTTAATGAGATGTGGATCTTTAATGAGATGTGGATCTTTAATGAGATGTGGATCTTTAATGAGATGTGGATCTTTAACCGTGAAGTTTCAGTGACACTTGAACGCGTCTCCAGTCATGTCCGTGTCCTTCTTTACCAGCTGCTGTCTCCTGTCTTTGTCTCTACTCTCCGTTTGACTTCATGCTGAATAATTAAATAATAATAAATAACTAAATAATGATAAATAACTAAATAAAGGTAGAAACAGAAACGTTTCGTAAACGCTCGTGTCGCTGGTTTCGTAACTTCGGCTGAGGACAGTTTGGTAACAGAGCTCAGACAAAGCCTTTGAATCTCCCGCCGTGGTTCCGGAGTCACGTGAGCGCGGCTCTCCCTCTGATTGGCTCCTGCTCTGCGTCAGTTTAAAGGGACATCGCGAGCCGCGCTCCTATTGGCCGGCTGCTTTCTAGCGCCAAGATTTCAATAAAAAGGCAGCGGAGCAGCAGCAGCAGCGTCAGTGTCTTCTTCGTGTCTCCGCTGCTCGTTAGCTTAGCTTCCCGCTTCTTTTAGCCTCTTTTAGCTTCTTTTAGCTTCGTAACTTCTCTTCAGTTGTCACGGGACGTCGCCATGATCTCCGCTCGCGCTCCTCTCTCCGTCCACAACGAGCAGACTCTCAGCGGTCCCATGAGAAACATGTCCCTGGACAAAGAGAACACGGTGAGGACAAACCCCGCCGCTCAGAGTCTCTGTTAGCTCTCTGTTAGCTCTCTGTTAGCTCTCTGTTAGCTCTCTGTTAGCTCTCTGTTAGCTCTCTGTTAGCGCTCTGTTAGCTCTCTGTTAGCTCTCTGTTAGCTCTCTGTTAGCTCTCTGTTAGCTCTCTGTTAGCTCTCTGTTAGCCCTCTGTTAGCGCTCTGTTAGCTCTCTGTTAGCGGGTTTATTGACGGTCTTTGTCTCCTTCCAGCCTCCGAGCCTCAACACCAGCCGCATCCTGGCCTCCAAGACCGCGAGGAAGATCTTCGCCGATGCCGCGGTAAGTGAAGGACAGAGAAGCGGAAGCTCCGGGAGTTCCGTGAACGCCTCAGATAAACTGACTTTAAACTTTATTCATCCACGAGAGAAACTGCTCGGTCACGTCACGGCAGCTTAGTTGAACATAAGGAAGAAGCGAGGAGCTGCTGGTGACCTGCTGCCGCTCCTTCAGGCGCGAAATGACCGAGGGCGGTGTCGTTGTTTATTAGTTTATTGTTGTTTATTGTTTATTGTGGCGCCAACTGTCAACTGACGCTGCTGCGGCGCTCTGACGCTGCTGCGGCGCAGAGACGTAACTGCAGATTTATTGAAATGAATGAAACTAGATTCTTTATCAAACTAATTATTGTTGAGTTAAACGCGGTGACGTCACGCAGACAGAGGCGCTGATTGGCTGACAGGAAGTAAAGGAGCAGTAGCTGCAGACGCTGATCAGCTGATCACAGCCATGAGCTCAGCGTCCTGCATCTCCTCCAGCGTTCAGGCCGCGTGTCGTTGACGTTGTCGTTTGTGGTCGTTCAGCCCAAAGCCGTGAAGAAGAGCAGCAGGTCTGAGGAGGAGGAGCCTCTGCTGAAGGACAACCCTCGCCGCTTCGTCATCTTCCCCATCCAGTACCACGACATCTGGCAGATGTACAAGAAGGCCGAGGCGTCCTTCTGGACGGCAGAGGAGGTAAGACGCGTCCACACGTACACGCCGCCGCTCCCGGGAACGTCTCCGAGCTGGGCCGTGTGACATTCAGGGTCTGCTCTGTCCAGGTGGACCTGTCCAAGGACCTGCAGCACTGGGAGGCTCTGAAGGACGACGAGAGGTACTTCATCTCCCACGTGTTGGCGTTCTTCGCCGCCAGCGATGGCATCGTCAACGAGAACCTGGTGAGGGGCCGCTGGCCTGTGGGGGGCGGGGGGTCCGTCCCGTGTCCCGTGGTTAACCGCCGTCCTCCTCTCTGACCACCAGGTGGAGCGCTTCACGCAGGAGGTGCAGGTGACGGAGGCCAGGTGTTTCTACGGCTTCCAGATCGCCATGGAGAACATCCACTCAGAGATGTACAGCCTCCTGATCGACACCTACATCAAGGAGCCCTCAGAGAGGTGAGCTGGGCTCTGGACGCCCTCTGTCCCCCGTGTCCCCTGGTGTCTGACGCTGCGTTCACTGCCCCTCAGGGAGTACCTGTTCAACGCCATCGAGACGCTGCCGTGCGTGAAGAAGAAGGCCGACTGGGCCCTCAACTGGATCGGCAACAAGGACGCCGCCTACGGTGAGTGGGCTGCCTGCCGCTGCGTTCAGGGACCCTGGAGCTTGATGGAGTGACTGATGTGTGTTTGACCTGCAGGAGAGCGCGTGGTGGCCTTCGCCGCCGTGGAGGGAATCTTCTTCTCTGGTTCCTTCGCCGCCATCTTCTGGCTGAAGAAGAGAGGCCTGATGCCCGGCCTGACCTTCTCCAACGAGCTCATTAGCAGAGACGAGGTGAGCGCCGCCAGCTCCCAGCTTCCCTCTGAGGCCGTGAACGCCCCGCCGCTCTAACCTCTGTCTGTCTGTGTCTGTGGTGCGTTCAGGGTCTGCACTGCGACTTCGCCTGCCTGATGTTCAAACACCTGCTGAACAAGCCGTCCTCTGAGACCGTGCTCAGGATCGTCAGGGACGCCGTGGCCATCGAGCAGGTGGGCGGAGCTTGAGGCGTCCAGCTGCTGCTCTCTGCTGGAGCCACTGCTTGACTGCTTCTCTTGTGTCCAGGAGTTCCTGACCGAGGCTCTGCCCGTCAAGCTGATCGGGATGAACTGTGAGCTGATGAAGCGCTACATCGAGTTCGTGGCCGACAGACTGCTGCTGGAGCTGGGCTTCTCTAAGGTAACCGTGGCGATGGGAGGGAGGGAGGGGGCGGGGCTACGTAGGGTGGCGGTGGTGATGATGAGACGCGCAGGGGTACGGACCTCAGCCGCTGATGGGGGCTGAGTGCTGCTGCAGACTCTGATCAGAGGACGAGTGGTTCTCTGACGGGACGGCAGCAGCACGACACAGACGCCGCTCTGAACCAATGGGGACGCGGCGGCCCTGGGGTCACGTCACCTCCTCTGCTGCACACTCAAGCAGCTGCTGTGTGTTGTTGCAGATCTACCGGGTGGAGAACCCCTTTGACTTCATGGAGAACATCTCTCTGGAGGGAAAGACCAACTTCTTTGAGAAGAGGGTGGGAGAGTACCAGAGGATGGGCGTCATGTCAGGAGCCACGGACAACACCTTCAGACTGGACGCAGACTTCTGAGGACGTGGAGGGGACACGGAGGGGACGCGGGGACGTCTGTCTCTGCTTTTATCTTTGTACATAAACTTTGATTTTAATGTGTTTTGCTCTTTGACTCTGTACAGTTTAGTTTCTTTTAATAAATTTATCACAAAGTCTCCTTCTTCTTCATTTTATGCTAAGCTAATCAGCTGATCATCAGCTGCTGGTTCATTTAAAACATTAACATTTAGTTTAATATAAACTTTGTCTCTTCAGCTCATGTTTGGGTGGAGACGCTTTAATTAGAACCATGAGACTGATCCCGGCTCACTGCTCTAGGAGAGGACGGTGACGTCAGCAACCAGGAAGTACAGTCCGCGCTCATAACGGTTTAAACTACGTGAGTTAAATAGTTTGAGTCACATTAATGTAGTTTTGTGATGTTCCAATGTTCTGATTGAAGCAGACGTTTGAAACCACAGACACATGTTTACACCAGTTAAACATGTTAGATTTATATCTGGTTCTAAATCATCTGATAAATGTGGAAAAACATTAAACAGCTGTTCACTAAGAGACTTAAGACTGAACCTGTTTCTAATCTATTCATCCTATTTGTTCAAAGCTAATTAAATTAATAGAATCAGTTTAATTTCATCTGGAACAATAAACATCAGAAAAATGAAGGTCTCATGAAATTATGAATGAGGCTTATTGAAGATTAACCGTCTCCAGTCGTTTCTGTGGTTCTACTCACCGACACGTCTTTGATAAAGTGGGAGGTGTTGAGTATAACAACAATAACTCATTAACTGTGAATGTTAACACTAAATATAAAGATGCAAGAAAAGCAGTCACAAAAGAAATCGTCTTAAACCAGATCATCCCACGTATAAATGAAAGAATGATTATTATTTATGATGTACATGTGATGTCAATGAGACTCCAGCTGGAATAAATGGAAAATGTAAATTTCTCACCTTTGTTTAAGACTTTTTACATTTTTTTTTACTTATTTTATTATTATTACGTATTTATTTCCTTATTCTTGTTATTATTCTTTCTGTATTAGTACATTATTACATAACTAACATGTTGATGTATTTTTGTTTAAAAGATATTTGGAGCACTTTACAAAAAAATAGAAAATGAAACGAGGATTATTATTTGTAATATTGACATGTGACTGAAATAAAGAGAAGATTACAAACATAAATAAAATAAACACAATGAAAGTACACACAAGCAAATATAGAACATATAGTCACATGCAGGTTAGTGAGGCACTGAGGGGCCTTGAAGGTGAACTTGACAGGAAGCCAGTGGAGCTGCTGCAGGATCAGTGTTATGTGACTCATGGAGGGGGTTCTAAAGGTTCTAGTGATGAACCAGTTGTAGCTCATGGATGGATTTGTCAGGTAAACCACATAAGAGGGAGCTGCAATAGTCTAGACGGGATGTGACCAGGCTATGGACAAGGGTGGCAGTATTTTCAGGAGAGAGTGATGGACGGAGACGGGAGATGCTGCGTAAGTGAAAATAAGCTGAACGGGTGATGTTATTAATGTGGGAATGGAACGAAAGTGTGGTGTCAAGGATGACACCCAGACTCTTAACCTGGGGAGAGGGGGAGACTGGAGAACTGTCAGTCTGAATAGAGAAGTTATTTATATTAGAGTGGATTTGGTGCCAATGAGAAGAATTTCAGTTTTACTACTGTTGAGTTTGAGGAAGTTGGTGGAGAACCAGGTTCTGATTTCTTGAATCCAGTCAGAAAGTTAAGTGGGTGGAAAGGAGGAGCTGGGTTTGATGGACAAGTAGAGCTGGGTGTCATCTGCGTAACAGTGAAAATTAATATTATATCTATGAAATATCTGATGAATAGAAGAAGAACCTGTGAGATGAAAGCTGGAATCAGAAATGAATCATATCTTATTATCAGTCGTAGTGAAACTTCAAACTCTACATTAATCACAATTTACACATTTAGTTTTAGTAATTTGGATTATGTGTATAATCACAGAGAGAGAGGACCAGTGTATACAGATGTTACTGAGCTGATGTCGGCTCCATCCAGTTTGTTAATAAATAAATAAATAAATCCATTGTAAGGTTTTGTAAAGAAAACAGGACCCATGAGACGACAACGTAGACACAGCCTGAACATTTACTCAGATGATTTTATTCCACTGGTGGAAATCTACAACAAAACCATAAGAACCAGAAGCTAAACTAAATGAAGACCCCGTCTCATGTCCAGTGTTGGTGTCTCATGTCCAGTGTTGGTGTCTCATGTCCAGTGTTGGTGTCTCATGTCCAGTGTTGGTGTCTCATGTCCAGTGTGATAAAACCACGTCATGTCTTAGTTTAATTACTTCTTCATCATTTATTTATTTATTAACAGTTAAATCAGTTTTTTTACAGCGTTTAGTTTCGTGGACGTTTTCATTCTGATCATGTGCAAAGTTCTGCCCCAGTGCATGCTGGTCCGGTGGTTTCAGCTGGTCTCAGAGGACGCTGATGCTCAGCAGCGTCACGTCCCCGTCCACGTCCAGCTGTCCCACGCTGCTCAGGTCCTGGACGCGGTGCTTGTAGTCCAGCTGGTGGCGTCCGTCCACGGCCACTCTGAACGTCTGAGCGTCACAGCGGACGATCATCTGCAGAGAGAGAGAGAGACGCCACGGCCATGAGACCACGCCCTGCTGCTGCCATGGCAACGCCTTATAGAACGCAGACTGGTAGAGGGCGGAGCCACGTGGAGCGTCACATCACTAAAACTAAACACTTAAAGATTCATCAGCTTTATATTAACGACTTAAAATGACAGAAACCTCAGAAATACATATATTTGACGTGTTTTATTTTGGCCAAAGCCCCGCCCACTACCATGGAGGGGGCGGGGCTTATGAGCTTTACTGCAGCCAGACACCAGGGGGCGCTCTACCTCAAAGTATTGTCCCACAGCGAAGGGGAAGGGCCCCAGGTCGCGCTCCTCGGGGCCCCAGCTCTCAGACAGGAAGGAGTTCCTGACGAAGACTCTCTTCTTCAGTCGAGGGTTGAGATGAAGAGCGATGTCGCTGCTGTCCGACACCCTCAGGTTCACGCTGAAGCTACAGCCGCAATGAAAACACTGATCAGCTGATGAGCAGCTTTAGTCAGACATTAAACATCAAACATCAGAACAGGAAGTAGAGCGCTGATCACAGCTGTTATACCTGTCTGCGTTCTGATTGGTTTGTCCTCTGATGATGACGGTGCGTCCAACGCTCAGACCTTTAACCAGACGTCCTCTGAAGGGGACGCTCTGAGGAAACGATGACATCATCAGTAATAAAACAATAAAAACTGAATCAGTTTAGATCAAAACGTCGTTTAATGAAACTCACCAGATCACCTGACGACGAGGTCATCAGCTGTAAACCAGGAAACCAGTCAATTAATTAATGACACACAGGAAGAGTTAGCCTAGCATGCTAGCAGGGTTAGCCTCTAAAGCTGTAGACGCTTAGCCTAGCATGCTAACAGAGTTTAAAGTTGCACTCTTAGCCTAGCATCCTAGCATGGTAAGACTCTAAAGCTGCAGACTCTTAGCCTAGCATGCTAGCATGGTTAGCATTTAAAGCTGCAGACTCTTAGCCTAGCATGCTAGCATGGTTAGCATTTAAAGCTGCAGACTCTTAGCCTAGCATGCTAGCAGGGTTAGCCTTTAAAGCTGCAGACTCTTAGCCTAGCATGCTAGCATGGTTAGCCTCTAAAGCTGCAGACTCTTAGCCTAGCATGCTAGCAGGGTTAGCCTTTAAAGCTGCAGACTCTTAGCCTAGCATGCTAGCAGGGTTAGCCTTTAAAGCTGCAGACTCTTAGCCTAGCATGCTATCCTTCACAGATTGTGATTAGAAACTTTTCCTAAACGTTAATGTTTGTTTCTTTCTCGTGTCTCACTTCCTGTATGTGATGTCATCACACAGTTGTTCCTTTCAAAGTAAAAGCCTCATTTTAAAACAGTAAAGAGATGTGTTTTACGTTAATAGATTTATCTTTTCTCACGGTCATTTAAAATAAATTCTGTTATAAACTGAAAGTATTTCTGGTTTGTTTTAATTCATCAAACTGATTCGATGAGCAAACGAGACGAGGCCGAAGCTCAGGACATGAAAACAGCCTCAGATTTGATTTGTTTGCTCGATAGTTAACATTTTCAGGACCTTTAATGAGTTTGTTCTTACGTTGATCTCTGAGTCCTGATTGGTCAGACTGACGGCAGAAGCCCCGCCCTGAAACAAACACAGGAAGCAGCGTGAGGCGAGAGAGGAGGCGTCTCGGTCAGACACGTGACCTGCTACTCACCGAGGGAGGAAGAGGAGCAGGAGGAGCAGGAGGAGGAGGAGGAGGAGGAGGGAGGACGGCCACCGCCTGAACTTTGACCTTCCCTGAGATGAGGATGGTGTCGACTCGCTGTAGATCTACGCGGTGTTTGTACTCCAGCAGGTGAGCGCCGTTCACCGCCACCTGGACCAGAGTCAGACACGACCTCTATGACCTGTATTTATTTATTGGTTGATCTGTTTATTCTCAGTGGGGCTGGTCACCTTGTACTGGTCCCTGAGGACGAGGACCACCAGCTCAAACGAGGCCCCGGCCCTGAAGGGCATCTGGTACTGGATCTCCTCTCGGCCCCAGCGCTCCTTCTCCAGCGTGTTGCAGACGATGCACGCCTTACGGACCCTCGGGTTGAAGTGGAACGCCACGTCGGCCCTCGGCTTCACGCTGCTGCCGCACGTCAGGTCCACCTGGAACCTGCAGGACGTCCACACAGCGTCCACACAGCTTTAAGGACGTCCACGCATCAAACAGGGACTCAGAACAGAAAGCGTCCTCACCTGTCCACGTCGGACGGTACAGAGCCCTGGACGAGGACCATCTCCCCCGGCAACAGACCCCCCAGGATGGTCCCAGTGAAGGGGATGGACTGTGGACATGAAGGCAGAGGAGACATGAGGAGCAGACATCTGGAAACATCGGGCAGCTGAGCTTCTAAAGGCTGCTTCTTCAGTCCACGCCTAACTGCAGCTGAATATGCGGATGTTTAAACTTATCTTAACGTATCTTCTATAATCAAAGACCAAACTGATTCAGTCTCAGCACAGACTCTAGAGACATGTAGGTCTCTAATTCGGCTTCATTAAATGTATTTATTTCAAACGGGTTCATCCAAAAACAACCCAACCTGACTGTGAACGTGCTGACCGGAAACGAGTCCGAGAATAAAGTTCTTCTAACTGAAGTTATAAAAATTCATTTACTCCGTGTTCATGCTAAAAGCAGAATTCATTAGAAAAAACTCGGAAAAATAAAGGTTGATTGTTTTTAATAAAAAAAAGTCTGGTAGTCAACGCAGCTAGTTAGCATGTTAGCTTCCATCAACAAACCTGAATGAAAAGTCGATTTAACTTTAATTAAACAGTGAATATGAAACAACAGTGATCAAACCGATCGACAGGAGCTCAGGTGGTATCTTACCGGGTTAGAAAACGTCTGTCTCGGGTCTGAAATCGACATTTTCTTGAGGGGCGCAGAAAAATAAAAAAAGCTGCGACCCGCGGAGACTCGGTTTGTTTACTTCCTGGACGGACGTGGTTTTCAGGGATGAGACGCATTGACGTCAGACCCGGAAGTAGCAACAATAACGTTTAGGATTAAAAACGCGTCAATTAAAGCGCGTGTAACAACAAAAAGGTGTAAATAAAATCTGCTCCTCGGTGTTTTACATTTATATTTAAATAATTGTTTAAACTCACGTAGTTTAAACCGTTATGAGCGCGGACTGTACTTCCTGGTTGCTGACGTCACCGTCCTCTCCTAGAGCAGTGAGCCGGGATCAGTCTCATGGTTCTAATTAAAGCGTCTCCACCCAAACATGAGCTGAAGAGACAAAGTTTATATTAAACTAAATGTTAATGTTTTAAATGAACCAGCAGCTGATGATCAGCTGATTAGCTTAGCATAAAATGAAGAAGAAGGAGACTTTGTGATTAATTTATTAAAAGAAACTAAACTGTACAGAGTCAAAGAGCAAAACACATTAAAATCAAAGTTTATGTACAAAGATAAAAGCAGAGACAGACGTCCCCGCGTCCCCTCCACGTCCTCAGAAGTCTGCGTCCAGTCTGAAGGTGTTGTCCGTGGCTCCTGACATGACGCCCATCCTCTGGTACTCTCCCACCCTCTTCTCAAAGAAGTTGGTCTTTCCCTCCAGAGAGATGTTCTCCATGAAGTCAAAGGGGTTCTCCACCCGGTAGATCTGCAACAACACACAGCAGCTGCTTGAGTGTGCAGCAGAGGAGGTGACGTGACCCCAGGGCCGCCGCGTCCCCATTGGTTCAGAGCGGCGTCTGTGTCGTGCTGCTGCCGTCCCGTCAGAGAACCACTCGTCCTCTGATCAGAGTCTGCAGCAGCACTCAGCCCCCATCAGCGGCTGAGGTCCGTACCCCTGCGCGTCTCATCATCACCACCGCCACCCTACGTAGCCCCGCCCCCTCCCTCCCTCCCATCGCCACGGTTACCTTAGAGAAGCCCAGCTCCAGCAGCAGTCTGTCGGCCACGAACTCGATGTAGCGCTTCATCAGCTCACAGTTCATCCCGATCAGCTTGACGGGCAGAGCCTCGGTCAGGAACTCCTGGACACAAGAGAAGCAGTCAAGCAGTGGCTCCAGCAGAGAGCAGCAGCTGGACGCCTCAAGCTCCGCCCACCTGCTCGATGGCCACGGCGTCCCTGACGATCCTGAGCACGGTCTCAGAGGACGGCTTGTTCAGCAGGTGTTTGAACATCAGGCAGGCGAAGTCGCAGTGCAGACCCTGAACGCACCACAGACACAGACAGACAGAGGTTAGAGCGGCGGGGCGTTCACGGCCTCAGAGGGAAGCTGGGAGCTGGCGGCGCTCACCTCGTCTCTGCTAATGAGCTCGTTGGAGAAGGTCAGGCCGGGCATCAGGCCTCTCTTCTTCAGCCAGAAGATGGCGGCGAAGGAACCAGAGAAGAAGATTCCCTCCACGGCGGCGAAGGCCACCACGCGCTCTCCTGCAGGTCAAACACACATCAGTCACTCCATCAAGCTCCAGGGTCCCTGAACGCAGCGGCAGGCAGCCCACTCACCGTAGGCGGCGTCCTTGTTGCCGATCCAGTTGAGGGCCCAGTCGGCCTTCTTCTTCACGCACGGCAGCGTCTCGATGGCGTTGAACAGGTACTCCCTGAGGGGCAGTGAACGCAGCGTCAGACACCAGGGGACACGGGGGACAGAGGGCGTCCAGAGCCCAGCTCACCTCTCTGAGGGCTCCTTGATGTAGGTGTCGATCAGGAGGCTGTACATCTCTGAGTGGATGTTCTCCATGGCGATCTGGAAGCCGTAGAAACACCTGGCCTCCGTCACCTGCACCTCCTGCGTGAAGCGCTCCACCTGGTGGTCAGAGAGGAGGACGGCGGTTAACCACGGGACACGGGACGGACCCCCCGCCCCCCCACAGGCCAGCGGCCCCTCACCAGGTTCTCGTTGACGATGCCGTCGCTGGCGGCGAAGAACGCCAACACGTGGGAGATGAAGTACCTCTCGTCGTCCTTCAGAGCCTCCCAGTGCTGCAGGTCCTTGGACAGGTCCACCTGGACAGAGCAGACCCTGAATGTCACACGGCCCAGCTCGGAGACGCTCCTGTGAGCGGCGGCGTGTACGTGTGGACGCGTCTTACCTCCTCTGCCGTCCAGAAGGACGCCTCGGCCTTCTTGTACATCTGCCAGATGTCGTGGTACTGGATGGGGAAGATGACGAAGCGGCGAGGGTTGTCCTTCAGCAGAGGCTCCTCCTCCTCAGACCTGCTGCTCTTCTTCACGGCTTTGGGCTGAACGACCACAAACGACAACGTCAACGACACGCGGCCTGAAGCTGGAGGAGATGCAGGACGCTGAGCTCATGGCTGTGATCAGCTGATCAGCGTCTGCAGCTACTGCTCCTTTACTTCCTGTCAGCCAATCAGCGCCTCCGTCTGCGTGACGTCACCGCGTTTAACTCAACAATAATTAGTTTGATAAAGAATCTAGTTTCATTCATTTCAATAAATCATCTGCAGTTACGTCTCTGCGCCGCAGCAGCGTCAGAGCGCCGCAGCAGCGTCAGTTGACAGTTGGCGCCACAATAAACAATAAACAACAATAAACTAATAAACAACGACACCGCCCTCGGTCATTTCGCGCCTGAAGGAGCGGCAGCAGGTCACCAGCAGCTCCTCGCTTCTTCCTTATGTTCAACTAAGCTGCCGTGACGTGACCGAGCAGTTTCTCTCGTGGATGAATAAAGTTTAAAGTGAGTTTATCTGAGGCGTTCACGGAACTCCCGGAGCTTCCGCTTCTCTGTCCTTCACTTACCGCGGCATCGGCGAAGATCTTCCTCGCGGTCTTGGAGGCCAGGATGCGACTGGTGTTGAGGCTCGGAGGCTGGAAGGAGACAAAGACCGTCAATAAACCCGCTAACAGAGAGCTAACAGGGCGCTAACAGAGGGCTAACAGAGAGCTAACCGAGAGCTAACAGAGAGCTAACAGAGAGCTAACAGAGAGCTAACAGAGAGCTAACAGAGACTCTGAGCGGCGGGGTTTGTCCTCACCGTGTTCTCTTTGTCCAGGGACATGTTTGTCATGGGACCGCTGAGAGTCTGCTCGTTGTGGACGGAGAGAGGAGCGCGAGCGGAGATCATGGCGACGTCCCGGGACAACTGAAGAGAAGTTACGAAGCTAAAAGAAGCGGGAAGCTAAGCTAACGAGCAGCAGAGACACGAACTAGACACTGACGCTGCTGCTGCTGCTCCGCTGCCTTTTTATTGAAATCTTGGCGCTAGAAAGCAGCCGGCCAATAGGAGCGCGGCTCGCGATGTCCCTTTAAACTGACGCAGAGCAGGAGCCAATCAGAGGGAGAGCCGCGCTCACGTGACTCCGGAACCACGGCGGGAGATTCAAAGGCTTTGTCTGAGCTCTGTTACCAAACTGTCCTCAGCCGAAGTTACGAAACCAGCGACACGAGCGTTTACGAAACGTTTCTGTTTCTACCTTTATTTAGTTATTTATCATTATTTAGTTATTTATTATTATTTAATTATTCAGCATGAAGTCAAACGGAGAGTAGAGACAAAGACAGGAGACAGCAGCTGGTAAAGAAGGACACGGACATGACTGGAGACGCGTTCAAGTGTCACTGAAACTTCACGGTTAAAGATCCACATCTCATTAAAGATCCACATCTCATTAAAGATCCACATCTCATTAAAGATCCACATCTCATTAAAGATCCACATCTCATTAAAGATCCAGCAGATAAACTAAATGTTTGATGAAACTTTACAGTGAAATGATCATTTGTTTATAAAGCATCTCTGGATCAATCAAGTCTTCATGTCGCCTTCAGATCCTCCTCTTTTAATAAATTGATTTATTTCCAGCTGAGTTTTCTTTGCTTCTTTGTTCCTGCCTCGGTTTTCCCGCTGCCGCGCTTTCTCTCTCTGTCCCGGAGGCGTCGTTGCCATGGAGATTTAGCGCCAAAACCCAACTTTAAGCTGCATCTAGAGGCGACGTGTGTGTTTTCATGGCTGACAGTTAAAAGAACTGAACATCAGACACATAAAGGACTCATCCACAGTAAATGTGCGCGTGTCTTTTCGGATGTGACGCGTGTCCGGTGAGTTTGTCGCTGACCGGAAGTGTTGTACCTTTCATCTGATCGAGTTTCAGGCTCTGAAGAGAAACGTTCAGCTTCATTTTCCCTCTAAAACCAGATGAGATTAAAAACAGTCCTTCCCCTCCAGCGGCACAGTTCACTCACAGACTGTTTCCGGGTCACAGCCAGGCCGAGACATCTGATTGGCTGCTCGGGGAACGTCACAGTCGTTGTCGCCCCCTAGCGACCAGGATGAGCTGATTTCCTACGTCATCAGATCGTTGACTGACGCGGTTTTACAGGTTTGTAGTTGGTTTCTCGTTGACAGGATGTTTGTTTCATTTCATCTGATCCAGATTCAGACTGAAGCTCAAATAATAAACAACAACAACATAGTCTCTGTTTCATTTCAACCAATCAGCTGTTTCTGGGATGGAGCGCTCTGATTGGCTGCTGAGGAGACAACGACACCTCGTGGTCTGGTTGAATTCTGCATCAAAACATGAACGTTTGGACACTGACGGTTTATTTATTTGATTTTACATCTGTTTGTAACAAAACATAAAATTATATAATTAATATGATCTGAAAGTTCAAAGTGTCGGCTTTGATTTTAGGATATCTAAGATGTGTAGAAGTTACATATTTTATACATTATTCTATATTTACTCATACGTAAATGAAAAAATAACCTAATCAGAAATCAAATGTTTTATTTCTAACATCCTTTGCAGACAGTGACTGAAGTCTGAACCCATGGAGGTCACTAAATCCAGGATGTCCTCCTTTATGTCTCTGGGCTACAGGTAACTGCAGTACTCCTTCAGGTTTTGGACAATATTCTGTGAATTTATTCTTAGACCAGACTGAACATGATTAAAGGGAAATGCCTTTTAGAATATGACTGATTATTCTTGAAGTATAGCTGACTAGCAGAGGCGATTCTAGAGTCTGTGGGGGCCCTACCAACCACTGTTCATCACCATTATGTTAAGATATAAATAATCTGACACCAACGAAAAATGTATGAAATAAAAGCTTTTTTAATTCCAAATGTTCTAAACATGAACAACCTTGTTATTTTGGAAAATATTAAATAATAAAAGTAAAGAATAAAAAAATAAAAAAAATAATAAAATAATTATATAATAAAATATAGTAAATTGCTTTAACAACCCAATATAAGTTTGTACAAAATGTAAAGTATAGTAAGTGTAGTGAAATAGTTTTGCTGGGGTCCTATACCCACAGACAGTTTAGGCGTACTGTTAATAGTTCCTTAGTGCAGGTGGCTCCTCCAGGGGCTTGAACGGCTCATCTCCTGGGCAAGGATGAGCTTCAAGCCTGCTAAGTCCAGGTCTCTGGTCCTGAAGAAGGGTAAAGTGTCCGACCGTTTCCGCTTTGCCCTGGGAGAGACCATGATTCCATCGGTGACTGAAAAACCAGTCAAGAGCCTGGGGAAGACCTTCGATAGCTCCCTGAAGGACTCAGCTGCCATAAAACAAACCAAGCATGACCTGATTACCTGGCTCATAGCGACTGACAGATCTGACCTCCCCGGAAAATTCAAAGCCTGGATCTATCAGCACCCTCGGTCCTTGAGCAGCATTACCCTGTACGGCCATTCCACCAAGCTGCATCTACCTTTGACAGGACTAACAGAGGAGTTCAAAGTCATCCGCTCCAGAGAGGTGTTGACGTACAGGGATTCCAGAGACACAATAGTTGCAGCAGCAGGAATCCTCACGAAGGCCGGGAGGAAGTGGCAGGCACAGGAAGCCGTCACTAAAGCTGAAGCGCGACTAAGGCACAAAACGCTGGTGGTCTCCGTGGCAACGGGACGAGCAGGTCTTTTTTGTTTTCCCAAGCCACGTTATGATCTGGCTCGTGGAAAAGAGAAGCGCAGACTGATTCAGGACGAGATACGAGCAGAGGTGGAAGAAGGATTCAGGATTGGACAGAAAGACAGAGAGAGAGACAACAGTCAGCCAATCAGATGAGCCAGAAGCTTGTTGTGATCATGTGTTTGAGTTGATGTGAAGACGACTGTTGTTGTTGTGTTGATGTGTCCAGGAAATAAAGCTGGATTCCAGCTGACAGCCTTCCAAGATGTATAGAGACAGTGGTGGTCATTGATCAAATGTGATGAACAACTGATCACAGCTCTGAGATCAGTCTGACTGAAGCCTGCACATCACAGAAGCAGCATTACATTTAGTAACCATGAGCAGAGTCATCACATGTGTCATTAGTTTGATCAGATCTCTTCAATGACAGCCTCCATGTTTATTAGTCAGCTGATCTTTGTTTACATGGAGCAGCAGTAAATCCATCACTAAAGTGTTGGTGCAGTAATGAAGCGTTCAGGACTCTCAGCAGTTTATTAGTGAAATCTGCAGAGGAAACAGACTTGATGCTAAAAGTCTCTGCAGGTCTGTGTGTGTTCACTCCAACACGTTAACATGAAGCTGAAAGGAAGCTGGCTGAGCTCCACAGCTGCTCCACTGCTGCTCTGAACACGACTGAAGTCCCTGATGATGGAGGGAGACTCTGGGAACACTCCTTCACCTCCTCTCTTCTTTCTCCTGGTTGGCGCTGCAGCAGCTTGTTTGTAGAGAGACTCTGACTACTGCTACATTGTTGTTTATTGTTTTATTTGGATCCCCACTAGCTGCAGCACAACTGCAGCTATTCTTCCTGGGGTCTGACATGTAATAATAATAATACATTTAATTTATAAGCGCCTTTCAAGACACACAAGGACGCTTTACAAAACACAATAATACAGTACAAGACAAAATTTCAAAGAAAAACAAACAAAAACAGAATATGTATAAAAATAAAACACATTTTTCTGAAAAAAAGAGAGGTGCCATTTATTTACAACAATACTTTAAGCAATTCATGCATTCCACATCATTCCATTATAATTTCACTCAATATCACTATATCAACATCCATTTATTTTAAGATATTATATATATTTGAACCATCCAGGCCTACATTATTCATGATCTGGATAATTCCATAACTTCTGTGTTAATCCATTTAAAAGATGTTTTTTTCACTAACTACTTAAATTCTCTTGTTCTAATAGTTTGTCTAAACTGTTTGGGTAGTATGTTCCAGGCACATAGCTCTGTACATTACTGTTCTTTTACTGTAGTTCTTCTTTATTTTTGGCCGTGAAAACTTTCCAGTGCCTGCATGTCTCGTTGTATAACTATGATTGTCTGAACTACACTGTAGTTTTTTGTGTAGAACTTGTGGTGTTTTGGTTACATTTCTTACAAATATCAGTAATGAATAAAACAATCTATCACCAACACCAAAACACATGCTGCAAGTGAAACCACATGTTCAGTATCTCGTCAGAAATATGAACTAAAACACATTATACTCACAGTGATGCATGTCATGGGAACTAATCTGACATCAACAGTTAGTGTTAGGTATTTTATAAGAGATGTTTCTGGGGGCCCTATTTGTGGACCTGGAGCTAAACCCGCTCAGAACTGTGGAGATGACAGTGGACTTCAGGAAGAGACCCCCATCACCTGCTCCTCTCACAATCCTCAACAGGACAGTCCCAACAGTCGACTCATTCAGGTTCCTAGGGTCCACAGTCTTACAGGACCTGAAGTGGACCCCCCACATAGACTCTGTGAGGAAGAAGGTCCAGCAGAGGCTGTACTTTCTGCACCAGCTCAGAAAGTTCAATCTCCACAGACCCCTCACACCCTGGTCACAAGCTGTTCAGACTCCTCCCCTCAGGCCGGCGCTACAGAGCACTGTACGCCAAAACCACCCGCCACAAGGACAGTTTCTTCCCCCGGGCTGTGGCTCTGATGAACTCTGAGCAGTCACAGAGTTAGAGACCATCCACATGAACAATAGACAATGACTCTGCACTGTATATATTCACTGTACAATAACCCTGGTTTGATGTATATATTATCCTATATTTTATATGTACAGAGTGAGATTTATTTTATTTCACTTATTTAAGTTGTTACTGTACTAGAGAGAAAAGTTGCCGGACTCACATTCCTTGTATGTGCACATACTTGTCTATTAAAGATGATTCTGGTTCTATGGGAGACAGAAGTAAATATTATAAACAATAAAAATATCTTTAAATCAAAAAGCAACAAAGCTTCAAACATCTTCATTTTAATGTTGAATATTTATATTTATTAAACTATTTTTATCCTTTTTAGTTTTCTAAATTATGCTGCAGTACCAGTCCTCCACCACTGTGCGCCGCTGTTGCACCGCTCACGTCGCCTCCACCAGACTCCAGTCATTTTTCATTGATTTTTCTTTTGGCTCCTGTTGAATGTCGGTCAGTAAGGCAAGTGGGCGGGGACCTCGTCAGCCAATGGCGGTTCCTCTCTCGTGCTTCCGGAGTGAACGTCGCGCTCTCCCATTGGTCACACCCACCCGGAGCCTCCTCGGGATTGGACGGCGGTTGTTACCGGGGTGGGGTGGTGCGGGGCTCCGGTTGTATAACGGGAGACGTAAGAGCTGCGCTGTCGTCGAGCAGAACCGACGTATACGGGACAATGTGTGAGTTTATATAAAGACTCCAACCCGGAAGTCAGAGTTAACCTCGTTTTCTGTCGCACAGCGCAGAGTTCCCGCCTTTAAGAGGAGATAAGAGCTCAGAAATAAAGAATAATAAATTACATTAATTCATTAACTGCTCATTTAGGTGAACGAGTGACAACAAAGACCAAACAACATATTTAGAGTCCAAGCTCTACAAAAAACGCAGCGTTATACAGCTCATGTGTTTAGTGTACACACGAGTGAGTAAATACAGGGCTAATATCGCCGATACCGACACCAATACCGATACCGATATCAGTACTTTTTAATAACTGCGGTGGATGCGTCATCAATCTGAATCAGTTTAATTCTGAATGAAGTTTAAGTGTTTTTGTGATTTGTCTTTTGGATTTTTAATCAGTTAAAATCCAGTACAGAATCTGGGCAAACTTTATAAGTATATAGAAAATACTTTATTATCACAATAAAAGTTTTTGTTCAGAAACAAGACAAAATGAAAATCACTTGAGGACAAATAAAAAATATATATATTTAGTGTTCAGACACTACATTATAAACTAAATCTCTCCCTTCATTGAACTTCTTTCTGGATTTCTTTCTTAAATAAAGAAATAAATAAAGTGTAGAAAATTAGCACTTCACAACAAATACTATAAATAATGTAAGGAAGTGTTTAGGAAGTACAATACAATACTGTCGGGGCCAGGGGACGAGGGATTTTAAAAGTTTCCATATGCTTATATAAGTTTGTTGTGTTATCACTTCATCTACAGCGTTTTTACAAACAATACAACTTGCTATCGTTTCATTTTCGGCATGTAAATATAACCAAACACAGCCCACCACACAAAACGGGCGATCGATCGGGTCACCATCAACTCCATCAACGACTACACCAACTGGTATTGGCCGCTCCCGTTATCACTTCCTGTTCAACCCCCTGGAGTTGGTACATTCCATTTCTGGTTGATGGTTGAGGTTTGTGGATTTGTTTCATTTGTAAATGTGTTATGGCTTTGTAACATTTTGTAATGTTGTTTTTCACCTCTGGGCCACCGTATCTGTGTGATCAACAGAAAACCCAAATTAGCCAGTGTTAGCTTAACAAAGGTGCTACTTTCCAGTGTTAGCAACGTTAAATAAGCAAAGCCAAAAACGTTTAGCTTTATTTAAGCTTCTATACAATTTGATGAACAGAAAAATTAAATTAGCTTAGCAAAAGTGCTAATTTTCAGTGTTAGCAACTAGCACAATGAATCAAGTTAGTCTCATCTTTACTATAAAATGCTTTAATATTCTTCACAGGGAAGATTTTAATTGTTTTAAAGTGTCATAAACAGAAAAGCTGAACTAGATAAACTAGCTAAGGTGCTAATTTCGTGAAGGTTCTCAGTTTTGTGGGAAAAACTCTACAAGTCCAGTGTCTTTTTGAAACTTTGTTGGATATACCATGACCTGGATGGTTGAGAACCTTCACAGAAACGAAATGAGTACCTTAGCTAGTTTAGCTTTTCTGTTTATGAAACTTTAAAACAATTAAAATCCTTGTTTTATGAGACTTTTGCATATCCAACAAAGTTTCAAAAGGCAAAAAGACAACTGGACTTACAGTTGTCTTTTTGAAACTTTGTTGGTTATGCTAATTTCCATGTTAATAATAAAAACACTGCAGCAGCCGGAGGAAGGCGACGCCCACTGAGTCTTTGGTGGTAAAGTTTTATTATAAAAGTCGTTTTCTTCACCATCACTTACAGGCAGATGTTCAGAAATGGGATTACTGAGATAGAAGCTGTTATTAAGAATGAACGTTTCATAAACATGAGGTATCTTGTGGCTACGCTATGGGCCCAAACCAAGCTGAGTTAAATAATAACAGGTAGCATCACAGTGATCAATACTGTCCACTGACATTTATAAAATATCAAGAAATGCAGACGAGAGTACACGTTCATATAGATATGGAAGTATTTACAGTATGTACAGAGGGACGACACAGAGGCTTTGGCAAAAAGAAAGAGGCAAAGAAAAGAGTGCGCGCTAAACAGGAAGTAAACAGGAAGTAAACAGGAAGTAAACAGGAAGTAAAAACAAGAGTCAACAATCCAGTGCAATGTCAGGTTTGTGTTGGTTTCTGTCCGTGGTCGAGTAGCAGCCTGTCGCCTTCATCCTCATCCTCCTCTTCATCCTCATCTTCCTCTTACGGTGAGTTTGTGGGTTGTGGGAATAAAATGACCTGAGTGAGTTAAACTCGGCAGCACCTCAAACAAACACTACTTCTTCCAGCAGGGGGCGGCCATCTTGGTTCATCAGACCCTGTAAACATGGCCGCTGTCCTGAGGTGGCCCCGTGGCCCCAGGGGCTTGGTGGGCGGGTACCGTTAGTTACCGGCGGGGACCAGCATGCCAACGGGAAGCGCAGGGCCTCTGGTTTGGCCCTCGGGCTGCGGGACGCCTCTGCCGACGTCTCGGGTCTCGGCGGGCCACGAGGACGCCCTCTTGGTGGTCATGTGGCGCCGGGCGTGTTTGGTCAGGTGGTCGCTGCGCATGAAGCGGCGGTCGCACACGGTGCAGACGAACTTCTTCTCGCCCGTGTGCGTTCGGCGGTGACGGGAAAGCTCGTCAGAGCGGGCGAACTTTTTATCACAGCCGTCCCAGTGACAGCTGAACGGCTTCTCACCTGCAAGACGAGGGGACGGAGGTTAGTTCACTGTCTGTGGGAGATCTGAGCGTCTGAGGTTAGTTCACTGTCTGAGGTTAGTTCACTGTCTGAGGTTAGTTCACTGTCTGAGGTTAGTTCACTGTCTGTGGGAGATCTGAGTGTCTGAGGTTAGTTCACTGTCTGAGGTTAGTTCACTGTCTGTGGGAGATCTGAGCGTCTGAGGTTAGTTCACTGTCTGAGGTTAGTTCACTGTCTGAGGTTAGTTCACTGTCTGTGGGAGATCTGAGTGTCTGAGGTTAGTTCACTGTCTGTGGGAGATCTGAGCGTCTGAGGTTAGTTCACTGTCTGAGGTTAGTTCACTGTCTGTGGGAGATCTGAGTGTCTGAAGTTAGTTCAATGTCTGTGGGAGATCTGAGCGTCTGAGGTTAGTTCACTGTCTGTGGGAGATCTGAGTGTCTGAAGTTAGTTCAATGTCTGTGGGAGATCTGAGCGTCTGAGGTTAGTTCACTGTCTGTGGGAGATCTGAGCGTCTGAGGTTAGTTCACTTCTGAGGTTAGTTCACTGTCTGAGGTTAGTTCACTGTCTGTGGGAGATCTGAGTGTCTGAGGTTAGTTCACTGTCTGTGGGAGATCTGAGCGTCTGAGGTTAGTTCACTGTCTGAGGTTAGTTCACTGTCTGAGGTTAGTTCACTGTCTGTGGGAGATCTGAGTGTCTGAGGTTAGTTCACTGTCTGTGGGAGATCTGAGCGTCTGAGGTTAGTTCACTGTCTGTAGGAGATCAGAGCGTCTGGTTACCTGTGTGTGTGCGTAGGTGAGCCTTCAGGTGTGAACTCTTGAAGTAGGTCTTCTTGCAGCCGGGGAAGGTGCACACGTAGTTCCGTCTCCGGGAGAAGTCGGCCTGAGAGACTCCGCCTCCGCCGCCGCCGCCGGCTCCTGACGGGATGTAGACGGGGGCCGGGGCCAGGGGGAGGAGTTTGGTGTTGCCCAGGGTCATGACGGCCTGCGGGGTCGGCGGAGTCTGGGAGATGGCGGCCTGCGGCAGCACAAACATCACGGTCCCCCGCGGCACCGTGGGGCCCACCAGCAGGGGCGGGGCAAAGCTGGAGGCAGGGGCCTGGGGCAGGATGGGCTTGGGGCCCCCCTGAGTCTGCACCTGCACCGGAGCCTGGACGAAGGCCGAGATCATCCCCGTCCGGCCGCTCACCGGGAACACCTGGCAGAGCACGGGGGGAGGGGAGGAGGGGGACGGCGGGGACGGGCGAGGAGAGGACGGGTTGTCTGGCGGCGGCGTGGACGGCAGGGGAGGGCCGAAGCTGTCGGCGGTGTGGCGGATTACGCTGGTGGCCATGGCTCTGCTGGGCGGGGCCACGCTGGACGAGTCTGTGTGAGGGGGGGGGCGCTGAGACGGGGGACGCGGGGGGGACGCCATGTAAGACCGGTCTGGAGACGGCGGCGGTGGAGGCCTCGGTGAAGCTGGGACTGTGAGGCGGCGTCATACACTGAGAGAGAGAACGACCACCGCCATCAAACGTCAGGGCTGTCGTCATGGAAACCAGTGCAAACAAAACGCTGAGCGCGCTCAGTAGGGTGGAGTCTTACCAGCGAGGACAGGGACACCAGGTCTCTGGGAGCGTCCCCTCCGTCCGGGTGGAGCTGGATGGAGTCACAGGAGTCGGACGTCGGGGTCAGTGGGCGGGGCTTGTGCAAACTTTGACCCCAGAAGCTCATGCTGACCAGCGCCTCGGCGGCTTCCAGGTCGTGGTACTCGACGCACGCCTTCTGCTTCATGGCCGCCGCTGTCCGTTCGTCCACAAGGTCGACCTGAGGGCAGACAGGAGGTCAGAGGTCAGAGGTCAGAGGTCAAGGGTCAAAGGTTGAAGTTCACGCCTCTTCTTCTGCAACAATTATATGAATCAACCGGAGAGTTACTGCTGTTGATCTGGAAAATGGCTAACCTTAGCTGGTTTATGCTAACTTAAGCTAGTTTATGCTAACCTTAGCTGGTGTCGCTCAACATTTTGGTTAACTTTAGCTTGTTAAGACTATCATTAGCTTGCTAAGGATAGCATTAGCTTATTTGGGCAAAAACCTGAACTTCTTTTAGCCAACTCATTTAATCTACTATTAGCTTGCTTAGGCTAACTTACACTTGTTTACGCAAAGCTTAGCTTTTTAAGGCTAGCATTAGCCTGTTTTGGATAACATTAACTTGTTTAGGTTAGCATTACGTTGATAGCTGTAAGTTTAGCTTGTTTAGGCTAGTTTTAGCTTATTTAGGCTAACGCAGACAAAGCTGAAAACACGAGCCGGGTGCTGTATTAGCATTAGTAGCTAATGCTGCGTTCATATGAAATCGTGTTTTCATTTATCCTCATGGTCTGAGGTTGGCTAGCGAGAAGCAACGTTCAGATTGGGTCAAATCAAATTAAAGTGTAAACAAAGTTCTGTTCGTGTGACGTTCTCAAGGGGTCTTTGAACGCACCACCATTGATCTACTGAGAGTTTCTTGAGGACGCCGCACTTCCTGCTGACCCCTGAACACCACATCGGAGCAAACAGACAAACAGAAAGTGGAAAATAAAGGAGATGCTGCAGGTGGGAGGTGACGCTGAGACAGAGGGGCCCCCGGGGGCCCGGATCAGGCAACAGGAAGGGTAGAGGGGCGCGAGAGAGAGAGAGAGAGAGAGAGAGAGAGAGAGAGAGAGAGAGAGAGAGAGACTCCCTGGACCCAGAATAGATGCTGGGAGGTTACGCTCCTCTGACCAAAAAAATACGTTCAAAAAAACAACAAGCCCCGCCCACTCCTCCAGAGAGGAACAGGAAGTGGACAAAACAAAGTCAGTGTGAGTATCGCTGCCCCAACGCTGAGATTTCCTACGATCCCACGAACACACCACACATAATGAGATTACAGCAGCAGAAACAACTCAGTGATCTCAGTGGATCAGCTGATCGACCATCGATTAACCGATTAACTGATTGATTGATTGATCAGCACGTGTCCTTTGTCTCCTGTCTCTCTTTGTTCTGAACATCATCAACAGTCTGATCAGCTGATCAATGTAAACAGATGAATCAATAAGACCAAACTAATCGATCAGGATTATTGATCAAAGCAACGACAACAACAAGAGCTGATCGATTAATCGACCAATCAGCTGATTCGCCTCTTGACTGACGTGAACCTGAAAACATTCACTTTTATTTAATCAGCGACATAAATAATCGATAAAGAGTCGATCCATCATCGACTAATCGAACAACGAATCAAAACAAAAAGAGCGCAGCTGTCTCATCAGACAACATCTGGAAACACACGCGCGCGCACACACACGGTGCAGTGTGACCTCAGGTAAACCGGACCAGACCAGGACGCGGAGCCGCGGCGCAGCTTCACCGGGAAACTTTACCGGAGCGGCGGCGGCGGCAGCAGCGGCACCGGAGCCGGGACTCAGCACTCACCTGACAGGAGCGGAGCATGAGGCGGGAGGAGGAGAAGCGGAGCGGAGCCGAGCGGAGCAGCAGTGGATGAAGATGAGCTTCAGTCTGGCTTCAGCTGAGAGCGGCCAAAAAAAAACACGCACAAAAAAAACAAAAAAAACACAGAAACAAAATTCAGAGCAGTCTGGCGGGTGGTAACCAGCAGCCAATCAGCGCCATAGGTGTAGCGGGCCGCGGCCAATCACAGGCGAGGCGGTGCGTGATCGGTACGTGGCTGCGACGTGATTGGTCGGAGCCGGGGTGCGTGGCTGTCGGGGGGCGTGTCCGCGGAGTCAGCGGTGTCAGAGTAAACCCGGTGAACCCGGGGGCGCGCACGAACTGGGGGAAAGGTTGGTGAGGCAGACAGGCGCGAGGCGGGACCGCGGGGGCGCGCGTCACAGGCGCGTGGCGGAAAAACCCTGAAAGAAGAAACAAAGAAGAAGAAATAAAATCAGCCGTTAGCTCGTTACAAACATTTAATACTGTAGAAGAAGAAATAAAATCAGCCGTTAGCTCACTGTTAAACATTTAAAAGGTGTTTTTATGGATTTAAATGGTTTATTAAATATAAAATAAACTATAGACTATAAAGATGTTTTTATCACTATTAACGAGTTGACAGCTAAAATCCAGCTCTAGTTTCACGTATTAATGTTTTTAAAGGGTTGAAAATTCAAATTAAACTAAATCTATGAATAAAATAAATGTGATTTAAAGATTTAGAGATATTTTTTCATTAGTATTTGCTCCTAGCTTCATTTATTTATTTTTATAGTAATAATTAAATAAGAAGTGCAGGGTTTAATGTATTTAAATGTGTTTGTGTTGTCAGATATTGATGTATTTGATATTTGTGTTTTTAAAGGACGATCTGTGTCGACTCTCGAGACACGTTCAAAGAATTAAAGACAGAAAACGAGACAAAGGCAGAGAGGAGGAAAAAATAAAAGAGCTCTGGATTGTCTTCTTCCTCTGAGAACCCACCATCCTCCTCCTCCTCCTCACCCCCTCCCCACCAGGCCGATGAACCCAGGGACTCCTGAGCGTGGAGGTTGTAAACAGCCTCTCCAATAAAGAATTCCAGGGCGGGGCTACGAGAAGGCAGCCGCCACCTCCCCCTCCTCCCCCTCCTCCTCTTCCTCCTCCTCCTCCTCCTCCCCCTCCTCCTCCTCTTCCTCCTCCTCCTCCTCCTCCTCCTCCACCACCTTCCTCCCTCAGCACCAGCTTCTTTGTTGTAGCTTAACCCTTTACAGCTGCTGCAGGAGGAGGAGGATGGTCCTGCAGCAGCTCAGGTGGATCAGTTTCTACCTGGTGAGGACCAAGACACACACACATACACATTAATTCATATACATTTATACATTTATATATATTTGTATAAACTAGCTCGTGCTAACTAGCATGTGAGCAGAAGTGAGACGTTCTCTGCAGGTTGAGAATAAAAACCAGAGACAGATCAGAACAGCTCCTCTAAAGTAGAGCTCCCCCTGGTGTCTGGTTACAGTATAGGACATAAGCTCCACCCCCTCCATGTTAGTGGGCGGGGCTTGGGTCAAACTAAAACACTAAAATACACGTCAAATATATTTATTTCAAAGATGTTTTCTGTTATTTTAGGTCGTTAATATAACGTTGATGAATGTTTGAGAGATTAGATAAGATTCGTAGACGCTATAGAAACACGATGTGACACCAGTTGCCATGCCAACCGCTCCGTAAAGTGGCGGTGAGAGTAAAATAAACACGTCCGGAGTATAATCATCATGTCCTGTATCAGGTGGAGGTAGAGCAGAGCGTAGCATTAATTAAACTAAAACATGAGTGAGTCTGGAGGAAGAGTGGGCGGGGCTCCACGTGGCTCCGCCCTCAGACCGTGGAGACGTGTTGTCCATGTTTATATACAGTCTATGCTCTAAACAGCTGAACATTTATTCTGGTTGTTTGTCCTTTATTCGTCTCAAAGCTCGTCTGTCATGAGGACAAAGGGAATAAAAATCATTTTCTAAACGCAGATGAATATGTTTTTAACGTCTGATGTGTCCGTGGGCAGGAGGCTGGGACAGAAGCAGAGCGAGGGCTGGCAGCAGCAGCAGCAGCAGCAGCAGCAGCAGCAGCAGGAGGCTGAGAGGTGACGTGAGTTCATTTCCATTTCCAAGTTCAGCGAGGTTGTGGAATTTAAAAAAAGAGAAGAACGTGCAGGCGCTCCCTCGGTCTGTGGAGAAAAAACGGTTTCCAGGCAGAAAACAGAGGAGGGCTGTGTTCAGGACGGTCAGTGAACGCACCGTCACCTGGAGGCTAACACTCTGCTGACGGGACGTCCCAAAGAACCTGATACAGTCGTGTCCAGACGCCTGCTCTTTATACGTGGACGTCTGGACGGACCAGGTCTGGGTTTAAAACAACTACAGAATGGTCCCTGAACGCAGCATCCCTCCGTTACGCTCCACCACAGCTATCCCAGCTGATAACTGGCTGGCTGTTGTCGTGGAAACACCAGTTCCTCCCCGGTTTAGACTCTAGTTCCCCTCTCTGAGACCTGATCCTGGTGTGCCCACGGCGGTGCGTTCACTGACACCGTGGGCCTCAGAGGGGTCAGAGGTCAACCCTCATTCCAGACTTCCAAGAACCAGACGTCCAGGAACAACGGCTGCTCACGTTCACGCCTGATTCACGGGTTCACCAGATCAGCAGGAGACAGTCCCCGTCTCTAGTTCCTGGGGTTTAGTCTCTGTCTCTAGTTCCTGGGGTTTAGTCTCTGTCTCTAGTTCCTGAGGTTTAGTCTCTGACTCTAGTTCCTGGGGTTTAGTCTCCGTCTCTAGTTCCTGGGGTTTAGTCTCTGTCTCTAGTTCCTGGGTCTAGTCTCCGTCTCTAGTTCCTGGGGTTTAGTCTCTGTCTCTAGTTCCTGGGGTTTAGTCTCCGTCTCTAGTTCCTGGG
The DNA here is from genome assembly GCA_005024645.1 of Planiliza haematocheilus. Lineage (NCBI taxonomy): Eukaryota > Metazoa > Chordata > Actinopteri > Mugiliformes > Mugilidae > Planiliza > Planiliza haematocheilus. The sequence continues at coordinate 97,302 of SRSE01000103.1, forward strand.
GTCTAGTCTCCGACTCTAGTTCCTGGGGTCTAGTCTCCGTCTCGTGTTCCTGGGGTCTAGTCTCCGACTCTTGTTCCTGGGGTCTAGTCTCTGTCTCTGGTTCCTGGGTCTAGTCTCCATCTCTAGTTCCTGGGGTTTAGTCTCTGTCTCTAGTTCCTGGGGTTTAGTCTCCGACTCTTGTTCCTGGGGTCTAGTCTCCGTCTCTGGTTCCTGGGGTCTAGTCTCCGTCTCTGGTTTCTGGGGTCTAGTCTCTGACTCTTGTTCCTGGGGTCTAGTCTCCGTCTCTGGTTCCTGGGGTCTAGTCTCCGACTCTTGTTCCTGGGTTTAGTCTCCGTCTGTAGTTCCTGGGTCTAGTCTCCGTCTTTAGTTCCTGGGGTTTAGTCTCTGTCTCTAGTTCCTGAGGTTTAGTCTCTGTCTCTGGTTCCTGGGACAGTCTGGTCTTAGAAACCAGAGTTTGGTCGGAGCAGCTGACTTTCCTCCAAAACAACGACCTCATCGACCGGAGACACACCCACGCTGACTCTGCATGTGTGTGTTTAGAGGGTGAGGGGGGGTGAGGGAGGGAGGGGGGCGGGGTGGGTGGGGTCACTAAATGTAGGTCACAGTCTATGAGTCATCCAGGACCAGACGGGAGGTGCACTGAACGTGGCACTTCTTCTTCTGTGGTGGACAGAGGAGTAAACACCTGGAAGTTCTCACTCTGACCTGACGCTGGTGAAATGCATGATGGGAGAAATAAAGTCAGGACAGTGTAAACAAACACTTCCTGGATTCTTCTTCTCTCGTTTCCTGTCGACTGGTCATCCAGGACCGCGCGCTGCGTTCAAGGACCAACAGGAAACTAGGTCCTCCTGCTTTTAGTTTAATATTTAATCTGTTTCACATGATGTCATGATACGTACCCTCCATGGCCACTTCATTAGGTACAGTACTGAAGCCAAATCAACTAGAGCTCCCCCTGGTGTCTGGCTGCAGTGCAGGTCATAAGCCCCGCCCCCTCCATGTTAGTGGGCGGGGCTTGGGTCAAACTAAAACAGTAACATAAAGGACGTTTTTCTGTCATTTCAGGTAATAAAATGTTGATGAATGTTTTACTTATTTGACACTATAGAAACAGGATGTGACATCATGGGGGACAAACAGTTGCCATGATAACCGCTCAGTCACGTGAGTAAATAAACAAACAAATAAATAAATCTAGGAAAATGAGTGAGTCTGGAGGAAATGTGGGCGGGGCCTCCACGTGGCTCCGCCCTCAGACTGATCAGACACAAGATGGCGCCGCCCGTGTCCCCGGGAAACTAGAGTCAGTTTGACCAATGAGAGGAAGGGGAGACGTGGCGTCCATGTTTATAAACAGACCCTTCATCAGACTGGTGTCTGTAGTGTACCTAATGAAGTGGCCAGGGAGTGTAACAGAGAAGAATGAAATAAAAACTGACTGAAAGCTGTCAAACGTTACAAAGAACAAACAAATCAAATGTGTTTCTATTGTAATTTGTGTCGTTGTTAATAAAGTTTGTGTTGAAACAGAATAAACGTCTCAAATGTCTGAATGAGGCCACATGAGGACAAAGCCGTGTCCTGACGCTGGGGTTAACCAGCCGTCAGTGAACGCACCGCCCCTCGCTCCTGTACTGCGGTACTTTCAGGAGTCACCTGAGGACGCGTCCCAGCGCACGTGAACGCAGCGCGACGCTGCTCGCTGTGGCGTTGCCACGGCAACACGTCTCCACGCCGCGGAGTTACCTAGCAACCGCCACAGCAGACACGTTTAATTACATTCATTTACATTTAACTTTATTCATATTTATATTCATTTAAATCTATATTTTATTGTTTTATTCATATATTTATTTATTTAGTAACAGTGATGTGTTCAGGGACACGCTCATCATTTATTAATCTATAAACATTGAGACAATCCTCTCCTCCTGTCTCCTCCCTGTCTCCTCCTGTCTCCTCCCTGTCTCCTCCTGTCTCCTCCCTGTCTCTGCAGACTGAAGACATTTTCTAAAGTTTTAAATCAGAGACACAAACGTTTCATTTATTTATTTATTGTTGTCTGTCAGCAGCCAATCAGCTTCCTCCGTCCGTCTCTCTCTGAGGACATGAGGACGAAGCTCTAGTCCTCATCCTCCTCTTCGTCCTCAGGACTGTGTCCTGGAGCGTCCTGCAGCCGAGGACGCGTCTCTCCACCTCAAGCACCTCCTCATACAGGTAAGACGGCTTCACCTCCAGGAGGAAGGAGAAGAGACGGACGAGCCAGACGAAGGAGACAGGGAGAGACGTCTCCACGTCCCTGTAATGACTGCTGCACAGACTGAGGACGAGGAGGAGGAGGAAAAGGAGGACGAGGACGAGGAGGAAGAGGAGGAGGAGGACGAGGAGGACGAGGACGAGGAAGAGGAGGAGGAGGACGAGGAGGACGAGGAGGACGAGGAGGAGGAGGAGGAGGAGGACGAGGAGGACGAGGAGGAAAAGGAGGACGAGGACGAGGACGAGGAGGAAAAGGAGGACGAGGACGAGGAGGAAGAGGAGGAGGAGGACGAGGAGGACGAGGAGGACGAGGAGGACGAGGAGGACGAGGAGGAAAAGGAGGAAGAGGAGGAGAGAGGAGAGGGCGTAGACATCCATTAGAGACAGCAGAGGAGACGTGTCTAATTTCCTGGATGTTCTGATGATAAAAGCCTGAGGGACACACGTCCCTCAGGATACGTGTCCTGTGGGACATGCGTCCTGAGGGACACGTGTCCATGTGTCCTACCGCTCTTTGCAGGGTCTGAGCGCTGGGTGCCAGTACGAGCTGTTGGACGGGACCAGGACGTCCCTGTCCAGGCTGACTACTATGTCCAGCTTCATGCGGTGGAGACTTGGACCGTCCGCTCCGTCCTCGTCCCCCCAGTGGAAACTGAAGCTGGACGGACCGACGTCCCGGACGCCAGCCGGACACGAAGACAGTCTCTCAAAACAGGTCTGGACCTGCGCTGCGATCCCTGTGGACGGACGGTGGACTTGTGTTTAGGTGTTTGACGGAGACGAGGACGAGACCAGGAGGACAGAGTCTTACTTTTCTTCTTCATGATCGAACATTTGTCCTTCTTCCTGAGGACGATGGGTTTCTGGGCCGTCCACTGTCTCCTGAGACACAGTGAATAAACATCTTTTATTATTTTCACTTTGTCTCATTGATTTTTATTTAATGGACAAACCGAGGGACAGTCTCACCGGGCCACGTCCCGGCGTCTCCTCTGCTGAGCTCCAATCAGAGCGGCCTGCACCAGACGGTACCACCTCCTCAGGCTGAACATGAGACCTGTGAGACGGAGCAGAGGACACCCCACTGGTTCAGGAGGACGACACAGAGGACGCACTGGGACGTACAGCAAAAAGACACAGGACACAGGAGACCAACTCTAGGAGAAGACTTTAGGAAGCGTCACCTGAGTCGTCCTGAGAACCAGCTCCGTTGGACAAATCCCTGAAAGACAGAAACCAATGAGTCGTCTCACGTAGCTGGGACATCGCCATGGAAACAGCTGTACGTTGGGGGGACGTTACCACTCGGTGTGGTCATCCAGGCCGAACATGAGCTTCATGGTGACCACGATGGCGGCGGCGGTCTGGACGTCGTAGCGCGGCAGCACGGGACGGGACAGGGGGACAAAGGTGAGGGACGCTTCATCTGCCATACCAGCGCGCTCCAGCAGGCGGCACAGCCACGGGTGGAGCTCGTCTGAGAGACAAAGACACGTCTCAGAGGCTGGTCGCTGAGGGTCCACGAGCTGGTCTGGTCCAGTCTGGTCTGGTCTGGTCCAGTCTAGTCCGGTCTGGTCTAGTCCGGTCTGGGTTACCTGGCAGGTTGGCGTCCGTCAGGTATCGCAGGCTGAGCAGCGCCGGGTGCAGCAGAGACTGACGGCTGATTGGAGGAAAAGCAGGAAGCTCCATGAAGACGGCCAGAGACTGAGCCTCCTTATGGACGGCCTGGTGAGACGGGACGGACTGGGGACACAAGACACAACCATGTCAACCAGAGGACGGTGAGAGACACAGAGGGACAGACAGAGTCTCCTGAAATGTCTCTGACCTCCACTTTGAAGACCAGAGCGTCTTTTCTGATCAGCTTCATGTCCTCAGGAAGTTCTTCATAGGCGTGGACATACGGGACGTGACCTTCTCTGACCAGCCTGAAAGACACCACCAGGTGAGACCAGGTCTACAGGGGTCCAGGTGAGTCCAGGTGAGTTACAGTGAGACCTGGGGCCTCATGTACAAAAATGTTCCGTACGTACTCGCTCACGTAAAAGTTCAGATGTATCAAGAGAGAAATGTCCGTTAACTTTGTCCGTTCCTTCACCAACTACGTGGCTGGCGTACGTATGATTCTACAGATGTGGATCCTTTGACACTTAGAGGTGATGCTGGGAAACTGTCATCAATGTTAAAACTATTGTGATGTGCACATCAGAGAAACACGACACATTTGCACTGATGAACAATTAACACACCCAGGTGTCTGTAATTATATGAGTGGATATAAAAGCGCAAAGAGGTGCAGAAAATGTCGTTAACAACAATGGCAGCCTTAGCATTATTAGAAGATATCGCAAACGGTACAATAAGAAGAGAGCGTGCATTCAGAGACAGAGATGATTTCCTGGCTAATAACGACAACTGGCTCATCAGCCGCTTTAGGTTCCCGAGGGTAATCCTTCTGGAACTGTGCGCAGAGCTTCGGCCGGCATTGGAGCGCTACACGGCAAGGAGCCATGCGTTACCTGTGTCCGTACAGGTACTGACCACACTGGGTTGGGTATCGTTTGAATTTGAACGATTCCGATTCTGATTCCTTGTTTCGATTCCGATTCCTAACGATTCTCGATTCCGATTCTTTTAAGAGGCAGGGTCAAAAAAAGTTTAGGATATTTTAAATGAGCTAGCTAGCCAGCGGTCTTTCTGAAGGAAATAGTCTGACCTTCTCCATCAATTTTTCCTTTTTATGAGCCTACTATGAATTTCTCACAGGGCTGTTTTCAACTACAATATAAATATCAAATCTATGAACTGAAATATTATAATTTATGAAAATATTTTCACAGGGGTATACTTCCCTTGCAAGCTTTATTTTTGAAAATCTCATGAAAACACATTTGCACATGAGTGTATGATGCTGCAGGTACTTAAACATGTTACTGTGCTCCTGTACTGTATCTTCTTGTCGCTATGGTGAACGGAGTAGACTCAGCACATCGCGGAGTCGTGGAGTCATCAGTCTGGCTAACGTTCATCTCAGGTCGTAAATTGTTTATGAAAAAAAATATGTGGGCTAATTTGTTAGCTGCCGCAAGATGTTAATGTTGGCGCAAGACATATTATTTAATGTATATGTATTGTTTCAGACTGTGTGTAGTCACTGCGGTGAGACATTGCCGAGACATTTTGTTTAGAAAGTGAAGCCACACTTTGGACCTCCGACGCACGTTATCCATGTTCAAATAGACGTTCGGTTAAGCCAACACTTCCGGTGGACGCTTCTTCGTTGGTGTTCAGCGGTTTCTTCTTCCGGTCGGCGGACTGGGAATCGAAAATTAAACTTTTAAACGATTCCGGGAAAATCGCAAAGCTAGTCCCGGTTCCAATCGATTCTCGATGCTCGATATCCAACCCTACTGACCACACTGGGGTTCCTCGCAACCGGGGCATTCCAGAGGGAGCTGGCCGACTGATCGGGACTGAGCCAGTCGACCCTGAGCAGAGCCATGCAAGCCGTGTGGGACGGAGTTCTCCTCATGTCAGCCAGGTAGATCAGATTCCCACAATGCATCTGAACAGGTCAACATTAAAGAGCAATCTGCAGCCAGAGACGGTTTCTGAATGGAATCAGAGCTATGGACTGGACACACATTGATAGAAAAGCACCATGGCATGAATTAGTAAATGTCAACAGGAAACATTTTCATTCATCAGTGTTCAGATCATACGTGATGAACAAATGCAAGTAAACATTGAGGCTCATTCTTATGTTTTCTGATCGGGCAGAGAGGGGAATCTGTCTGCCTGTCCCCTCTGTGGCCCCTGAGCCGTCCCCTCTGCAATCAGGTGCAGGGTCAATTTAAATATAATTTGCATATTTAAAAGGGGCGTGGCCAGGGAGGAGTCAGGTACTCTGGATTGGGATGAACAAAGGAAATGTGCTTCGAAATGTTTCTAGATCTGAGCTTACGTCACCATTTAGAAGGAAATCTATGTAACTGTTAGTACATGAGGCCCCAGGTGAGTCCAGGTGAGTCCAGGTGAGTCCAGTCAAGCCTCACCTGAGCAGGTCGCTGAGCGTCAGCGCCTCGCGGCTCCAGACCAGAGCCAGGTGGATCAGAGCCAGAGTCTTCCTCATGGTCATCAGGCCCCGCCTCCTCCTCCTCCTCCTCCTGTGCTGACTGGACAGGTGACTGCTGGCGTCAGAGTCCGACCAATCAGAGCAGCTCTCTGGAGATAAAGGAGCCACGCTTAGACCAGAGACACGTGATCATTAATGAGTGAGGACAGGTGAGGGAGGAGCTCAGTCACCTGTCAGAGGACCAGTGGACACGTTGGACTCAGGAGCACTGTCTGAGTCTGAGCCTGCGTCTCTGAAGCCGGAGCTCGTCACCGGGGTACAGGTGTACGCCTCGTGGCTCATCTGCAGGTAACGTCTCCACAGAGGACACAGCACGCCGTCCTGGGACAGAGGGACGTTTTAGATAAAGGACGAGGACAGACGAGCAGAGAGGGACAAGTGTGAGCCGTGAACCTTGAAGTGAGCGTGGACACCCAGTCTGAGCAGAGCCTGGGCCTGGTTCCTCAGGATGAACTGGAACCCTTCAGACGGCGTCCACACGGGGCCGCGCTCTGAAAGGACACGACACTTATCAGTCCTGTCCTGTCCACACGATCCAAACCACCAATCACAAGCAGTGCTCACCCGCCGCCTTGACCCGGGCCCCTCTGGAGACGGCCGAGATCCTGGTGGACCCATGAAGGAAGGTCGGGTCCAGCACCTCCTTGGTCCTCTGAGGACATTCAGACACATTCAGTCACAAGACGAGTCAACAACAACAAACAAGCTGGGGGCCCCTCTGTGGCCCCTGAGCCGTCCCCTCTGCGGCCCCTGAGCCGTCCCCTCTGTGGCCCCTGAGCCGTCCCCTCTGCGGCCCCTGAGCTGTCCCCTCTGCGGCCCCTGAGCCGTCCCCTCTGTGGCCCCTGAGCCGCCCCCTCTGTGGCCCCTGAGCCGTCCCCTCTTTGGCCCCTGAGCCGCCCCCTCTGTGGCCCCTGAGCTGTCCCCTCTTTGGCCCCTGAGCCGTCCCCTCTTTGGCCCCTGAGCCGCCCCCTCTGTGACCCCTGAGCAGTCCCCTCTGCGGCCCCTGAGCCGTCCCCTCTTTGTGGCCCCTGAGCCGTCCCCTCTGTGGCCCCTGAGCCGTCCCCTCTTTGTGGCCCCTGAGCCGTCCCCTTTGCGGCCCCTGAGCCGTCCCCTCTGTGGCCCCTGAGCCGTCCCCTTTACCTCGATGACGTTGTGGCAGGACCGGCAGTAGAAGCGTCCCTCGTCTGAGACGCCCCAGTCGACGGCTGAACACTGGACACAGGCTTCTCTGTACCCGTCCTAGAGACAAGACAACATCTACATTAATGTGTCCATGAAGCTAAGCTAACGCTGTGAAGCTAAGCTAACACTGTGATGCTAAGCTAACGCTGTGAAGCTAAGCTAACACTGTGACGCTAAGCTAACGCTGTGATGCTAAGCTAACGCTGTGAAGCTAAGCTAACGCTGTGATGCTAAGCTAACGCTGTGAAGCTAAGCTAACGCTGTGATGCTAAGCTAACGCTGTGAAGCTAAGCTAACACAGAGCCAATTTATTTATAATAATGTGTCCTCTGCATCACGTGAACACATCTGGAGGGAGGATGATTGACACAGGAAGGAAGCCACTGGCTTAGCAGCTCTTACAGCCAAGACTCCATTAACAAAAGGGCGATTTTAAGTTTCCACGCTTATTTAAAGATGTAAAATATTCACAGACGCCAGATTAATCTTTTAAAGGCTCCTTTGAGATCTTACGGAAGATTCGGCAATTAAACGGTCGCACACTTAATTATGAATTGACGTTAACCATCCACGCTAATGAACGTTTGAGCCAGAAAGCTAAGACATTTCCTTGAGGTCAGTGAATATGAGCCGATTAATAAATGATCTGCTGTAGATTCACGCTTCACTGGTTGAAATTAGCTCAGAAAAACTTTCACGCTGAATTCTGCGCAAAATTCGAGAAATCGTGTAAACTGTGAACGGAGTTTGGTGGGAACCGATGGTCTAACACAAGCTAGCTAGCGTAGCTTCACCAGAGAGACAGAAATGGATTCACCGTGTGCTCCTCGTCCATGTTGGATGTTGTTTTAAACAAAATTAATAAAATTTAAATTTAATCCGTGGGAGGAAAAACACGTGGAAACGATCGTAGTGTTTGGGGTTTTCTTCTTCTATGACATTCGTCGTGTTGCTCTTCTTCTTTGGTTTCCTGTATACTGTAACACTCTGCTGCCACCCACAGGCTGGAACATGAACTACAACTACTTCTTCTACTCAGGACAAAAACATCAGCTCATTTATAATATATTATAAATATCGAATTACATTTACTCACTTCAAGTTTAAATCAGATTTTTATTTTTTAAAGGACTGAATAAATGAATAATAAATGTTGTTTGTGTGCGCTGCTCCAGATGTTCCGGGTCAAAGCGGATTTGATGAGATCAGAGAATATAAATAAATAAATAAATAAATAAATAATCCTCTTCTTACATAAGCTGCGGGACAGAGGCTTTAATTCTCTGCGTCTCTTCGTGTTTTTATTCTGAGCTTTGACTTTTTAAATCAGAGACGAGTCAAGCTCGAGACAAGACAAACCGGAAGAGAGGGAGAACTGTCAAAATAAAAGCTCCCTTAGCATAGCATCCAGTCTCTGAGTCAAATTATAACATCTACTGCAGTTATTGCTATAAATATTACATTGAGTATTAATTCCTGACACGCTGAACAATTTAAACGAAAATAAAAATGTTTAAATACTTTGAATAGTTTGAATAAACTGTAAAACCATCCATGGATGTATTGTGTATTTCTCATCTCATCTTCTGTAACGTCTTGTCCCATGAAGGGTCATGGTTGGGGGGGCTCTGCTTTAGTAGGATGACCACAAAGTATTTGTCTTTAGATGATGTTCTTGTGCTGATGCTGGGGACTTCTTTAATAGTTTCTAAATTCTGCCTCTTCTGGATTGAGACTTCTAGGAGTTTTCTTCTCCAGGTGCTGAGTCCAGAACAAGTAGGAAGGACGCTACAGGAGTGTGGGAGCAAGGCCAAGCAGACTAAAAAACTATTTCTATCCACAGGCCATCAGACTACTCAATCACTCAATCATCACCCATTGACTGCAACTTTCATGTTATTTTATTTTACTACATTTTTATGTATATAAGCAAGAGGAGTCGACATTTTGATTGAGAAAAACATTCAAACAGAGTGAAAAGACATTTATTATCCATGAAGATATAAATCTGTTCCATTCAATGTTACAACAATAAACTAATTTAACAAACAAAAGTAGGTCTGTGGCGTCCTCACATGGTGAAGGAGGAGCCGTTCTCGCTGGACCCGTCCACAGAGACAAAGACTTCGGAGGTGACCCTGGAGAAGCGGCGGGGGGCGATGTACCTCTTCCCCAGACACCACAGGTCCTGGAAGATTTTCCTGAAGTGGTTCCTGAACTTCACCCCCACGAAGGCGTAGAGCACCGGGTTGAGGCAGCAGTGCAGGTAGGCGAAGGACTGCAGGATGGTCATGGCCGTCTGAAGGGTGTCCGACTCCTCGCAGGGGCGCTCGTTGAACATGCTGACGGTGTCGTACAGCAGCGCCACGTTGTACGGCAGGTGGCAGATGATGAAGACCGCCACCACCACCAGAACCACTCGCACCGCCTTGTGCCGCTGGAAGTTTTTAGCTCTCAACAGGGTGACGATGATGGCGGAGTAGCAGAAGATCATGATGGTGAGCGGCAGGAAGAAGCCCACGGCCAGCTGGGTGCTGGGCAGCGCCACCTTGATCGCCTGGGCCACGTTGGTACCCTGGGTCACGTTGGTCCACTGGGTCTCGTTGGTCCACTGGTTCATGTTGGTCCACTGGGTCATGTCCAACCTGAAGTCACAGACGTTTTGGGATGGTGAGGTGTGGTTCAGCTCCTCCTCCAGCATGAAGAAGTCGTTGTGCTTTGGCTCGTACAAGTCGTAAAGGTAGAAGGTGGGGATGGACATCAGAATGGCGAAGGTCCAGACGACGCCACAGATGAGGCGGCTGTACGTCAGCGAGCGCAGGCGGAAGCTGCGTCGCGCCTGGACGATGGCGATGTAGCGGTCGGTGCTGATGCAGGCGAGCAGCAGCATGCCGCTGTACAGGTTGATGCTGTAGGAGCCACGCAGCAGCTTGCAGGCCACGCGGCCCATCGACCACGACGTCATCTCGTTGTAGACGATGAGCGGCAGCGCCACCACGAACAGCAGGTCGGCCACGGCCACGTTCAGCAGGTAGACGTCGGTCATGGACTTGGTCCTCTTGTAGAAGGCGTAGGTGACGATCACCAGACCGTTCCCCACGAAGCCCAGGATGCAGATGATGGAGTTGATGTACGGGCCGACCACCATCTCTGTGCTGTGGTTGTTGTTGTGACCACACGGTTCAACATAGTCATAGTCGGTGTCGTTGTCATTGAACATATCATTGTACCAGTCGTACGTTGTTTCCTCCTCAGAGCTCATCGTCCTCGTTCACTGCAGAGAGACGAGAGACAGAGGACAGGATTAAAGAGGACGTCTATGTTCAGAAAAGACTTCATTGCCAAGCATGTGTGTGCATACAAGGACTTTGCCTTGGTGTTGGTACGCATAAAATAAAATAAAATGAAATAAATATAGAAACTATATCTAAAATACAAAAATACAAATATACATTCCACCAGAACTGTGGGATGATGGTGAGTTTCAGAGTCCTGGAAGCGTACAGCTCGTCCAGAGACTTCAGACTGCAGCCAATCACCTTCTCTGCACAGCGAATGACACGCTGCAGTCTGCTCTTGTCCTTAGCAGAGGCTGCAGCATACCAGGTGGTGATGGACTCAATGATGGCAGTGTAGAAGTGAACCATCATTGACTTTGGCAGGTTGAATTTCTTCAGCTGCTGCAGGAAGTACATCCTCTGCTGTGCTTTTTTAATCAGGGCGCTGATGTTCAGCTCCATTTGAGGTCCTGGGAGATGATGGTGCCCAGGAAACGGAAGGACTCCACAGTGTTGATGTAGAGTCAGACAGGATGATGGGGAGGAGTGGGGCTGTGTTCTTCCTGTAATCCACAATCATCTCCACTGTTTTGGAGGCGTTCAGCTCCAGATTGTGGCGGCTACAGGAAGTCACCAAGCGGTCAATCTCCAGTGTGTAGGCGCTCTCATCTCCACCTGAGATGAGCCCGATTAGGGTGGTGTCATCCACAAACTTCAGGAGCTCCACAGACTCGTGACTGGAGGTGCAGCTGTTGGTGTACAGGGAGAAGAGCAGAGGAGAAAGGACACAGCCTTGAGGGGAACCCGTGGTGATGGTACCGGAGTCTGAGATGTGTTTTCCCAGCCTCACATGCTGCCTCCTGTCAGACAGGAAGTCTGTGATCCACCTGCAGATGGAGTCAGGCACGGTCAGCTGGGAGAGTTTGTCCTGTAGTAGAGACAGAACGACCGTGTTGAAGGCCGAGCTGAAATCCACAAACAGGACCCTGGCATATGATCTGGGGGAGTCCAGGTGCTGGAGGATGAGGTGGAGTGACAGGTTGACAGCGTCATCCACAGATCTGTTTGATCTGTAGGCGAACTGCAGGGGGTCCAGGAATGGGTCTGTTAAGTCCTTGAGGTGAGAATCATGAATCAGAAAGATGAGGAAATAGAAACGCAAACAGAGAACTGAAGTCAATTCTTTCTTCAGATTCAAAGACACCAATGATTTAGACATTTTTGAAATGATGCCCATTGGCCATTCATTTCTATTTGCCTGACTGTTTTTTAGGAGAACTTGGACACTGATGTTTCCCTTGCCACTTGTGCTGAAGCTGCAATGTCTTGAGATATTTGTGCTTCCGCCTTTTCCAAAACATGTCTGCTAGGCCCTGAACTTGTTTCCACTCCTCTCTGAAGGGATCTGCTTCCTCAAAGCTGTAGGGCCTTTCTTGAGAGTCAGGAACATTGCTGGGGTGAAGATGCCATGCAATTCTGGATCCGATGACACTGGGATGAGCAACCTTGCCTTCATGACTGCAGCTACCTCAGCCATGAGTGCGGTCAGAACCTCATGTGTCAGGCGAGACTTCCTCTCCTCAAGCAGCATGCAATCCAAAATACGGCGGGCGATGCCGATCTGAAAGCATCTTTTGTGCTTGCCTAAGGACTGCGATGGCTTCTTCCTCTGTGCTGAAGGACTTTAAACCGTCTTCAACATAAAACTTGTGCTCAGTGAATCTTCTTGCATCACTGCCATAGCTGCCCAACACAAACCATACACTGCAACAGCAGGTGAGGGACTGTTCCCAAAAAGGTAAACCTGCATTCTGTAGTCCATAATGTCAGAGGTAGGGTTGTTGTTCCTTTACCTAGTCATGAGGTCAATGACATTAAATGTTTAAACCAGGTTAACTTGATCAACTTGAAATGGTTTCTAACCTGAGGCCACGTTTCCTCCGTGTTTCAGTTAAAGATGAAGAAAGATGATGATGATCCAGTTAATCATTTACAGATGTTGGACTCTCACCTGCTGAACTCACCTCAGGTTGATTTACTGACTCTTTCTACCTTCGTGTGTGGAGGAAAGAAGCTGCTTCGCTTCCGCTTACAGGTAGTTTTAATGGGCGGGGCCTTAAACTCACCTGGACTTTGTACAGGAGAGGAAATGAGGTGTGTCCAAAGTCTCTTCAGAATAAAATCCACCATAAAACAAGAAGAACACAGTGTTGAAGGTTGTAACTGCAGCTGTAGAGCGTTTACTGAAATAATTGTTTTTGACTTTATATTTATCATTTAAATAAAAAAAGTTTTTATGTGAATTTGATGCAGAATTACAATCAATCACAAAAGTTCACTAAAAGAATAAATGTCAGCAGCTGTGAAAGTGAAGAGTTGGAGAGACTTCTTTAGAGTGTCAACAGTCTGTCCTTCATGTGCTGACATGTTCTGAAATCCTCAGAACAGGAAATAAAACTCTTTGTTTGTCTGTGTCTTCATGCTGTGATGCAGGTTTTCCAGCAGGTGGCGCTGTTGTAGAGGAATCAGATCATTCAGCAGAGAGCTTCAGAAATCCCTCCATCAACATTTAGTCATTCTGTTTTAAAGGTTGAACTGGCTTCATTAAACTGAAGGATTCAGGAGATTATTTCTAATTCTTCTCTTCATGTTTCCCTCCAGTAAATTCATTCAGTCATTAAACAGTCTGACTTTATTTTTACAAATCACTAAACTTTAACTGGATTACCATCAGTGATCCTGTTTGAAATGAAGCTGCCATTAAATGAGGAACTTCTTTTCCACATGTGCAGGGAAATCCTCAGTCAGTCTTCTGCTGCTGAGCCTCTGAAAGATGCACAGTGTTCAGTCTGCTCTGCTTTAGTAGGATGACCACAAAGTATTTGTCTTTAGATGATGTTCTTGTGCTGATGCTGGGGACTTCTTTAATAGTTTCTAAATTCTGCCTCATCTGGATTGAGACTTCTAGGAGTTTTCTTCTCCAGGTGCTGAGTCCAGAACAAGTAGGAAGGACGCTACAGGAGTGTGGGAGCAAGGCCAAGCAGACTAAAAAACTATTTCTATCCACAGGCCACCAGACTACTGAATCACTCAATCATCACCCATTGACTGCAACTTTCATGTTATTTTATTTTACTACATTTTTATGTATATAAGCAAGAGGAGTCGACATTTTGATGGAGAAAATCATTCAGTTTGAACCCTCTAGTGTTGTCAGTGACTGAAATGGTCGCTACATCAGGACAACTATTTAATAGATATGTGGTTGGTCTGTTTTCTGTTAGCTGAGGCTAAATGGTTAGCTAAAGCTATGGAGTTTAGTTAGTGTCAAACTTTTTAACTTTCATATAAAGCTGTGTCCTCAGGATGTTCTTCTCTGTGTTGAGAAGGTTTTATGAAGATGTTTAGAACAAAAATATATGTGATTGTAAGTGAAGACTTTATCTTTGTGAATTCTGTGACGACCAAGACAGAATGTCTCAGAGGCAGAGCAGTGGAACTATACTTTAGGTCAGGGGTGCCCAAACACTTCAGTGGAGGGCCAAAAATGGATCAGGGTGGACGGTCACGGGCCAAAACTAAACATTCATGTTGCAGTGCATTTAATTAAATATGACTAAGATGTAACTGTGCAAAACAAACAATTTCTGTTAGATTAGATAGATTTTTGTTTATTGAAAGCAGAAAAATAATAATAAGGCTACCAGGCCTATGTCTTCAACAACATGGGACAACATGCCCACAAGACTGAAATATTACACTCTCGGCTGCCTTGAATAATCATTTTAAAACAGTAATATATAAGTGGACAACAGCTTCAGCTTTTTAGCTTTTTTTATGATTTCATATTACAATCATGAAATCATCGTTAGCCTAATAATCAGCCTGCAACGCACTACTCTCTGCAATTAGCCTTGAAGGCTAGTGCCTTTTGTATCAACAAACAAACAAGCAAGGTAAGCTAACGCTAGCAGGAACTTGCAATTAAAATTTTCTAGCAGATATAAACTAACCAGTTTATTTACAAAAACACTCTGTGTATAGTCTTGGTTAGCTATAATTTGCAAAAATTATATTTGTAATTTCGTAAATTCTAGCTCTTGTTTGCATTAGTCGAAGCAACAATTAGCTTAAATGTCTATCTTACTTCAGAAAGCAGTTTGCATCTAACTTAATTAAGGCAGTTCGTTCTGTGGCTCACTCCGCTTATCGCTTCATGTTCAAACGAGTCGCGCTCACTCGCTTCGAATAGATGTCGCATGAGCTCTGATTGGTTGAGCTGGTTGTTGTTGAGGGCGGCGCTTGTGCAGCCTCCGAGGCTGAGCAGCCTGGAAGTCGACGGCTGAATTCACCCTGGAGCCCATGCATTGAGCTATGGAGCCCATGCAATGAGCTATGGAGCCCATGCAATGAGCTATGGAGCCCATGCAATGAGCTATGGAGCCCATGCAATGAGCTATGGAGCCCATGCCTATGGAGCCCATGCCTCCATACCAGCATCTTCTCACTCTCTGGTCATGGGCTTCCGGCCGGATTTGAATTGACGGGAGCTAAACAGCGCCACCCTACCCCCAATGTAACACAGTGATAATTTGTGGTCAGGAGAGGAAGTGCAACAATAAATAAACATTAAAAGAGATATTCCGACTGCTAATTTAATTATTAAAAATATGAGCATGAGCCGCGGGCCAACTTTGGCCCGCGGGCCCCAAATTGGGCAGCCCTGCTTTAGGAACTGAAAACTGAACTGGTTAGACTGCTCTCAGGTTTGCCTCTGACATTAGACTGATAGAATTAAGAAGTTTAATCAATGTCACTATCAGAAGTAGTAAATTGTAGATGCATTGACATCAGTCTTCAGCCTTGAATGAATGAACAACACCATCTGGTAATAAATGAAGAGATTTTATTTTTACACACTTGTTAGGTCACATGACTCAGACAAAGAATAAAAACACTTTAGGAAACTAATCATCTCTTTCTGTAGTGAACATGTTTCTTCTGTTTGTTACCCAGCATCACCTCTCACCATAGCAAACAGCGTTAAAGGTTAGCCAACGTATGGGACCTTCCAGTGAGTCCAGCCAGAACTCTGCAGGTACCAGGCTCAGGTCCAACAAGGGTCTGGATCTGCTGATCAACGCTGTCCCTCCAAGACAGAGTAGGTGTGCTTCAGAAGCAGGCAGATGTGGAAGGAGACCTCTTGTAGGTCTGGTACTGCTGTGTTTGACACAAATGAAAACTTGACTCCTTGATCTTACTTAGTGGTAGAATGTATTTCTGACATAAACGTATGTGATTACAAAACTAGGAAAAAACTGGATGAATATAAATGAAAATACAGAAACAGTAGAGGCAGTGAAAAAGTGACACAATGCTGTATTATCTGAGTCTGAAAGGTAAAATGATGAAGGCTGATTAGATAGCAGTGTGGTCACAGAGTAGAATAAGATTTTAACAGGAAAACTTCTACTTCAGCAAATGGAAAATATAGAGTAATACTGTTTGTACTTCAGGATACGTGTAGAGCTGAATTCACAAGAACCAGTTTCAGACATGAGACCTCTCAGTTTGATCTTCATGTGTCCAGGATTATCCAGATAGAAGTCATCATCAAAGTCAGTCCAGTTCTTCCAGGAGTTCAGTGGTTAGGAGATCATTTCACTACTTCTAAGACCAAACATATTCTGACCTGATCAAATCACAATCAGTGATTCAACTGGAAACCAAAGAGAAACATCATCCACCATCAACATTTAAAGCTCAGAGTTGAAGCTGCTGTCACTTCAAAGACTCTCCTTCCTACAGAGAACATAAAGACACTGAGGAGTCAGGTGATGTATACCAGACTGTAAATCCAGGACAGAGAGGTTGAGTGAATGTGGTGTTGAAGGTGTAGAGGTGGATCAGTTTGTCAGAGGAGACTCTGTAGAAGGACAGAGTTCCAGCAGGACAGTCCACATACACTGATACTCTGTTAGAGGCAGAGGACGAGGAGATGGATGTTCTGATGTTATTGTGAAGGACAGAGTAACCACGACGATCAGAGCATCTCAGAATCCAGGACTGATCATTTGCTCCAAACCAGCTGTCATTCATGTCTCCTTTCCTTCTGATTCCTCTGTAACTCACTGATATAAAAACATCTCTTCTCCACTCAACCTCCCAGTAACAGCGACCAGTCAGAACATTTCTACACAGCAGCTGATGATGAAGATCAAATCTGTCTGGATGATCAGGATATGGCTGCTCCTCCTTCACATATGTCACCTTCCTGTTGTTGTCAGACAGTTTGAGGTTTCTGTGTACTGAGTTTGTGTCCACTTCAAGTTGACAGAAATCTGATGGAGAGAAAAAGACACAACACAGCTGCAGTTTATCATCTGACACATCTGATGGATTTCTTCTTTCTTTCCTCACTGATCAGGCAGAGGTGAGAGGCAGAAGGAGACTTCAGCAGCAGCTGGTCCTGGTAGCCATGACAACCAGACCCTAACCAGCTGACACAGAGGAGGAGCCAAAACATTATGACCCCCCAACCCATTACAGACTGCCAAAACATTATGACCCCTCAACCATTACAGAGGGCCAAAACATTATGACCCCTCAACCATTACAGAGTGCCAAAACATTATGACCCCTCAACCCATTACAGAGAGCCAAAACATTATGACCCCTCAACCATTACAGAGTGCCAAAACATTATGACCCCTCAACCCATTACAGAGTGCCATAACATTATGACCCCTCAATCATTACAGAGGCTCAAAACATTATGACCCATCAGCTCCTAACAGAACATCCCTGTTTCCTTCACTTTATCAGGTCAGTGAATTTCTAGAATTATTTATATGTGAAGTGTTTGTGTCCAACATAGATGAACTGTAATAGAAGTTAACTATTAGCCGACCAATGAATTAGCCTTTGAGTGAGCTAACCCGTGGGCTAAGCAGCCCAACACCTGAGGCTTGTGGGAGTTTGTCACAGTCATCACCACACACACTTTAAAGTGGACGGCAGCATCATCAGCACAGTCAAACTCTCCACAGGAAGTTTCTAGTTATTATTACTATTGGAGTTTATTTATTTTAGCAAATCATTCTTGCAGCTGTTCTTCATGTAAATTAAACAATATTACTTCGTATTGAAAAACAGGAAGGTGCTTTTGATGGTGGTATAATATTAAATATAGATCCATTTAAGGGGCCTTTATTTTGAAAATCCAAATGAGAATATCCTGATATTTGCTGGGTGACATTCTGAGAGTGTCTACTATCAGGGTGAAGTGGAATCAGTCTGTGGACACAGACAGTTTTCTTTAAATGTTATATTTGATTTGAATATTATTGATTCATTTGACACATACTCATATTTACATTGTTAGTTACCTTTTTATTGTAATTCATTACAACATTGTTGCTAATAATAATTCATCATTAGCTGTTATTTATTTCTATTTCTCATTAGATTTAAATTAGTTCACCATTTACTGATTGACAGCTTGCATGAATGATGCTTTTATTTTGAAGGGCTGTTTTTGCAGGCGTTTACCGTAACGCTTCAAATAAGGACAAAGAGCAAAACAAGGTGGAGGCTGGCTTTAGCTCAGTGAGAAACTGGTGTGTTTCAGGTGAAAGAAGGTTATCTGTTGACAGAATGTAAAGTAAACCTATGTGCTTAGTCTGTTTAGAGACGTTATCTGACATGAAGGATTCCAGTCTAAGTCGCTGCTACAACACGATGCACAAAAGATAAATAGGAGAAGTTTCCTGAAGCTGGAAGGGCTGCTATCGTAGCGGACCTTAAATCAGAAGTACACAAACAAAGGCAGCTTTTTGCCAGTGACCAAGCCACAGTCCAACGTCTGCAGTGGATCACTTCACTGAGGATGATGAGAAACAAAGGTCACTGGCTCTGGCTCGCCATCGTGTGTGTGTTGCCCGCACACCACAGATGAATCTCCGCTCTGACCGAGCTTCAACCGGAGCAACAAACCTGAGCTGAACGACAGGTCCTAACAAAATAAATCAGTGGAGCTACTCAACTTTACATCAACAAGGTTTCACAAACTGTGTCAATCACAACGTTACCGCTACCTCATTCTTTCAGGCACAAAATGGCGGCGGAGCGGTGCCTTTGAACTCACAGCTCCGTCTTTGACACTAAATAATTCAACACTTTTCCTCTGACACAATATACATTCACTCTCTGGTTACATTCACAACAATAACTCCTGAATAAACCGGATAATATTAACTAGCTAACAGTTTATGTTCATTAGCTTTAGCTCTCCGCTAGCGCTCAAAACGGAAACAAAAGCTCAATAAAATGAGATAAAACTCACCAAAACCGCTGTGGCTTATTTTTAATATGCTCTGCATCAATTCCTGACCAGTTAGGTGTTGTTTTACAGGTCCTAGATCAACTTTTTATCAAATATTTACTCTCTAATGTCCGTTTGTCTTCTCTGTTTCTTCTTCTACGTCTTTTCTGTGCAGCATCACTTCAGTGCTGCCCCTAGTGTCTGAAAGAGGCACTAACTGTAAATACAGACTTTTAATTGTCTGCATTAAATTACTGCAGTATGCAGCATGTAATTGGGCTTTTCAAGTGGGCACCTCCCTTCACCCATGTTTGGTTAAGTTAGGCCCACGACACCTCAAGAAGGCTTAACAGTGACTTCCAGCGTCCTGGAGTCACCCCCCTCCACGCTGACACTGCACAACCCCGTTTATCTCACCATTCAGTGACTATCAACAACTAATATTTCAATCATTAGCCTAGTCCTTTATGAAGCACGACCCAAACAAACTAATCTACCAACATAAATAACAAAGAGCATAGGCTCAGGAACAGATAGAAGAAGAGGATCCATCTGAGGATTTTAAAGAACAGAGCAGGTGGCTCAGCTTGGTGTACACCAGTGACGTGTGATGAGCTTCATGACAGATTTACAATCATCAACCCAATGGAACAGCTTCAATTCTCCAGAAGCCGTGGATGACAAAGGAGGTCAGAGGGCTGTTGAAGGAGAGGAACAGCACCTTCAGGTCTGGGGATGAAACCCAGTACAGGGCTGCCAGAACCAACTTGAGAAAAGGCATCAGGGAGGCCAGAACAACATAGAAGAGGAAGACTGAGGACCACTTCAGCAGCAACAACATACAGCAGGTGTAGCAAGGATTCCAAAACATCACCAACTACAGGTCCAGCAACTTAACTGCAGCTGAAGGTGACGCCTCACTGGCCCAGGAGCTAAATCACTTCTTCACCTGGTTTGAGGCTGGGTCACCAGAGACAGAAAGACCACATTCACCAGCCCCCAGCAGCCACATCCTCACAGTGCAGCCACAGGAGGTAGGACACACTCTGCAGGCAGTGAATCCCAGGAAAGCTGCTGGACCAGACGCTGTCACTGGGATGCTGCTGAGAGACTGTGCTGACCAGCTGGCTGCTCTATTCACCAGCATCTTCAACCAGTCCCTGTCCCAGTGCTTGATCCCCCCCCTGCCTCAAGTCCTCCACCATCATTCCTTTACCAAAGAAGACCAACACCAGCCTCAACGACTACCGGCCAGTGGAGCTCACACCATCATAATGAAGTGTTTCCAGAAACTGGTTCAGAGTCACATCACAGCAAGCCTGCCACCCACATTTGATCCCTGACAGTTTGTTTACAGGACAAACAGGTCTACAGAAGAAAACAGCTTCTCCTCACACTTACACTTTTCTTATTGAACTATTACAAGAGGAATGTTCTGCTTTCTATTGTTTTATATTCATTGATACAGTTTGAAGTTAAACAGGTCTCTGTTCATTTTGTTGTATTCAAACTAAATTGTTGAATAATAATTTGTTTTCCATGTGTTCATATCACTCAAAAATATGAATCTAATTCAATTCAGGTTTGAGTCATATAGTCAAAAAATAATTTCACACACAAATAAGGGCTAAAAACATTCACCACACCAGGAAGGGTGAAGGCAGTCGGGTCAGCCGGCCCTGCCAATGAGGTGTCCCTTATTTATTTCTCAGGGAGTTGGTAACCCTAGTCAGAGACGTTGGGAAAAACCATAATCCTCTACACAATTTCTTATGACTACCCGACTGTTATTCTCCAAACTTTACACGGGAGAGCTCTGTCACGCTTCCACCTAGCGCAGCGCCATAACCAGAAGTCCAGCACAAACTGACACTTTGATGTTTTATCATCATTAGTCAAACTTACACTTCCTGACATCAGGTTTTAACCTCTGCTCTCCACCATGGTCCATCCTGGAGGAAGAAACACAGTCAGAATGATTTTCTCTCCAACATGAGTCCTAACTGCTGTTCAACATGAAGCAGAGTTCATCAGTTTATCAGTGAGACACAGAAACAGACTGAAACTCATCAGTATAGACTGTCTCTGATGTTTCACTGTCTGACATCAACAGTTTGACCAACATTCACACATCAACAACTAAACAGTTTTCAGACTGTTCACAGATCAGTCTAACCTCCACATTCAGTTGATTGTGTTCATTTACATATTCCAGATAGAGGCTCTAATGATGGAAAGTGCTTAGTCCATATCATAAAGACTGGATTTGAAAGTTAACCCTTAGATAAATCTTTGAGGTTACCAGAGAATAAAGGAACCAATAAAGGATTTCAGCAGCAGCTTATTTGTAACATGTCATTTTATCACTGTTTATAAATCTGCTCATTCTTTCGGCCTTAAATGTAGAATACTTAAGTTGAAAGTGTCTTTTAAAAGAAACAAAAGTTGAATCCAAAGTCTTGGACATATTAAAATTCTCTGAATAATCACAGTCACAGAAGATTATTCTCTCTACACTTTACACCAACAATCCATCCATCAACAGTTGTTGATATATTTCACTAAAACCTAAAACTGTAAACCAGCTGATAGAGGAGGGTTCATCCTCTGAGGTTACTGTGACTCCAAAGAATTTAGATATTGGACAAGCTCCTGTTGTCTGTCCATACCTGAGAGTGTCCAGTCTCCAGAGTGGATCCTCCAGTCCAGCAGACAGCAGCTTCACTCCCTTGTCTCCTGGATGGTTGTAGCTCAGGTCCAGCTCTCTCAGATGGGAGGGGTTGGAGCTCAGAGCCGAGGCCAGAGAAGAACAGCCTTCCTCTGTGGTCAGACAACCTGACAGACTGGAGATAGAAAAATATCAGAAACTCAAGAAGAAGAAGGAAAATCCTCCAGATGTTGAACTTCTGCACCAACATGAACCTAAATCAGGATTTAACTGATCAACAAGCAGCTGTATCCTGACCTGAGAGTTTCCAGTTTACAGTGAGGACTCTCCAGTCCAGCAGACAGCAGCTTCACTCCTGAATCCTGCAGGTTGTTGTTACTCAGGTCCAGCTCTCTCAGACTGGAGGACTGGGAGCTGAGAACTGAGGACAGAGCTTCACAGCTTCCCTCTGAGAGGTTACAACTGCTCAGCCTGAAGAAGAATCAACATCAAATGTTTTATTTGTCATTTACTAAATGAATCATGTTTCAAATAGTTCCTAAATCCACCTACAGAGCTTTGTTGGAGGCTTTGACCACTGGCAGCAGCCTCAGAAGAGCCTCCTCTGAAGCAGAGTATTTCTTCAGGTCAAACACGTCCAGATCTTCTCCTGATGACAGTAAGATGAAGACCAGAGCTGACCACTGAGCAGGAGACAGTTTATCTGTGGAGAGACTTCCTGATCTCAGGGACTGTTGGATCTCCTCCACTAGAGAACCATCATTCAGTTCATTCAGACAGTGGAACAGATTGATGCTTCTCTCTGCAGACAGATTCTCACTGATCTTCTCCTTGATGTACTGGACTGTTTTCTGATTGGTCTGTGAGCTACTTCCTGTCTGTGTCAGCAGGCCTCGTAGGAGAGTCTGATTGGTCTGCAGTGAAAGACCCAGGAGGAAGCGGAGGAACAAGTCCAGGTGTCCATTTGGACTCTGTAAGGCCTTGTCCACAGCACTCTGATGGAGACGTGTTAGTTTAGGTTTGTTTCTAAAGACTTTAGACTTCAGAGATGTAGTTTGTTGATCTTCCATCAGGTTGACATCAGAGTTGATGAAGGTCAGATGGACATGAAGAGCAGCCAGAAACTCGTGAACGCTCAGATGGACGAAGCAGAACACCTTGTCCTGGTACAGTCCTCTCTCCTCTTTAAAGATCTGTGTGAACACTCCTGAGTACACTGAGGCTGCTCTGATATCGATGCCACACTCTGTCAGGTCTGATTCATAGAAGATCAGGTTTCCTTTCAGCAGCTGATCAAAAGCCAGTTTTCCCAGAGACTCAATCATCTTCCTGCTCTCTGGACTCCAGTGTGGATCTGTCTCAGCTCCTCCATCATACTTGACCTTCTTGACTTTGGTCTGAACCACCAGGAAGTGGATGTACATCTCAGTCAGGGTCTTGGGCAGCTCTCCTCCCTCTCTGGTTTCCAACACATCCTCCAGAACTGTAGCAGTGATCCAGCAGAAGACTGGGATGTGACACATGATGTGGAGGCTTCGTGATGTCTTGATGTGGGAGATGATCCTGCTGGCCTGCTCCTCATCTCTGAATCTCTTCCTGAAGTACTCCTCCTTCTGGGGGTCAGTGAACCCTCTGACCTCTGTCACCATGTCAACACACTTGGCAGGGATCTGATTGGCTGCTGCAGGTCGTGTGGTTATCCAGAGGCGAGCAGAGGGAAGCAGTTTCCCCCTGATGAGGTTTGTCAGCAGCACATCCACTGAGGTGGACTCTGTAACATCAGTCAGGATCTCAGTCTTGTGGAAGTCCAGAGGAAGTCGACACTCATCCAGACCGTCAAAGATGAACACAACCTGGAACTCTTCAAAGCTGCAGATTCCTGCTTCTTTGGTTTCAGGAAAGAAGTGATGAACAAGTTCCACCAAGCTGAACTTTCTCTCTTTCAACACATTCAGCTCTCTGAAAGTCAATGGAAATATGAAGAGGATGTCCTGGTTGGCTTTGTCTTCAGCCCAGTCCAGAGTGAACTTCTGTGTTAAGACTGTTTTCCCAATGCCAGCCACTCCCTTTGTCATCACTCTTCTGATTGGTCCATGTCTTCCAGGTGAGGCTTTAAAGAGCTCTTCTTGTCTGATGATTGTTTCTGGTCTGTGTGGTTTCCTGGATGCTGTTTCAATCTGTCTGACCTCATGTTCATCATTGACCTCTGCAGTCCCTCCCTCTGTGATGTAGAGCTCTGTGTAGATCTCATTCAGAAGGCTTGAGTTTCCTGCTTTAGCAATCCCCTCAAACACACACTGGAACTTCTCCTTCAGAGTAGATTTAACTTTACGTCCACACTCTGGAGCACGAGTTCCTGAATGAAGAAGAAATGTAATGAATCAGTGAACTCATTCATTTTAATAACATTCACATGTGACTGTTTTCAGTCCAGAAGAATTCATAGATGTGATTCAGATGTTTTCATCATATTAACATCAGAGTCTAGAAATAGAAACTTCTCCCATGTTTCCTCCATTTCCTCTTTCCATCAAGTTAAAGCTGTTAAATCCTCTTACTGCTCTGCAGACAGTCAGCCAGCTCCTCCTGCTTCATTCTCCTCAGGAAGTTCACTGTGATCTTCACAAATAAATCTCTGCTGCTCCTCCTCTGCTCTTCATCCTCACCCTCCAACACCTCCTCATCCTCCCTCTGACTCTCTAAGCATTCTGGGTAATCTGGACTCAGAACCTTCTGGATCTTCTTCAGCTCGTTCTTCATAAAACTGATGATGTTCTCCTCCAGCAGCTGGAACAGAATAATAATCCAACTTAAATGATCAGAACACAATCATGTTGATGTGAAAGGCTGCTTGTTGACAGCATTCAACATGAAGACTTCTCCAAGCAGAATGCTAGTTTGTGCTTGTTGAGGTTAGCAGTAGTAGCTGTGATTGAACATTTACTCACCATGAATATGGAGTCCAGGTCTTTGTGATGATGACCACTGGAAACCACTGAGATCTGCTGCTGAAGTCTGTGGAGAAACATCTTTGATTCAAACTAACTTCTTTAACAAACACACTTTGGTGATGATCATCATTTTATTGATGCCACAAACACAAGATGAGAACAACAAACACTGCTCTGATTACTGAATGTGGTGTTTAACAGAGGAAACTAAATGACAGATAAACTCTGGACTAAAACATGACAGTCTAATGAACACAACTGAATAATGATTAATAGATCTGTGTTCATTCTGACCCTGGATCAGCAGACTGATGTTCATCTTTGAAGTTAATATGTTTACCCATTGACCAGTCACTCTTCATGGACACAGATGTGATTCCAGAGGGATCTGGTCTTTGCTGATGGATCCTGATAAAACATGAAGCAGAATAATACACATTCTGAATGAACTGAATTTTACACGATTAAATGCAAAGTCCTATCTTTGTCAGATAAATGTATTTGTTCTTTACTTACCCTGGATCATCTGTCTTCTGTCCATGTTTGAAGTCAACAGGTTGACTCTTAGACTGGTCTCTCTCCATGGACACAGCTGGATACAGGAGAGTCTTATTTCTGCTGTTAGATCTTCCTACAAACACAAGACATAACATTTTAACAGTGACATGTTCCTTCTAATCAGTTCAGAGTGAAACAGTAATCACATGGAGTCTGATGTAGAATCTAATACAAAGAATGAATTCTGGAACAGCTGAGACATTTCCAGATTTCTCTGGTAGGATTCTCACCTGTTGAACTCACTTCAGGTCGACTTTCAGACACTTTCCACCTTCATGTGTTGAGAAGAAGCTGCTCATTCTCTCTCATCAGTCCTGGATTTGATCTGAGGACGTCGTCACATCCTCATAACTTCAGAGTCTGTAAACACATCAGAGTGACGTTAAAACCAGTTTAACCAGTGGGAGGTTCCCTGCAGTCAGAGGGAACTGTTTCCTCGTTCCTCTCTCTTACCTGACTGACATGATCCATATGAGATGATGTAGTTCTACATCTGTCCACTAGATGGTAATAACTATAGAAACATTAACTAAACTAGAACCAGATTCACCTGAGGTTCAAAGTAGTTCCTGACAGTCAGTAAAAGTTGTTCACAGTCAGTTACATCCTGCAGAAGAACTTTTAAAACCTATTTATTTTGTTCATAAAGTTTGAGTTGAGTCACTAACAAGTCAAAAGAATCAGTACCAACACATTTCTCCACTTTCTGTCAGAATTATTAATGAAACCAAAATGTTCACATCTATTTATTTTGAAATGAATGCCATGAGGACGAGACTCCTTTACTCCCTCCAGATTGTAAAGAATCTAATCATCTCACCAGAATTCACTTCCTGGTTCCATAACACCAGCCTTATCAACACATCTGTTAATCTGAACTGACCTGCCAGTTTTTAGTTTTCATTTTATTTATTGAGCTGTGTCAACTTTTAAAAACAGAACTTAAAGCAGATCTACTGATATCTGTCCTCTAGATGAGTGGGTTGGGTTTAAATGAACAGAAACTAATAGTCAGGAGAGCAGCGTTAGAGAGGAAACCAGTCTGATCTCATTTGATTAAAGTCATTTAAAGATGAAGAAAGATGATGATGATCCAGTTAATCATTTACAGATGTTGGACTCTCACCTGCTGAACTCACCTCAGGTTGATTTACTGACTCTTTCTACCTTCGTGTGTGGAGGAAAGAAGCCGTTTCCTGCTTCTTTCTCTTGCGATTCTTCTTCTTCCTCTTCTTCTATTGGTGAACAAACAGCTCATGGTTCATTACCGCCACCTTCTGTTTTTAAAGTCTCTTGCTTAACCCAGAGATGTTTGAACACTAACCTGTTTCCCACATGTCCAGAATTCAACTGCAGCAATTCTTTTGTCTCTTCCATTTTTTTTGTTCTTCCAGTTTTTCCTTTAGTCCGTCTCTGTTGTTGGTACTGACTACGCTCCAGGTTTACATGTTCTACTGTTTCTAACACGTTTCAATATTGACATTTTTAGAGAACTGTTGAAGTCTGTATTGTGGTGTAGGTGATTTAATAAAAGGAGCCAGATGCACAGTTAGTAACTTTAGTGAACTCACAGCAGCAGAGTGGGACTGGTGAGAAGTTTGTTAACTTTCTGGTTGTTAACAAAGAGTCATGAAAGAGTCTGATGGGATGGATGGATAGATCAGAGTGATATATCTATACAGTTATACATAGTACAATGCACAGTGAGATGAACTGTTGTACCTGCAGCCAGTAGTAAAAGAATATGCTACAGTAAACAGTAGTTTGCACACAAGGAAGCAAAATAAGTGTAATGTACACCAAATATAAAATAAAAATATAGCCTGGTAAACTTAGAGGGGGTGTAGTTGAATATAGTGGCAAGAAAAAGTATGTGAACCTTTTGGAATTTCATGGTTTTCTGAATAAATTTGTCATAAAATGTGATCTGATCTTCATCTAAGTCAAGAGTATTGACAAACATAATGTGTCTCAAATAATTACACTCAAAAATAAACTGATCTTTGATGCCTTTATTGAACACACTCATTCAACATTCATAATGCAGTGGAAAAAGTAAGTGAACCCTTAGAAGTAATAACTGGTTGACCCCCATTGGCAGCAATAACCTCAACCAGGCGCTTCCTGTAGCTGTGGATCAGACTTGCACATCGTTGAGGAGGAATTTTAGCCCATTCTTCCTGGTAGAACTGCTTTAGCTTTGTCACATTCTTTGGTCATCTCATGTGTATGGCCCTCTTCAAGTCAATCCATAGCATCTCTATTGGGTTGAGGTCTGGGCTCTGACTTGGCCACTCCAAAAGACGGATTTGGTTTTTCTGAAGCCATTCTGTTGTGGACTTGCTCTGGTGTTTTGGGTCGTTGTCCTGTTGCACCAAACACCTTCTATACCAGGGGTCCCCAACCTTTTTGAAACTGAGAGCTACTTCAAGGGTACCGAGTAATTCAAAGGGCTACCTTTGATTCAAACTTACTGAATAACATAGTCGCAAAGTTCACCTTTATTAATAGTAATAATAATAATAATAAGGCTGTCTCTGCTCCAGCTAATGATTGTTGTTCTATCATATTGTTGTAAATGAATCCTCACAATAAATCTTAGTAATGACTTACATAGAAACCTTATTTAATCATTATTTTTGTTCCTATAATTCAGTTTCAACATTACTCACATCACGTCTCTCTGACTTAGTTATGATTCTTGACTGCTCTGTATGAATGAGCACATTTGCAGCACTTTGTTTAAAGTCGCCTGTTTTATTTTTGTTCAAATTAACATCTTTGTGACATTTTTGAACAAATCATGAACTTTGTCGCCTGTTTGTACGTTTGTACAAACTACCAGTAATGTAATATTAAAAACACATTCTTTCACATATTTAAATGAATCATATCACATTTGTTCTAACCTGTAGCATAAATGAACTGACAGTACAGTTAACTCAGCATAGAAGAAGAGCAACAGCATGAACCTGTGGCTCACTAGCGCCCTCTTCCGTGAAGCACAAGTACTGGCTGCCTCATATCGTTTTTCAATGCGGTTTAACGTATAAAAGACTAAATGTGTTACACTCATACATGAAATACATTCATTAGGCTATGGAAGATTGGGACACATGATAAAAATGTATTGATGCCATACAGAGAGTCAGCCACAGGCACAAGGACAACTTTATATTAAATAATACCATGTTGTAATTCAAGTGTTATTGACATAAAAAGAACAGCGACACAATTAAATACAACATTTAGAGGCGTTCAATGACAAGTGCTATTTTTAGAACATCCCCCTCGGGCACCGTGCTGGAGACCCCTGCTCTATACAGTTTCAGCTGATGTACAGACTTTCTTACATCATCCTGAAGAATTGTTTGATATATTTGGGAATTCATCTTCCCTGGCTGGGCACCCACTTCTTGGAAGAATAGCAACAGTCCCAAAGTGTCTCCATTTGTGGATTGTAAATCAATAATTCTTGATCGTAGATCCTCTGAAAGCTCTTTTTGGCGAGGCATGGCTTACATAAGCGTGTTCTTCTTGTGCAGACCAAACTCCAAAAGTTTGAGGGGTTAGCTGTAGTCCACACCTCCAAACTTATTATTTTAACGAGACTCCAGGTCTGCTAAAACCTGACTCCAATTACCGTAAAATTCGGTGTATAAGCCGCACTTTTTTTCCTTTTTTTTTCATCTAAAAAGTTGGGTGCGGCTTATACACCGGTGCGACCTATATACCAGGGTAAACGCTGACATTGTAAATTTGACCCACAAGATGGCGCTACGTAGCTACGTAGCGCCGTCATATAGCCAGCCAGTGTGCGTAAGACGCCATTTTATCACAGACACATGCACGACACCGACACGACGACAGTACGACTACACATGCCTGGGAAAATTACAAGAAAGAGCTACACGGCAGCCCAAAAACTCCACGTTGTGGAGTTTGCGGAACAGAAAGGAAATCGCCACGCGGGGAGAGAGTTTAATGTTGATGAGAAACAGGTTCGTGAGTGGCGGAGAAACAAAGCTAAACTTGAAGTCATGGTGAAAACTAAGAAAGCTAACAGAGGGAGAAAATGTCTGTGGCCACGGGTGGAAGATGCCGTTTTTGAGTGGATCGCTGAGCAAAGAAGCAAACTAGTCCCCGTGTCAAAAAACATGATTCGGATGAAAGCAATAGAGGTAGCGAAAGAGTTGGATGAGACTGATTTCCGTGGCGGCCTCAGCTGGTGTGACAGGTTCATGAAAAGAAAAGCACTGTCCCTTAGAAGAAGAACTCGCATCTCACAAAAGATGCCGATGGACTATGAAGAAAAAATGATAACGTTCCAGCGATTCATTATTAAAATGCGCCGGCAGAATTCATATGCACTCGGCCAAATTGGAAACATGGACGAGGTGCCGATGTGCTTTGATATGCCGCCCGACCGCACCGTCAATAACCGAGGCGAAAAAACAGTGCAGATCAAGACGTCGGGACACGAGAAATCACATTTCACTGTTGTTTTGTCATGTTGCGCTGATGGCACCAAACTACAGCCACTCATCATCTTCAAAAGGAAGACGGCTCCCAAAGAGCGCATGCCGGCAGGTGTCTGTGTACGAGTGCATAAGAAAGGATGGATGGAGGAAACGGTAGGTTATTAGTTTGTTTTAAACCATGTCTTTGCGCTGTGCTTTTACATTTTTTTTTATGAAAAAAATAATAATATCATTTTATTCAATTTTTTATCTCAGGGCATGATTGACTGGATTAAAACTGTCTGGGGGAGAAGACCCGGTGGACTTCTAAAGAAAAAGGCGCTTCTGGTGATGGATGCATTCAGAGGTCATTTACACAAGTCTGTGCGCGAACAGCTTAAGACCATGAAAACAGATGTGGCGATCATTCCTGGCGGGATGACCGGGATTTTGCAACCTCTGGACGTCGGAGTGAACAAACCATTCAAAGACCGGATTCGGCAGAAATGGGTGGATTGGCTTCAAAGAGATGATCACGCATTCACACCGCGGGGTAATCTGAAGAGACCCGCACTGGCCACAGTGTGCGGGTGGGTAAAAGACAGCTGGGAGGACATCCCCTCAGAGCTTATAACACGGGCCTTCCTGAAATGCTCAATTTCGAACCGACTGGATGGCACCGAGGACGACGCTCTGTTTGACTCTGGAACTGGGACTAACGCCGAGTCGGAGGACAGTGATGTGAATCTGCTGGCAGAGCGCTATGATGACTTGGTCACAATGTTTGGACACAGTGACGATTCTGAGGAAGAGTTTTTGGGATTTTAGTAAGCATTTATAGCTACAGCCTCCACAATGTAATAAGGTAAACAGTCTTGTTATTAAAAAAAGAGAAAATGAGTTTAAGGTACTTGGTTAAAGAATGTTTAAGTTAATTTAAGCTCATGGTTTAGATGTTGTACTACTGTTTACTTAAGAAGTTACCGGTACTGCCTTTGAAAAACTGCAATCTGAAAAGTAAACCTGCTGAATAGGTTATGTTTTGAATGTTTCAAATTAAAATAAATGGAAACAGTGTTGAAATAACATGTGTAATGTTTTATTAACAAATAGCAATAGAAAACCTTGTTTTCCCAGTTTGAGGCCCTAAAAAATAGACTGCGGCTTATATACCGGTGCAGTTTATATTCCGAGTTTTACGGTAAGTTTTTTGAGGTCATTAACTCAAGGGTTCACATACTTTTTCCACAAGCACTATGAGTTTTTTTTTGGTTGTTCTCAATAAAGACATGAAAGATCAAAAAAAATGTTGTGTAATTAATTGGGACACATTATTTTTGAAATTCCAAAAGATTCACATACTTTTTCTTGCCACTGTATTTACATAAATTTACAGTATTTATCAGCTGCATGAATAAAGTGCAGTGATGTTTAGTCCAGTTAAGGCTCAGAGTTGAGCAGGTGGATGGCGTGAGGATAGAAACTCTTCTTCAGCCTCTCAGTCTTTGTCCTGATGGCAGTAGAGAGAAGAGAGAGTGTCCGGGGTGACTGGGCTGTTTCAGGATCTTCTTGGCCTTTAACCTGCAGCGTTTGATGTAAATGTCCTGCAGGTTGGGGAGGGGGGTTCTGATGGTCCACTCTGCTGAACGGACCACTCTCTTGAGGGCCAGGAAGTCCTGCCTGGTACAGTTTCTCATCCAGGTGGTGATGCTCCCACACAAGATGCTCTGGATGGTGCAGGTGTAAAAGTTCCTGAGCACCTTGAGAGGGAGCTTAAAGTCTCTGAGGCGTCTGAGGAGGTAGAGACGCTGTCTGGCCTTCTTCACCATGATATTCAGATGCTGAGTCCATGACAGGTCCTGTGAGATGGTCACTCCCAGGTATCTGAAGGTGTCCACTCTTTCCACCTCAGAGCCACAGATAATGAGTGGATGTTAGTCCCTCTGCTGTTTCCTGCTGAAGTCCACTATCAGTTCCTTAGTTTTGCTGACGTTCAGCAGGAGGTGGTTCTCCCGGCACCAGTCCTCCAGGTGGGACACCTCCCTCCTGTAGGCTGTCTCGTCGTCGTGGGAGATTAGTCCTACAACAGCGGTGTTGTCAACAAACTTGATGATGATGTTGGAGTCTGAAGTGGCCTTGAGTGAAGTTTCAAGTTAGCACTGTTAAAGTCCCCGGCTACAATAAGGGCCTCTTCACAATGGTTAGTCTGAAGGATGGAAATCGACTCATGTAGCTCGGACAGTGCAGCGGCTGTGGCCGCCTGGGGTGGGATATAGACGGCGCTGATGATGACCGAAGTAATACGTGGTATTCAAATGCTAACGAACGATCATCAGTTTTATTAAATGAATTAAAATCTTCATAAATCCAACCTGAGTTTGCCACGTTTAGCAGACAAGCAGCCCATTATCACACTGCAGTGACTTGATAGGGATATTGATGTAGGGAGTTTCATGACTCAAGTCATGTTTTTCTGTGCTATTATTAGTAGTAGTTAAGGTGTTTTACTTCTTTGTGTATATATAAAGACCCTGTTATTCTCAGGTCAGAGCAACTGCCCCTCAAAATTCCTGTGCACGTCCCAGCTTATAACTACGAAAAGTAGGTTCAACTTGTATTAGCTAGCAGCAAAAGAAACTCTTAATGCAGCACAACAATAACGAATTATTAATAATTTATCAATTTATGAATTTCATAAATTATCACCACACTGCATCTTATCGGAAGTACAACTGGACATCTAATCCTGTGGTAGACGAGTGGGATTGAACCTTAAGACTTCTGGCAAGTCTAAAAGTTGTTCAAAAATATTGTTTTGGCTTTGGCCAAAATTATGCTGAAATTAATATTGCACAATTATTTGCCAATTGCGAACCGTACTCTGCCTCACACGGGGCATCATTTATGTTGAGCCTGGGTACTAAGACACTCAATATTGTGGTTTGGCTATCATGAATAATTAATAATTATCAAAACTAATTATTATTAAATAATTGGATCTGAATTACCAGATCACCTCGGGGCACCACCCACTAGGAAGAGAAACGACTGTCTTCTTTGACCTGGGAAATATCATCAAAATTAGGAACATCCTTTCTCAGATTGATGCTGAAAAACTGGTTCATGTATCCGTGTCTTCCAGACTGGATTATTGTAATTCATTACTCTCTGGATCCAAATAACTTTTTAAAAAGCCTCCAACTGATTCAAAATGCTGCATCCAGAGCATTGACAGGAATTAACCAGAGAGATCATATTACTCCAGTTTTAGCTTCTCTTCACTGGCTCCCCTTAAAGTCTAGAACAGAATTTAAAATCCTCCTCCTTACATACAAGGCCCTCAAAGGCCTAGCTCCATCATATCTTAAAGACCTCATTGTACCATATCATCCCAACAGATCACTTCGGTCTGAAAGTGCAGGCCTACTTGTGGTTCCTAGAATTTTAAAAAGTAGAATGGGAGGTAGAGCTTTCAGCTATCAGGCTCCTCTCCTGTGGAACCAGCTCCCAGTTTGGGTTCGTGAAGCAGACACTCTCTCTATTTTTAAGGTCAGGCTTAAGACTTTCCTTTTTGATCAAGCTTATAGTTAGAGCTGGACTAAACCATCCCTTAGTTATGCTGCTATAGGCCTAGGCTGCTGGGGGACAATGCACCAAACACATGTTCTCCTTCTTTCTTCTCTCTCCTCTCTCGCATCCTCCGCTTTCTTTTCTCTAGCACAGAGCTCTTGTCCTCTGATCTCTAATGTACTACTAGTCATGTTATTCTGTGTTATTACTGTATAGAACGTTTACTGCTGTCACATGCTGTCTGATCGTTATGTACTGATACAGATCATACTTGATCAACAACTCATGAAGGCAGTGACTGATTTACTTATTTACTAGAAAAGTTGAAGACTACAACTATAGGGGGATCAGCTTGTTCCTCACTATACTCTTCTGTGTGTTACAGTCCATGAAACAAAACACAACACAACTCACTGCAGTGTGAAGAAAAGCTCAAACTAGAATCTAAACAGATTTTATATTTAATTAGATGAAAACTTACTTTGCTAGATGATCATTTCTGTCTTGCTGGAAAGAGCAAATTAAAAGCAGCGTTTAGATGGAGAGCTTCACCTCCAGAGGTAAAAAGAGCTGTTAGGGGGTTCCGGTAATGGCGGCTTGCTGAGAGGACGTGCTCGCCTCTGCTCCGCTACCTTTCTGTAAATTCCTGAATAATACTCGTTTCTTAGACACTGAACGACGCCTGTAGGACAACTGTGATGCCTCTCTCGCAAAGGAAACCCGGTAAAAACACCAGCAGACCGACTCAGTCGAAACTATCTGACTTCACATCTAAGTTGAGCGCGGAGGCTAGCTGCGAAGCTAGCGTTAGCTGCGAAGATAGCGAGGCAAATACCAACATTTGCCAGGCGATGGAGGAGAAAAATGACAAGCTGACTGAGAGGGAAAGGACGGCCGAAGGCTCAGACGTAATACTGGCGGCTATTGCAAGCTTGAAATCCGACTTTTCAATCAAATTGGATGGTATTTTGTCAGCAGTAGAGTCTGTGAGGAAGGATGTTAATGAATGTACCAAGCGGGTCGGCGAAGCGGAGGACCGGATATCTGCAGCAGAGGATAGCATCACCACCCTGCAAGCAAAGATACGGACTCTTGAAAATAACAACAAAGATCTCAAGGACAAAGTGCTGGACCTGGAGGCTAGATCACGACGATCTAACTCGAGAATTGTTAACCTGCCCGAGGGCGCAGAAGGAGAGGACGCGTGTGCCTTTTTGGAAAACTGGCTGCCAGAGGCCCTGAACTTGGCGCCGCTACGCACCGCTCTGACGCTGGAAAGAGCGCATCGGGTCGGCCAGAAGAATACGTCAAACACCGCTGCACCAAGGACTATGATCATGAAGTTCCTAAATTACAAGGACAAAATGACCGTGATAAGAGCTGCCAGGGCAAAGGGACAGATTCTTTTCAAGAACCGTCCGGTGAGATTTTATGAAACCTAGCGACCGGCGTACACAAGAAACAGAAAGAGTTTGACGCCATGAGACAACAGCTTCGCTCCATGGGGATCCGGTACGGCATGATTCCTCCCGCACGACTGATAGTGACACACAATGGACAGTCTCGCATCTTTAACCAGCCAGGTGAAGCGGAGAACTTTGTGAAGGCTCTGAGGTTAGAAAGTGGACCGGGGTGAGATAATATAATCACTGTCACTGCAGCGTGTTGGCATTGAGGGATAATCACTGATTTTTGAGTTTAAGAAATTAAAGAGAGAGAGAAAGGCCAGTTTGTTATGTTTGTTTATTGGCCCAGAGGCTCACAGCCATTATTAGTAGCCTAACTCTCTTAACGCATCCAATAACGGGCTTCCTGTTTATGTAGCGGGGTGGGGTAAGTGGGAAAAGTGTTCAGGCATAGTCGGTTGATCCTCACTCTTGGGTGGAACAGCCTTTAGCTGTTAGACAGGTGCCAGTATATATAGGGGGAGGGAAATGGATGCCAAAGTTCAAGTTAAAGGGGCATATTCAGTATTCATTGTTATGGATGTAGATGTAGTTTTTGACATTCAGGTGTTATTTGTTTCTCTGTCTTTTCATATTTTAAATGTGTCGGGAAGCTCATTCAGTGTTATATGTTATGTCTGGTGGAATAAGACTTAAAATTTCTTCTTGGAACTGCAGAGGACTACAAAAACTGCAAAAGGTAAAACAAGTAATGACTAGGGTGAAATCCATGCACTCTGATATCATGCTACTTCAGGAAACACACCTGTTGTCTAGTCAAGAGGCGAGGATAAGGAGGAGGTGGCAGGGCAGTATATACTCAGCACCCTTCACCTCTCAGGCAAGAGGCGTTATGATTTTGATACATAAATCTATACCATTTCATGTGGCAAGGGTTATTAGAGACAAGGCGGGGAGGTATATTATTCTGCAGGGCACACTTATTACGGATAAAATAATCCTGATGAATATCTATGCTCCAAACATTGATGACCCAAAGTTTTTTCACAATCTTTTTCTCACAGCATCATCTTTGTCTGGTAGTTACATTATAGCAGGGGATTTTAATTGTACACTAAACCCAGAATTAGATAGGAGCTCGGGTATTGATCTCTCTCATCCTAAAAGTAGACAAACTATCCAACATTTTATGAAAGAACTTGATCTGAGGGATATTTGGAGGGATGTGAACCCTAAGGTCTTAAATTACTCCTGCTACTCAAATACACATAAATCATACTCGCGTATTGATTATTTTTTAGTTTCTGCCAATTTGACTCGTTAATATATGAAGATTTAAGACTAAAGAGGGATCCCCCTAGGTGGAGATTTAAACAAAAATGGCTCCTAGACTCAGAATTTATATCCTTCATGGATAACCAAATAAATATTTTTTTCGAAACTAATACGGATGAAACATCGCCATGCTCAAGGTGGGAAGCCTTTAAGGCCTACATAAGAGGTCAGATTATTAGTTTTACAAGTTATAGAGCAAAGCAAACTTACCAGAAAACAAAAAAGTTGGAGGCGGAAATTGAGCTCCTTGAGGGAGAATATTTTAAAAAAATTGCCCAAGAGTTCATCAAAAGCTTCTGTTACTAAGAACACAGTATAATGAACTTTCTGCTTCTAAAGCAGCCTCACATCTTTTGCGTCTTAAACAGACATTTTATGACCAAGGGGAAAAGCCTGGGAGACTATTGGCCTGGCGCCTCCGACAATTGCAGAATGAGAAAAATATTGCCTCAGTTGAAAACAGCGATGGACAGATTATTGTTGACCCTCTAGGAATTAATGAAACTTTTAAGGCTTTTTTTGAAAAATTATACAATTCAGACATAACACATATGGGACAAGAGCAGAACTACTTCTTGGATACCCTCCAGATACCCAACATTTCAGGACTAATAAGTGCAGAACTTGATACACCTATAACTAAGGAAGAAATATCTATAGCAATAGACCATTTGAAAACAGGTAAAGCCCCAGGACCAGATGGGCTGCCAACAGAAATTTATAGGAAATTTAAAACTAAATTGCTGTCCCCTCTTTTTGACATGTTCTCAGATTCATTTGAAAATGGAATCCTTCCAGTTTCATTAAGAGGAGCTCTGATAACTTTACTGCCCAAACCTGGTAAACCGTGCAATAAATGTGGAAACCTAAGGCCAATAAGTCTTCTTAATGTGGATTTAAAGATACTTTGCAAAATTTTGGCTCGAAGACTGGAGAGGTTTTTACCTGATCTAATTTCCTGTGACCAGAATGGGTTTGTTACAGGTAGACAGGGATTTCATAATGTGAGACGAGTGTTGGATATTCTTCATAATCAGGAAGGAAGAGCAGACACTGCTTTACTATCACTGGATGCCGAAAAGGCCTTTGATAGAGTTGAATGGCCCTATTTATTTGAAGTATTAAAAAGATTTGGCTGTGGGGATAATTTCTGTCGGTGGATTAGACTTCTATATAATGAACCATATGCCGAAATACTGACAAATGGGATTATATCTAAACCATTTGAAATCAAACGGGGATGTAGGCAAGGATGCCCTTTGTCCCCCTTATTGTTTATTTTAGCAATTGAACCGTTTGCCATTGCAGTGCGGTCTCACAAGAATATAACTGGTATATCAATAAGCCAACAGGAACACAGAATTGCTTTATTTGCAGATGATGTCATTCTTTTCTTGGAAAAACTGAAAGATTCTATCCCAGCCTTATTGGATTTATTACACATATTTGGACGGATATCAGGATATAAAGTGAACAAAGAAAAATCTTCATTGATGATACTTAACTCAGAAGAGAGAAAAAGCGCTGGAAATTCTTTCCAATTCAAAGTGGTAGACTGTTTTACTTATCTGGGAATTAAGATAGTGCCATGTTTAAGAGACATTGTTGGAGCTAATTACACCCCTATGGTAGACTCAATCACCTCATCTATAGATAGATGGAAACCCTTGCCCTTGTCACTTATAGCAAGAAATTAATGTTCTTAAATTAAACATAATGCCTAAACTTCTGTACTTGTTCCAGAACATCCCATTGTCACCTCCTGCTAATTTATTCTCACACTTGAAAACAATTTTTGTACGTTTTTTGTGGAATAATAGACGACCGAGGCTACACTTATCACTCTTATACTTACCATATGAAAGAGGAGGCCTCAAGTGTCCTAACCCACTTTGGTATTATTGGGCAGCCCAATTGAGGACTATGATGTACTATTTTACAGATAAATCCCCCCCACCTTGGGTGAATATTGAAAACTGCTCAGTCCCTCTTCCCCTTCCCCAGTACCTATACTCAGCAAAAGTCGAAATGTTAAAAAAAAAGACAAAAAATCCTATAGTCAGAAATATGATTATAGTCTGGTATCAGGTTAAGAAATATCTGGGTGAATCCACCTCTCTCGCACGCTTCAGCCCAATATGGGGTAATCATTTTTTCCCTCCAGGCAGAGCAGACCCTGGTTTTAGGAAGTGGGTTGACAAAGGTATAAAGACAATAGGGGATCTCACAGGATCAGAGGGTCAGATTTTGATGTCATTCGAGGAGTTGATGGCCAAATATGATATTCCATGCAAACATCGATTTAAATATTTACAAGTGAGAAACTTTATTAGATCATCTCAAAGTCGGGGTTTGTTGATCCCCCCGTTGTCCACTTTGGAAAAAGAAATGAAAAGAGACTGCTTTGGAAGGGGAATAATCTCTAAGCTATATAATATGTTAGTAGAGGGTTCCCCTGAGTCTTCTTTAGGAAAACTTAATGCCTGGAGAGAAGATTTACAGGAGGAGTTATCCTCCGAAGACTGGGAGAAGGTGTGTGCTGAAGCACAAACACAAACTACTAGTACTCGTCTCAAAGTACTGCAATATAATTGGCTAATGAGGACATATGTGACTCCAGAAAATCTTAATAAGTATAATGGTGATATCCCAGACGTATGTTTCAGGTGTGAAGAGGAGAAAGGGACGTTCTTCCACTGTGTCTGGGAATGCAATAAAGTACAACAATTTTGGAAAGAGATTAAACAAGCCCTGGACACTATATTGGGTATACGACTAGCCCTTGACCCTAAACTTTTTATCTTAGGTCTGTATCCTGATGGACATCGTATGTCTAGAAAGATAATTACCGCCCTGGACTTATGTCTACTGTTGGCAAAAAGAGTCATAGCACTCTCATGGAGGAAGACCACTAAACCAAAACTCATTAATTGGATTAAAGAATTGTCCACAACTTTACCTATGGAAAAGATTACGTACATCATAAAGGGGAATCTATCACTTTTTCAAAATATTTGGGGTCCCTTTATGCAATATATGGAAAATGTAGATCTCAGCAGTGTGGTGAATGAGGCAGTTGAGGTGTAATTGTCGTTGGTCCTCTGCAGTTTCCTAAACTTTCTTTTATTTAAATACTTGATCTTTAATGCAGTGTGAATTGTACATTTGAGCTCATATCTTTGAACCATGCACAACAGTGCAATTTAATTTAAGTTGAGCAACCCTTGGAAAATAGAGAAACTTTTTTTTTTTTTTTTTATAAATGTTATTTATTTTTATTTTTTTGGGGGGGGGGGTTGTGTTTTTATTTTATTTGATTAAGTTACTATTAACAGGTCATATATTTTGTACTTCCACTGCTCTATAAATGTCTGACTTGCAAGGAAGGGTGATTGACTGTTGTACAATAATTTAGCTGCCCTGGACGTTTCCTTTGATGTGGAAGCACTAAGTTCTGTTTATTATTTTGAAAACTAATAAAGATATTGTTGGAAAAAAAAAAAAAAGAGCTGTTAGGATGTAACCTTCTTTAAATGTGAAGTAAAATGAGGAAGGATTCTGAAACGTTAAACCTGACAAGAAGTGAAACTAATACAGAGCTCGGTCAGCTTTACCACAAACTGCTTGTTCCCTTTTTAAAAAAGATGACAAACTGTACAAGTGTTACATTTTATTTGAGATCATCTGTCTTTCAGTAAGTTAATTAAAGGTGTTATGGAGAATGTATGTTTTTATTTGTCATTGTTGTGAATGAGTAGCGAATTCTTGATCCTGATTGGTTAAAAAGGCGTGTATTAACTACTATTAAGTAAACAAGAAGGTTAACAAGACACTGTTGTTTATCTACTGTTCTCTCATATAATTGTTATAACTGTTCCTGGTTCAGGCTGTACGAACATATCACGTACGTCTGATTGCTTCATAAAGGACTAGGCTAATGATTGAAATATTAGTTGTTGATAGTCACTGAATGGTGAGATAAACGGGGTTGTGCAGTGTCAGCGTGGAGGGGGGTGACTCCAGGACGCTGGAAGTCACTGTTAAGCCTTCTTGAGGTGTCGTGGGCCTAACTTAACCAAACATGGGTGAAGGGAGGTGCCACTTGAAAAGCCCAATGACATGCTGCATACTGCTGTTGACTAGGCCAGGTATCTGATGTCTTCATGTTGGCTGATATTTCTTTGTTTGGTTAGCTGCTGAGTGGACCATACAAAACCAGCAGTATTTGGTTAGCTTATATTTCACAAGGTTTGAATTATCCTCTGCTGCTCTGTGGACCTACAAGAGTGAATACTGGAGCTGAATACTGTCAAAGGAAAACCAATCCGAGTCTAGTTCCAAGTTTGCTGAAGTGGTGGCGGTTTATTGGAGTTCCAGGTCATGGTGAGCCTACCGACACAGACTGGATCTGAGACCAGAGACTGACCCTGAATAGGGCCATAGCACAGATATACCCTGTCCCCAGGTCTGGTTGCAGACAGTTCATGAATAGATTGTATAGTGGATGTATACTGGTCAGTTGAGGGCAACTTTACACAGGAGGGTGAACTCAGTAGTTGGCAGGGTTGGCTCCCAGACGTGGTCAGAACAAAAGGACAAACGGACAAAGGAGTGGCACTCAGGTAGCATGATCAAGGCTCTGATCAGCAGGGGAGCAGAGACAGGAGAGATCAACATATGGTTGTAATTGCCCCAGACGTGTCAATTCCAATGTCTCTTCAGAGTTTACTTCTTCATTACGAACTGATGAGTTGTAGAATATAAATCATGAAAGTTTAAAGTGAAACAAACTGCAATCATTTATATGAACATAATGGGACTTTCTTGTATTTTGGTCTTTGTATATAAAATAAATAAAACATGATTTCATCTGAAGTCACACATGTGGTTCATAACCAGATTCCAGGTGATGTCCTGTAATATTTTGTCCTCTCGTCTGTCTCTAGGCTGGTTTGGACCAGATTCAGACCGTCTCTGTATCAGGAACTAAATGTAGCTTTCAACCAGCAGCAGCATCTAAACTGTGTGTTTCTGATGATGACTCAGCTGTCAGTGAAGTTATCTTGATGACTCAAGTCAAATTCTTAACTGGTGTTTAGTCAGTGTCAAACTTTTTAACTTTCATATAAAGCTGTGTCTTCAGGATGTTCTTCTCTGTGTTGAGAAGGTTTTATGAAGATGTTTAGAACAAACATATATGTGATTGTAAGTGAAGACTTTATCTTTTTGAATTCTGTGACGACCAAGACAGAATGTCTCAGAGGCAGAGCAGTGGAACTATACTTTAGGAACTGAAAACTGAACTGGTTAGACTGCTCTCAGGTTTGCCTCTGACATTAGACTGATAGAATTAAGAAGTTTAATCAATGTCATTATCAGAAGTAGTAAATTGTAGATGCATTGACCTCAGTCTTCAGCCTTGAATGAATGAACAACACCATCTGGTAATAAATGAAGAGATTTTATTTTTACACACTTGTTAGGTCACATGACTTAGACAAAGAATAAAAACACTTTAGGAAACTAATCATCTCTTTCTGTAGTGAACATGTTTCTTCTGTTTGTTACCCAGCATCACCTCTCACCATAGCAAACAGTGTTAAAGGTTAGCCAACGTATGGGACCTTCCAGTGAGTCCAGCCAGAACTCTGCAGGTACCAGGCTCAGGTCCAACAAGGGTCTGGATCTGCTGATCAACA
Source organism: Planiliza haematocheilus (assembly GCA_005024645.1). Taxonomy (NCBI): domain Eukaryota; kingdom Metazoa; phylum Chordata; class Actinopteri; order Mugiliformes; family Mugilidae; genus Planiliza; species Planiliza haematocheilus. The sequence continues at coordinate 139,126 of SRSE01000103.1, forward strand.
CTGTCCCTCCAAGACAGAGTAGGTGTGCTTCAGAAGCAGGCAGATGTGGAAGGAGACCTCTTGTAGGTCTGGTACTGCTGTGTTTGACACAAATGAAAACTTGACTCCTTGATCTGACTTAGTGCACTGTAAAAAAGCCAACTTGTATTTGTTGTCCTTAAACTGTCATTTTTGTCGACAAAACTTGAAAATATAAATTATTAACATTTACGACAATAATATCAGTTAGCACAACAAAGCAAGACAGTTGAATACGCCAAAAGAGTTTGACTAGTTGTCAGTACTTAAATTCGTGAATTAGGGTTTGATACAAGGGACAAAAGCTCTGCTAACTTGTATTTCTTTGTTTTGAAATGCGGGAAAGCCAACTTTCATAGTTGGCACTTTCAACTTCAGTCTTATTTTTGGCTATGCTTCATTTGTTCATTGTTTTGCATTTACATCTATTTGATTACATTGTTAATGCCGTGTTAATGTTAGTGCTTTGTTAATTATATACATTAAAATTAATTATAATAAGCATAGTTTAATAAATTCTTAAATGTATTGTAATTAATACATGTTTTAAATAATCAAAGTTGTAAAACAAACAAGATGCTGTTATTTATGTTCTTCTGCCCATATCAAATAGACCATTTACCATTTCAACCCCCATATAGAAGACATGCGGGCCTAAGCTTAGTCATTTTTGGCTCTTATGGCTTAGTTACGCTACTTGCAAGTGGAGTGGCCCAGATGAGGCCGAAATGTCTTTCACTGAGCTTGATGTTGGTTGCTGTGGCCGGGCCTGTCCCAAACTTAGTTTTATAAGGCCGCAAAGTCTTACATGGTGTTTCAGATTCTAAAACTTTGAGTCTTTAGGTACAACTGATACAAATTTGATGCCTCTAGGCCTCCTAGAAGTGTCTTAAAATGAGGGTCAAAGTTCAAATGGTCGCCAGTTCACTTACATAGTGTTGTAGACAGTAGCGGTTCTGCCAAAACGCCAAACGACAACGTGATAGACTTCATCATCAAATCAAATATGAAGCGGAATATTCCTTCTGGCTACGAGAAGAGAAAGAAGCGAATCCTAGAAAATGAACAAAGGGAACAGCAGTCAGGTAGGCAAGGAAACTTACTAACCTAACCCCTCACTATTTTGGGGCTAGCTGCTTGGTTCTACCCACCCATTGACTGTGAAATATAATGTCAATGGTTCAGCCTGGTTGGGCTAACTGCTAACTGCTCACACTGCCCCCGATTCATTACAAGAGAGGTATGGGATGTTTCGTTGTCAACGTTTTACAGCCTTTGGAAGTTGTAATTCCAGATCATGCCAGTATTTTGTCATTGTTTAATATTAATTTACCCAGTTGTGCAAATTTCGTGTCAACTTGACATTGCAGTGGAAATTGCTAAATAGCATTTTGATGGTGAGATATTACAAACTGACAACCTTATTTTGTATCAATACACATAAATATCTATCATGAAAGTGATTTGCAAGTGACCTCTCATCTATACTATCCTTTTGTATTTGTATCCTGTATAGTCTATGCCTTTACTGAGCAGGAGGTGGAGCCTTGATTTTGCCTGGAGGAAGTGCAGAAAGGGACACTTCTGATGGTGGGTTATTACAAACTAGTATTTCATAACTAAATCTGTAGGCTGACAATCTTATTTTGTATGAATACACATAAATATCCATCATCTCTATCATTTGTATTTGTGCCCTCTATAGATGCTGTTACTGAGCCGGAGATGGAGCCATTGTTTTTCTTTGCCATTGTGTTTCAACATTAAATTTAATTTGATTCAGTCAGATTTTGTCTGTTTTTTTTTTTTTTTAAGACCTACCGTCCCTTGACATGCAGAATTGGCCTGTACTTCGTCCCAAATTGAGCTGAAACAGGATGCAATTCTCAATCTTGCCATGGAGTTTAATAAGATAGGATTTGCCATTATGAATCCTAAAATTGGTTAGAATGCAGGAAATGGCATCTAAGAAATGCCCCCCCCCCCAATACACCAACGACCCATTACGAGGGCCCCTTGCCATATTTTTGCCTAGGGCCCCATGAAGGGCAGAACCGGCCCTGGTTGTAGATGGGAGGGGTTGAAAAGAGTTTAAAAAGAAGACAAACAACAACGGTTTTATATGGGCAAATCGTCTTAAAATGTTTTTATTATAATAATTATTCTAAGATGTATAATTCTAATCAGGGTTTGAATTACAAAGTGGCTTTTGGGGGAGCCCTATTTTCTGATCCTCCCTGACAGACTTTAACGCTTTTGGTGCGTGTTCGGCCATTTAAAATAATAGGTTTACGTCAAAACGCAAGCGTCAGACGCTGTCAGTGTTTGGGCAAACAGCTCTGTCCATGGTTCTGAATCAACCGTGCTTAGGCTTACATCATGCACATCATGATAAAAACAGAATAAGTCACATAACAATCATAACATACATCAATATTAAATAGGACTAGGGCCAATCCTCACAAACGTACAGATCAAGTAAGTAACTCCATGATTCTTACCTTAAATCAGAAGTGACCACATCGGACCGGCGGTGGTATCTGGCGCAGTGGGGAACCTTCAGGGCCTTCTACGCCTTCAGAGAAGGCCTAAAAAAATTTGGACCAAAAATAGGAGTATTAAATAAAAAATAATATATATATTTTTAAAAATTCTATCTCATTTAATTTAATACTATACATTTAATACATTTTCCCCCATCTATGTTCTAAAGTTTACTGTCAAGTTCACATCAGCAATGAAAGGGTTACTGCCCTGAAAACATGTTATCCAATCAGAATCATCCGTCTCTGTCAAGGCGTGGTTAGCTGGCTGGCTCATTAATTGGTTAGGACTTCACAAAGCCCGGGGAAGGCCAAGCTATGTGTTTTGGTTTGGAGAGTGACGGGGAAATTGACCAATCACGGTTTGATTTCAAGTGGGCGGGACAAAAACAAAAGATTGTAGGCCTTCATGAAGTCCGAACATCGGAATCACGGGTGGTGAGAACGGTTAAGACTCAACCGCTCAGATTTTTTTTTTTTAATGAACCTTTATTGATATTCATAGAAACAGATAACTGGACTCAACCGCGCAGAGTTAAATGGCGGCACACGAGAGTGACATTGTGGCTAGCTTGATAGCATCGCCTTTTTCAAGGCGGCCTTTCACTGAAAAACTTGTGGAAAGGCAATTCAAGACTGAAAATTATCAGCGATACCCATCGATGACGGGCTGTATTAAAACAAACAGGCTGTACTGCTGGAGTTGTTTACTTTTTACAACTGACAATCCACCTGGGTCAGCGGTGGATTTGTCAGCCTTACAAATCTGACAAGGTTAGCCCACCGACACCAAGAGTCTGCGGCACACCTGCAAGCGACGGTCAGTTTGAAAACTTTTGGGACACAAGAATGATCTTCAGCTAGATGAGCAGCGCCGCAACCACACTACGGCCCACATCAACAAGGTCAGGCAGAACAGAGAGAGCTTTGGCACTGATGTCCATAGAGAAAGGATCAAAAGACAAAAGACAAACTTTATGACGCTGCCATCGCCCACTTCACAAAAAAAGACCGAGGAATGGACTTCGCTTTCATGTAAGGTAGGCCGATGTTATAGGCCATCTTGATTAGTATTTTAAGGGATTAATATTACTGGCCAAGTGGACATTCAGGAATTTGTATTTCATTGCGGAGGTAAAAATCCCAGCGCAAATTGCGTGATTTAATAGCGCTGCCCATGGTGATGAAATGAGCCTCGGTGTCAGCAGCGACACGGGATGACATTCTGGGTGACCTCATTTTATATTTTCAGATTTTGTCTTTAGAGTATGCTATGTTTATTTAATTTCAACTATGTAGCCTAAATGGTCTCCAGTTTTCTAACTGGAGACCATTTAGGCTTGTTAATGTTGAGAATGTTTCTTGTTCCGGAGAATGTTCTGTTTACATCCTTGTCATCGTTAATTAAAGGCCTCAAGTTGTTAAACCCATTCAAGTCATCGTACTGTTGCTTTTTTACGTGATGATTTCTTTTCTTGGCGGTGAAGGCCCAGCTGTAGTACTCACGGTTCGCCACTGATCTGGCGCCAGTCTCGCTATCCTCGGTGCTGTCACTAGCAGCAACTTTTAGCGGCGGCGGTAACACCGGCAAGCTAGCAGTAGCTGGTGCGGTGTCATCACTCCTCTTCGTTTGTTTAAATCCAAATTGACCGAGGTTTAGTTGCTTCCTTCCATTCTTATTAGTATGCACAGAGTGTTCTAAAAAACGAATAAAGTACCTATGTTTTGAACTTGAAGTTAGGCTAACATTCAAATACTAACTCAGTGAGAAGTTCAAGTGGAGACGTAAACGTAGTGATTTTGAGTGCAGCGCCGCCGCGCGTGGATGGTCACAGCAGGAGACACAGCATTGCATTTATTAGTGGAGACAGATGTTCGGAAATAGTAACGTAATGAGCAAATAAACACACAACATTGACACATTTTACTATTATTATTTATTTCGGAACCTTAATGTACAGTAAATCAAAATCTATATGGACAGTGTTTTAGAGCTCCCTCTAAATGTCTCAAAGTAGGCTTTCAGGGGAGCCCAGGTCCTTTTCAGGGGAGCCGAGCTCCCCTTAGCTCCCCCGTAATTCGAACCCTGATTCTAATATATTTATTCTCAAATTTTGCTTTCTTCATCATCCAAATGGTGAGCAGTGCACTGGGCTGACCACTAGGGGCTTTCTGCCAACTCGTATTTCTTTGTTGTGAAAAGCGGGAAAGCCAACCTTCGTAGTTGGCACTCAACGTGATCTCATTCTCATTTGGGCGTTGCCGGTGGCTGTGAGGACAGCTGGAGTCCACAGAGGTAGGTTCTTCCAAACTTTATCAGTCGTCGTGTACAGTATGTTGTGTGCCGTTTAAAGCGACCGACACATTTCAACAGTTAAACACGAAGCTTTTCATGCTAAGGTAGCGAAGCTTGCGCGAACTGATGCTAGCGGAAGTGATTGGTAGAGCCGCTCGCGATGTCATAAACTTATCAAATACACTATCAAATGACTCCAAAACGCTCGTGTGGACAATTGGTAGTCCGTACATTAACCACGCTACGAAAAGATTATTCTAATATTACGAGGATTAGTTATTTTTTAGCCAAACGCACTGCCGATACACGCCGTGGGGAGTGATTCCGTGCCGCGAAAGAGAGTAGTTCTGAGTATTTGATTCATGTTTACGTCTTAATAGGTCATTGAAAATATTTTTTCATAGCGTGGTGAATTTACAGGCTACCAGTTGTACACACGGATGTTTTGGAGGTATGTGGTGTGGTGGCGTATTTAAACCCTCTGTTAACGGCCGGCCGGCGCACAGCGGTGTTCTGTACTTGAGTTTCAGTCTGTCTGGAAAAAAACGGCCGCGGCTAAATCAGTCATTCTTTTTGCAACTGAAAGCTAGCATGTCTGTCTCTGGTGCCATCGCGTCTTGTTATCATGACATTGTGCTACGTACGGGGAAAATCTCCGCAAAAAAACGCACGCCCCCCCCTAAGATTTGGAAGTAGCGCGCGTGTGTGTGTAATGCCTTAAAAAGCCTTGAATTTTAATGTGGAGGTCTTAAGAAATGACAAGCAATTGACCACGTGTGGTTAAAAAAATGACAAAAAATCCCCTTAATTAAACAAAAATGACAAAAAATGTCAAACATGACAAAAATGACACAAATTGACAAAGAAAATACAAAAAATGAGTCATTGAATTTGTGTATAAATGCTCTTGAATAGCCTTGAATTTGACTTGAAGAAACCTGTAGGCAGGGCCGGCCCTAGGATTTTGGTGGCCCTAAGCAAGATTTTGTGTGTGGCCCCAAAACACTCACAGGGCAACCACCAAATAACACCACTGCTCGTAACTGAATGAACACACATGCACTTGAATTAACAACAACTATATTACTTTATTTTAAAACAATGTCTCATTATATTGAAATATATATCAAATTTTGAAAGCACTGCAAACAATAAGAAATAGTCAAAATCAACAAAATCACAAAATCAACATATTTAAACTATAAAAGCAAATAACTTGCATGTAACAAAGCTTTTAAGTAAAAACAATGACAAATGAACACCAATAAAAACTAAAATATTTTGACAAATAGCAATGATTAATAAGTGGAAAAGTTGTGTCAGAGGAGGATGCAGAAGGTTGTGGTGTCTCAGTTACATCCTCTGCAGCCACACTCTCATCAGAGGATGGGGTAGATGCCTCTGAAGTTTCTGGTAAGGTAGCAGCAGTCATGCCACTCGACGAGGTCGATGGACCTGGTGTAGCAGAGGGCTGTGCGAAAAGATAATACATTAAAATATTATTATTGTTACATATAGGCTGGAAGATATTCCATATGTATGTATTAACCACACAACAGATGCAATTTTCTCAAAGCGAAATATACAAATTAGCTGATTATGCCGAATTGTTTCATTTGAAAACAAATGGATGGCCTATTTGGGCCAATTTGGACATTTCCTGTATTAAAAAATAACATATCAAAACACAAATTTAATGTCGCAATAAAACAAGTAACAAGTAAAACTAGACTCCTGCAGCTTCAACACAAATGGATTGACTATATAATATCACAAAATATTTGTGCTTATTTGAGACACAGGCCTACTGTTTTTGAACTGCTTGTAAGTCTGTTCACAGTCCATTCTTGATTAAAAACCTCGTTTTCGCTGTCTACTTTTCACATTTCTCTGATGTGACATGCAGCCAGAGAGCCCGACTAGTTTACCAGCTAGCTTATTATTAAATTAAATAACCCCCTGCTGTGTTGCAATGTGTCGGATACGACATGAAAGTGCTCTCATTATGCTATTTTTTTAGAATAACTCACTGCAACGCTGTGTGCCGTTTTTCTTGTTAGCACGCAGCATGCTAGCAAGAAAAACGGCGGATTATTTAATCTGAGTGAAATGAAATGGACCAGTCACATTATAACATACCTTTATCTTGTGATCTTCTTTCCGTTTCAATTTTTCTTTTTTTTCGTCCTTCGGCACCACTCGGGAATTTTCTTTTAGGAGCCATCTCTTGTGTTGTTAATTTGCGAAATAACGATACCCACAATGCCGCGGTTACTGACCGCTGCGCCGGCTGTGTTGTTGCCATGGTTACGCACGGAGGAGGGAGCGCCGGAGCGGTCACAAACTTACTTATTTACTTTACTAGTTTTTTTTTCACCCCTGTACTGATACGTCTGTTTAAACTGATATATTTCCGCGATTGTAGTATATATTAAAATAAAGAGAAGGTCAAAAATCCAGTCACACACTGATCATGTGGCCCTCCCTCTAGTGGTTGTGGCCCTAAACAACCGCATAGACCGTTTATGCCAGCGGCCGGCCCTGCCTGTAGGAACCCTGTCTAATCCCCAGCAAATCTTCATCTTTGTTTTTCAGATTGAAATTAATGCAGTGCAAGTTCTGCAAATTCAGCCATGGCGTCGAAGCTGTTCTAGTGAAACACTATCGACTTCATCACAGAGGTTCGACCTGGCCTTGCATCCACAGGGACTGTTTTTGTACTTTCAGAACCATTAGTGCTTTGAAATCACATATTTCAAGATTGCACAGGACTGTCCAAAGGCAGGAAAATCAGTGCTGGTTGTGTGACTACAAAGACATTTGCTGTAAAAAGAAAGTATTAACTCATTTGCACCATCATCTTAGACTCAGAGAGACCGTGTCTTGCCCATTTGTAGGCTGCAGCTTTGCAACCAACCGCCTTAATAGTTTTACAGGACATACTTCACGGAATCATAAAAGCCATAATCTTAGAAATTTTCTGACACCAGTCAGGGTAGTTAATGATTTTCCATCTGACGACATAGCCCAGCCATGTAGTGTTGATCCGGAAGCTGGAGTGTCATTAACATGCAGTCGTAGTTTGGATTCCACAGAAAACGGTCGACCTGATTGTGCACAGAATGTAGACTCTGAAATACTTGAGCACAAATTAGCTTCCCTTTTTCTACGCATGCAATGCGTACTACATGTGCCAAAACATGCAATACAGGCAATTATAGATGAATTTAGTGAATTTTGAGATGAGACACCTCTTATTTCACATTATTTCACATTTCACATTCCACTTATCTTGTGCCCACATTGCGTCCCTTCTGACATGACCAAGCAGAGTTTTTTTCTCTGCATCGATGTAGCAAAAGTGTCTCCATATATCGAGTCTTTTCTTTCTCCCGAGCCCTCGCATTGACATTTTTATGTTTTATTTGTGACGTGTTTGAATCCTCCTGACTGTCCTGTGTCCTTCCATTCATCTGTGTTCTCGTGTGCCTCGTGTCTGCCGCTCGGCCGGCTGCGAGTTCGAAAGGGGGCGTGTCTGTGTAGCGTGTGTGTGTGTGTGTATATGGGGTGCCGTTTGTAAAGCGGCTCGCGCTGAAAATAACAGCAACATTTTGTCACATTTAGCTTCAAACAAGGTTTAAAAAAACTGGTGTGAATTTTTAAGAGTCACTTTTTTGCACATTTACAAGAATATTTGCCAACTTAGAGATATTTAAATCCAAGTGTTAAATGTTAAATCTAAATCTAAATGTTAAATATAAATGTTAAATCTAAATCTAAATGTTAAATATAAATATAAATGTTAAATCTAAATCTAAATCTAAATGTTAAATCTAAATCTAAATGTTAAATCTAAATCTAAATGTTAAATCTAAATCTAAATGTTAAATCTAAATCTAAATCTAAATGTTACATCTAAATGTTAAATATAAATCTAAATGTTATATATAAATCTAAATCTAAATGTTAAATCTAAATGTTAAATCTAAATCTAAATGTTAAATCTAAATCTAAATGTTAAATATAAATCTAAATCTAAATGTTACATCTAAATGTTAAATATAAATCTAAATGTTATATATAAATCTAAATCTAAATGTTGAATCTAAATGTTAAATATAAATCTAAATGTTAAATATAAATCTAAATGTTAAATCTAAATCTAAATCTAAATGTTAAATCTAAATGTTTTGGATGAAACTAAATATTTAGCTAATATGCAAATTCAAATGCCGGTAACCGGAAGTACCAAAATAAAAGTTCGACGAAGTCAGAGTGTGTTTATAGTGGCAAATAACGAATAAAACCCATCTTATCCGGGAAAATGGACTCTTGGACATGGATTATTGTAATAATAACTACCTAAAATGACAAACACGTTTGGAGAAACTTTATTTCAAGAGTACTTTGAGTTTTTAGTGTCACTTTTATGAAGGGGTGCGGGACTTGTGACCTGTAGTCACTATAGCCAGCCACAAGGGGGCTCACTTTGACTAATCTGTCATGTTCGCGGGTGCAGGATCTTCTACGCCCGTCCGCCTCCACCCGGTACACTCTCCTGTCGGCCATGGTCCATTTGCAAGCATGTCGATTAATGAAACAGCGTTAGCGGAGAATATTGGCAGAGCCGTTCTAGCGGCTATACAAAATCTCTCTACAGCGACGGCAACAGCGACAGCGACCGCCACAGGGCCACCACAGGCCACCTCGGTAAGTATGTTTTTCCAAATCACCTAGCATTGGATTCTTGTCAAGGCTAACTTAGCTAAACTAGCTAACGGTAGCCAGTAGAGATTTGCTACTAGCACCAATGCACTTTATGTGTAGCACATATGTGTTTTATGAACAGTAAAACTCACAGCAGTAAGTGACGCAGTGGGACGAACTCAAAAATCAAGGTGTGTAAATGTGAGTTCAGATTACGTGAAGATGTTCTGAGCAACAAAGCATAAAGTATATAATTTAGTGTTACAGCGAGCGGAGGTCAAATGTAAACTTTGCCTGTGTCCTCAGTCGACATCTCACCTAGGCTTACCTGCTGGCCTTTACTCACAAAATAAAACCGTTCACTGCTCAGCTAGAGGGAGAGTTATGCTGATGGAGGACAGAGGCAGTCACAGTGACAAAGACATTTAATTTAATGTGAATAAGGCACTAGAGTGCATACTGTAGAAAAGCATAGAGTTTATCTCTGTTTCTACATGTTCCTGCTTTTTTGTCCTTTGCCAATCACATCCTTGTTTTTTTGACTGCTGGGTGTATAAACTTTAAAAACACATGAAAGATAATGTTGCTAATACTTTGCTAATGTCTCTTCAGGCTCCCACCAGCAACAATAATACACCTGGGCCAGCCACACCCACCACCTCCACTGGGACGTCATACCGCTCGGTATACTTTCATACTCATGTAACCTAGCTGACTGTTTGTTTGTTTCTTATTCTGACTGGTGTAATGTTTCCGCATTGGTTCCAAGCATGGTGGCATATTTTACACAACACCAATATTTTGATTTATTAAATTGCTTATTGACAAAAAAAGGTTGATGAACCACCTGGTAATTGATCAATAGTATACAGACCCCATGATGGGCTGATGATGCTATCAGTTAGTTGGTTTGCATCTACAGTTTGCGTTCACTATGAACTAAAAATGTATTGCTGTCTTGTAATGCACAGGTGTCTGTGTGTTTTCATTGATTTCAGGTTCCCCTTCCATCAGTTCCTCAAAGGCCTGCTACACACTCACGTTTTGTGAGAAAAAACAAAGCCTGCAGACACTATACAAGAGATGTTGTGTGCTTGCCTTTTTCTTCAGCGTCAACATTCTGCATTCCCAGGGGAGACTCAAGAGCAAATTTGGCACAAGATGGCCTTATTGGGAAGATCTCCTTTACATCTGATTGGTCTGAAGCACAACTTAGAGAAGAAATGACTGCCATTTTCAGAAGAACGTTTGCATTGTCTATGGGCCAGTCATTCCCATTTGAGTATTTGAGTACAGTCAAGGGATGCAAAAGACTAATGAAACCAAACGTCTTGAACAGTTTTCTGTGGGGTGGAAAAGAAGTTGCTTCGATTAGTTCAGCCACTTGTCTCTATATAATGGCATCAATACACAAACCTGTACAGGTAAACAATTTATATGACAGTACAGAGTTTTAGTTATGCAACATTCAGTGTATTAGAAGCAAAAATATGTATGTTGCTTTTTCTGCTTCTTTACATAAATAACAGCCTTTTTTCAGGTTAAATTAGTGTTAAATACTTCTGCATTGCCACTGACTTGATGTATTATATATTACACATAACATGTTTTTTTCTCCAGGAAGAACCTGAGGAACTCTCTGATAGTGACTTTGAAAGTCCTGTGTGCCGGAGAAGAAGAGGTGGGTCTGAGAATTTGAAATGTTGTTTCGCAACAGGTTGTAGGCACAGTCAACAGTTATTTTCTCACTGCAATGACTTTATCATTTATTTATAAAAAAATATCTGTTTTAATTCTGCTTATCCCAAAATTCAGATATGGGTAATTAGAAATGTTAAGTACCGGTACTTTGTTTCCAATTACTGATATATATTTTCCCTTCTTTTGTCCATAACATCATGTTATTTAGTTCATACAGTGTCACCTTCCACAACTGAAAGTGAGCTCATCAGTCAAGGGAATGAAGATGACAGACTGCAGGAAAGTCTACCACGTCAAAGAAGAAGTAGGTTAAGGACAAGTTTCACTGTACTGAATTGTATGTGTGATTAGAAAAGTGTACCCTTGTTCTTGACAACTCAGTAATTACTGCTTTATTTACTGCAAAAGTTAAGTTCACACTTTAGGATTGTAGCCCTGATTTTCCACTTGCTGACAGCAATCAACAAACCAATGAGCAGACACTCCTCTACTGTCATCCACAGTTGCTCACTGAACACAGCCTTATCATGCAGCTATGTATATGTAGGGGGCCCAGTAATATAGTTTCTACATCAGCCTACACACAAACTTTTCAGTATTTGTAAATTTGTTATCCTTGCAGGCAGCTACACATTTTCATGAATGTTTTCAGTCAATAAAAGCAATATTGATAATGTTACTTCAAGACAAAGTGGTGTTTGGAGACCAGACTCATTTCTGATCCTTTGTGGTGAAAATTATTATATAATGTGTGACCCCCCCCATCAGTCATGAAGTGTGCAAACCACAACACTCCCAAGTACAACACACTGAAGACAGTGGTGTAGTGTGAACAGTACAGTGATCTTAAGACTTTGAAAGTCATGTAGTGTGACCAAAGCTTAACATTAGATGCCAACCTGACAGAATTTAAGCACCAGTTTGTTTTTTGTTTTGTTTTGTCACTGTAAGCGACCTGTAAACTGTATTTGGATTGGATGTTTTGATTCCTCTACCTACAAGTAATAAGTTATAAGAGGTGTAGACTGAGCTTAGTAGCACAATTCAGTCATTTGTACTGAAAGGGAGAGGCAACTCTCAAACCTAGCTCATCTCATTCAGTTTTGCTTCACCCAAATCCTTAAAGGCTGCCTTTTAAAGGAAACACACTTAAAAGATGGAATTAGGGTTAAGTTGCACTTAGATAAAATGAGATAAACATCATTACAAAAATATTTCCCTTTGACCTCCTTTTCTTTATGCAGTGCGGAGTACAGTGCCTTCACCACCGAGGGACAGTGAGGCCAGATGTCAGGGGACAGAGAGCAGCACTCAAGAGAGTGAAAATCAGGGCCAGGCAGAGGACCCGAGACAATTTTTTACTTATAATGTGGCAGAATTTGTGTAAGATTGTTTGGGCTTCATAGAAATACAGCAGTGTAGATCTTGGTCTGTTTACATTATGCACCTCTGATATAAGTTATAAGATATAATATCATAAGATAAGATATAAGTCTCCCTCCCTCTCTCTCTGGGCTTTCTTCTGGATTTTCTGTTGTCCCTGTTTATCTTTGCTCAGCCCTGTTTATCTGGAGGAAGATGAAGCTCTTGAAGAGGCAATTCAGCGTAGTCTACTAGACAAGTGTGATGGACCTGCTGTTAATATTTTAAAGTAAGGGTTACAAGTATTTTTTTTATTAAAGTAAATATCTTGTTTACACCAGTGTAAACATCACATGGAACTGCACAGATAGCTAAAGGTCTGTTTATCTTTGTCATTGTCTTGTCATTGTCTTTTTTAATATAGGTCATCTGAAATGCTGAGCAAAGAAGAAATTGCAGGCCTTCTACAAGCTCACAGTGAGAGAGTTATTACATCAGGAACAAGGCAGATCTACATCAGTCGAGCCAATGTTTGGACCACAGCCTTACGTGTATTTAAGAGACCCAGTTTTGCAGAAAGGTGTGACATGCTCTATGTCACATTTGCAAGCGATGAACATGATGCTGAGGAAGATGCTGCTGACCTTGGAGGTCCCAGACGAGAGTTTTTCCGATTACTGGGGAAGGCTATCTTCCAAGACAGTGGAGCTTTTGAAGGTTTTTTATAAATATATATATATATTGTGGTTACCTGGCCACAAATATTAGTTTGGAAATGCCAGAGTACATAATACAGAATGTGCTGTTAATTTATTTAATCTTTCAGGCACACCAAACGGATGTTCACTAAGACTGAACATTCTCCACTTGCAAAATGGACTGTATCGAACCATTGGCAGGATGATGTCTACAATAATAATACAAGGGGGTGAACCACCAGCATTCCTGTCCCCGAGTGTAGTGGACTACATTGTGTCTGGGGACATCCTTCAAGTTCATGCGACACCTGATGATATAGGTGACCCTGATTTAAGGGAGAACCTCAAAAAGGTAATGCGCAATATTCTGATCTGAAGACTATTGTAGTAAGCCTTTGTTTTTTTTACTACTTCACAGCAGTACAGTTACTTTTATTTTGGTTGAATGCATTATCAAAATAATTTTGGTTTCATATTACCAAATAAACAACTAGAAAATTCCAACTTTTCTTGTCATAGGTAAGTAACTGAAATGCGCAGTCTACATAGTACTTCTGTAAATGTTGATTAAATGCAGTCATTTGAGAAAATAAGATTTTAAAGATTTGATCTGTAACATTTAGGTTCAACAGGCAACCTTGCAGGATGATTTGGAGAAAGCACTCAGCTGCTGTGACGCATGGCGATATCAAGTTGAGGGTCTTCCAGTCGTAGTCACCATGGCCAACAGAGATGTGTTTGTGAAAAATGCAGTTCTATACCATACTGTTGTGCAACGACAGAGCTGTCTTGATCAACTCATTCATGGCTTGTCCCACTATGGAGTAAGATTTATCTGACAGTTCTGTATAAAATTTTTCCCTGCTGTGGTAAAATTACTAAAAAATTGCCATGTTCAACCATAACTACTCATTTTTATGGCCTTTCATTTCTGGTGTTGAATTTCCCTCCAGGTTTTATCACTCCTGAGAGAGAATCCCAGCTTGCGTGTGCTGCTTGACATACCAGGAGAGGACAAAGGTCTAACAGCTGATTTTGTAGCTGGTATTCTCAAACCAAGCTACTCTGTACTGGGGAGCAACAAAAGAGCGAGGGAGGAGTTGATGGTGGTAAAATTCAGGGAGTTCATCCAATGTGTTGAAAGTAAGTTTGTATTTGTAATTCAGTATATTATACAATAAGACAATCCAGGAAATTTACAGATTCATTTTATTCTTTACACCTCTTGAAGCTGTGCATATCTAATGTTTATGTACCATGTAACAAGATTACAGTGGTTATCTGATTGCTTGTAAGAATAACATTGCTTTTTCACCAAAATACAGTAATCCATTAGTCATTGATTCAGTCTTTCTTACACCTGAGTATTTTCCAGTCTCCAAGTCAACACTGGTTTCCCTTTGCTTTTAGATAAAGAGCTGAGAGACACATTTGGGGACAGGACTCTAACCAAGGATGAGGAGGCATTCCTGAACACTTTGAGCCCTGGTCACATCCTAGCATTTGCTACAGGAAGCAGCAAAGTCCCAGCCGTTGGTTTTCATCCAACTCCTAAATTAATATTCATTCATGATGAAGACAGACGTCTTCCCACTGCACACACTTGTGCAAATGAGCTTCACCTTTTTGTAAATGCTACAACAATGGCTGATGATGATGAATTTAACTACTGCTTCCTAGTAGCACTAATGAACGGATCTTTATTCAGCACCATCTAAACAAATGTCAGGATTTCACTCTTTAGTTTCGGATATGTGGTGCTATTACTATTTTTTGGTGTCTACAACTAGACTAAAGTAATGTTGTGTTTTGTGACGTTTAACAGCTATCATTAAAAGTACAAGTAAAGGCTTATTTTTTGCAAGCACAACTAAAGCATAAATATGCTGTCCTAGTTTTGATTTTTACTGTAAATCTACTATTCCTGTTTCTGGATGTTATACTTCTGTGAGGACTGTATCTGACCCTTCTTTATACTGCAAGATGTTGTACTGCATGATGGGAAGGATATAGAATCAGTCATCAGAGTAATAAATGAACTTGTAAATCACACATTTACACATTTGTGTTCTCTGAAACAATGTTTTGCCACTGTTGTTGTCATTTTGAAGAGGGTTAATGGCATCACTCAGTTCTTGCAAATCCCTGTCATTCAATGGGGAAAATCTTCTTTGAGAGTTTGGTGAGGAACAAAAAAGTACCCCTGCTGTTGGGAGTTCTGGGTTGTGAAAATGAGGTAAATCATTGTCCAGAGTAAAAAGCTGAACTGGTGTTCTATTTCCTTCAGATGACATAGAGTGATTGTTATATCCAGCTTTGAATTCCTCCAACGTGCGGTTGATTCTGGGTAGAAAAACATAATGGAGGCAAAATAGGTCTGTTGCATTGTCTATGTCTAGGATACCCAGGGATTCCAGTTCATAAAAAATGGGTACATAAATATGGCTGCAGTTTTTGTTCAAGTCTCGGTTAAAACGCTCAATCCTCTGGTTGTGTACAGAACTTCCTGTTAAGACAGAGCCTTCACCCCTGCTTGCTTGCATGTCCTCCCAAATCTGAGCGTTCTCTCCTCCGTGATCAGTCCTGATGTGCAGTGGTCTGCCAAACTGTCCAACAGCTGCAGTAAAGAGGTCTCTCACAGTTTCAGCACGATTATTGTTGGAGCAGTGAAGAAACATCAACATCCTACTGTAGCCGTCTATGGCACCATGAACAACCAATTTCCACCTAATCAATTTATGATTTCCATCTACATGCCATATGAAATTTGGATGTGGGACAGAGTATTCTCGCCGAACTATTGCTGTTCTTCTCCTGGCTAGAACACCAATTGGGTCCATCCTTCGCAGTGAATCTCTTACACGTTGTCTTGGAACTACAATGTTTTTGGAGCGGAGATGCCCCATAAGCATCACTTCTCCAACATTTGGGTGTTCAGTTTTTATTTGTGACACTTCAAGATCCAATTGTTGATCACTGATGCTCTTATATTTTGATGTTGGGATATTATAGTCTTGCAGTAACTTGTAGAAAGTTGGCCTTGAAATTGAAAGAATAGATGCTGCTTCTGTAAAGGTGGTTTTCAGTGAAAGAACATGTTCAAGCTCCTCTTTGGAAATCTGATGTCTTCCTTGGTAGTCATTCTAGGACACAGCAAAGAATATGACATTTGGCATGTTTCTATAACAAACAAGGGTTATTCAAGAGAGAATTATAGACATTATAACAGATGAGCATTCACATCGACTCATTATCTTTCTGATTGAAGAGAATTATAGATTGTACTGTATGTTTATTTAAGGAATGTTTAACTAAATAAAATGGACAATACATGAGAGGTCAATGAGAAGTAAACAAATATGAACATGAATATTAATGAGTACTTACTGGCAGACAGGTCACTGCAGCAAAGTCTGTTGCTGGTAAAGGTATGGTAGTGCTGGAGCTGGAGCCCTGAGGAGTTTTAAAATATGCACAAAATGATGTTATCTTGTCACATGTTAGTGTTGTGTAAAATATGCCACCATGCTTGGAACCAATGCGGAAACATTACACCAGTCAGAATAAGAAACAAACAAACAGTCAGCTAGGTTACATGAGTATGAAAGTATACCGAGCGGTATGACGTCCCAGTGGAGGTGGTGGGTGTGGCTGGCCCAGGTGTATTATTGTTGCTGGTGGGAGCCTGAAGAGACATTAGCAAAGTATTAGCAACATTATCTTTCATGTGTTTTTAAAGTTTATACACCCAGCAGTCAAAAAAACAAGGATGTGATTGGCAAAGGACAAAAAAGCAGGAACATGTAGAAACAGAGATAAACTCTATGCTTTTCTACAGTATGCACTCTAGTGCCTTATTCACATTAAATTAAATGTCTTTGTCACTGTGACTGCCTCTGTCCTCCATCAGCATAACTCTCCCTCTAGCTGAGCAGTGAACGGTTTTATTTTGTGAGTAAAGGCCAGCAGGTAAGCCTAGGTGAGATGTCGACTGAGGACACAGGCAAAGTTTACATTTGACCTCCGCTCGCTGTAACACTAAATTATATACTTTATGCTTTGTTGCTCAGAACATCTTCACGTAATCTGAACTCACATTTACACACCTTGATTTTTGAGTTCGTCCCACTGCGTCACTTACTGCTGTGAGTTTTACTGTTCATAAAACACATATGTGCTACACATAAAGTGCATTGGTGCTAGTAGCAAATCTCTACTGGCTACCGTTAGCTAGTTTAGCTAAGTTAGCCTTGACAAGAATCCAATGCTAGGTGATTTGGAAAAACATACTTACCGAGGTGGCCTGTGGTGGCCCTGTGGCGGTCGCTGTCGCTGTTGCCGTCGCTGTAGAGAGATTTTGTATAGCCGCTAGAACGGCTCTGCCAATATTCTCCGCTAACGCTGTTTCATTAATCGACATGCTTGCAAATGGACCATGGCCGACAGGAGAGTGTACCGGGTGGAGGCGGGCGGGCGTAGAAGATCCTGCACCCGCGAACATGACAGATTAGTCAAAGTGAGCCCCCTTGTGGCTGGCTATAGTGACTACAGGTCACAAGTCCCGCACCCCTTCATAAAAGTGACACTAAAAACTCAAAGTACTCTTGAAATAAAGTTTCTCCAAACGTGTTTGTCATTTTAGGTAGTTATTATTACAATAATCCATGTCCAAGAGTCCATTTTCCCGGATAAGATGGGTTTTATTCGTTATTTGCCACTATAAACACACTCTGACTTCGTCGAACTTTTATTTTGGTACTTCCGGTTACCGGCATTTGAATTTGCATATTAGCTAAATATTTAGTTTCATCCAAAACATTTAGATTTAACATTTAGATTTAGATTTAGATTTAACATTTAGATTTATATTTAACATTTAGATTTATATTTAACATTTAGATTCAACATTTAGATTTAGATTTATATATAACATTTAGATTTATATTTAACATTTAGATGTAACATTTAGATTTAGATTTATATTTAACATTTAGATTTAGATTTAACATTTAGATTTAGATTTAACATTTAGATTTAACATTTAGATTTAGATTTATATATAACATTTAGATTTATATTTAACATTTAGATGTAACATTTAGATTTAGATTTAGATTTAACATTTAGATTTAGATTTAACATTTAGATTTAGATTTAACATTTAGATTTAGATTTAACATTTAGATTTAGATTTAGATTTAACATTTATATTTATATTTAACATTTAGATTTAGATTTAACATTTATATTTAACATTTAGATTTAGATTTAACATTTATATTTAACATTTAGATTTAGATTTAACATTTAACACTTGGATTTAAATATCTCTAAGTTGGCAAATATTCTTGTAAATGTGCAAAAAAGTGACTCTTAAAAATTCACACCAGTTTTTTTAAACCTTGTTTGAAGCTAAATGTGACAAAATGTTGCTGACTGTTATTTTCAGCGCGAGCCGCTTTACAAACGGCACCCCATATGTGTGTGTGTGTGTGTGTGTGTGTGTGTGTGTGTGTGTGTGTGTGTGTGTGTGTGTGTGTGTGTGTGTGTGTGTGTGTGTGTGTGTGTGAGGAACAGCGTGCCTGCGTCAGGCTGCGCAGCAGAGGAGACGGAAGTCTAATATTTTGTCTCGTCTTAGTTCATGAACGAAAATGACCATAGATTTTATCGTAGTCTTCATTAAGTGAACTTCATTTTCGTCTCGTCTTTATTAGTCAATGAAAATACATACTGATTTAGTCCTATTTATCGTTTATTCATGTGGGATTTAGTCTCGTCTAGTCTAGTTTTCGTCCGTAGAAAAATGTGCGTTGACGAACATATTTCGTCATAGTTTTCGTTAACGAAATTAACACTACTGCGAAGTGTTGCAGAGTGGCCTTCACCTTTTCCCATCCCGTCCTTCTCCTATGATGTGGAGTTGCAGCTGCGCAAAGGCAACGAGGAATATGAACGAACCAAGAAAAGTATCACCTTAACAAGAGACGAAGATCAACATTTTGGACAGGATTGCTCAGGCAGTTTTTGAAGTGAAAGCCTATCCTTTTTTTTTATTTATTTATTGACATTCAGGAACAGGCATTGACAGCATGTACATCACATGGGCATATTTCTTGCAGATGTTGTCTGCCCTAAATGCCGAAATGGTATTTTAGTTTATAGAAAAAGCAACAAGCAGACAAACAAACAAAAAAAAAACTGTATATTGGTAGGGAGTGATCTTACTCATACAAACTCTCATACATCATAATTATTTGTGAAAATGAAATCTGGCCTATGAGACATGGCATATTTGACCCAGTTTTCCCAATATGATGTAAATTTCTCCAATTTGTGATTAACAGAGGCTGTTATCTTTTCCATTTTATAAATGTCCATTGTTATGTCCATCCATATATTTATGGTTGGGCTCTCCGGTGATAACCATTTTCTGGTAATACTCTTTTTACAAGCCACCAGCAAAATATTTATTAAATATTTATCTCTTTTCAGCCATTCCTGAGGTATGTGTCCAAAAAACATAGTCTTACTCTCGAGGGGTATTTCACATTTGAAGATATCCTGTAAGGCATTGTGTATTTCTCGCCAGTAGTCCCTCAAGACAGAGCAGTCCCAAAAAATATGGTAGTGGTTTGCACTTTGATTTCCACAATTCCTCCAGCAGACAGGGGAGTTATTATCATAATGGGACTTCTGGGAGGGTGTTATAAAGTACCTAATTAGGCTCTTCCAGCCGAATTCTCTCCACTTTTGTGAGTTGGTACACATCCATTGATACCTCCATATTGCCGTCCAGTCTTCCTCTGATATATTTAACCCTCCTTCCTTCTCCCATTTTATTTTAATATATGAAGTTGAGTGTGATTTCAAAGCCAGTAGACCCTTATACAGATATGAAACAATTCCATCAATAGTTTCTGAATTATAACCTTTTATAAACAATTCAATTAAACGTGTGCTTATCTTTGTTGCATTTTTCGTCTTCGTATCAACATAATGCCGTAACTGCAGATATCGAAAGAAATCTTGTTTTTCTAATAAATATGTCCTTTTAAGCGTTTCAAAACTGAGTAATTTTCCATCTTTCATTATATTACATAGGACTGTTATACCCTTACCTATCCAGTCCTTGAATCTAGAATCCAGTTTATTAGGTATGAACTCTGAGTCATAAGCACACCATTTAAGAGCTATTATATTGGTCTCGAGTTTATGTTCCTTTATGATAGTTTTCCATGTTTTAAGGGTCCATTTCACCCATGGGTTATCCATGTTATTTACGTAGGTTTGTAAATTGTTATCAGCTAAAATTGCCTGAATAGGAATGGACAACATTTTTTCCTCAAGATTTTTCCATTGGGCAGTGTATGACGGATTACACCAGTATATCACTGCTCTCATCTGCGCTGCAAAATAATAATATCTGAGATGAGGCAAGCCCCATCCTCCCTTTTGCTTAACCAGCTGTAAAGTTTTCAGGCGAACCCTTGGTCTTTTACCTTGCCATATTTAACCTAGATAACATTTTGTCCTACTCGTTAAATTGATTTTGATTAATCTCTATTGGCAGGGTTTGAAATAAATATAAGAATCTTGGCAATATATTCATTTTGATAGAGTCAATTCTTGAGCTAAGGCTGAGGAAAGGAATTAAATAATTCTGTTCAAATAATTTTGTCAAATTTTTTGGTAGGTTGATGCCTAAGTATTTAAAAGACTCTGTTTTCCATGCCAAGGGGTAACTACTTTTTATTTCTTCTGGTGGTCTATAATTATATGAAAGTAGCTGGGTTTTGCTTATATTGATTTTGTACCCTGATAATTGGCCGTATTGTTCAAAAGATTGCATCAATTTAGGTAAAGAGCATGTTGGTTGTCCAAGATAGATTAAAATGTCATCCGTGTAACAGGCCAATTTATATTCCGTCCTTTTAATAATGATTCCCTTGATATCTTCGTTTTGTCTAATGAGTTGAGCTAGTGGTTCCAAATATAATGCGAAGAGTAATGGTGACCATGCACAGCCCTGTCTGGTGCCCCTTTCTAGGGTAAAACTGTTAGATAAGTATCCATTGATTTTAATCCTAGCGGTAGGATTGTCATATAGTGCCTGTATAGTTTTAATAGTCATATCATGGAAGCCGAATTTATATAATACCCTGTAGAGAAAATTCCAGTTAACGGAGTCAAAGGCTTTTTCAGCATCTACGCTTATCACAATTGCTTTAATTTTATTTTTTTGTATGTGGTCCATAATATGTAGTGTCTTTCGTATATTATCTTGTGTTTGGCGTTGATGTATGAAGCCTGTCTGGTCGTTATGTATCAATGTTGGTAGAAACTCTTCTAGTCGTTTGGCCATGATAGACGTAAAAAGTTTATAGTCCACATTAAGAACAGAAATTGGCCTATAGGATCCACATTCCAGTTTATCCTTGCCTTCTTTTGGTATGGCTGAAATTGTTGCCTCCCTCCAGCCGGGTGGTGTTTGTGCCTTTTTCAGAGCCCAATTCAATGTGGGGAGTAGAACGGGTATTATTTCTTTTTTAAATTCTTTTACCACTCTGCCGTGTAACCGTCAGATCCTGGTGACTTGCTTAATTTAAGCTTACTAATTGCAGCTTTTAATTCTTCTTCAGTTATGTCCGCTGTCATTGTTTGATTTTGTTCTTCATCCAGGGTGGGTAGGTCTAGGGAATTCAGGAAGCTGTCAATCTGAGTTACTGTCCCACCAGGGACTTCAGAATATAGGGTTTTATAGAATATTTCAAAAGCTTCCTGAATTTCATTTAATTTATTTTTAATCACTTTTGTTCTTGGGTCCCTAATTTTATGAATTGTGTTTTCCGCTATCTTTTTTTTCAGTTTCCAGGCCAGTATTTTCATAGATTTAGAGCCACTTTCGTAGTGTCTCTGTTTCAGAAACATTAAATTTTTCTTGATTTCTTGTGTGGCTAGGTTATTTATTTCGTTCCTAATGTTTTTAATTTTTCTTAATGTGTCCTGTGACAAATCCATTTTATGTTTTCTTTCTAATTCCTTTAATTTGTTTTTTAAGTCCTCTAATTTTCTAGTCCTATTTTTTTTCTTGAATGAGGATATTGCTATAATTTTTCCTCTTAGTACGGCCTTCAAGGTATCCCATAGTATGGGGGGAGAGACCTCTCCAGTATGAACTCTAAGAAGAGACCAATTTCTGATTTAATTTGTGCCTTAAACACTCTAACAAATGATGTGCTGGCTCAACGCAAAAAAATTGAGGTAAGAATTTCCATGGATATTTTTAAGTTATTTCAACTTAGCTAGTATTAAGTACATGCCACAAGACTTTTCTAGTTAGGCCAACTCAGTTACTTTAGTTCAATGAACATGATTTGCCTATTACTCTACAAGCTTATTTAAGTTAAACCAACTTAATTTTAATTGTTTTAAAATTACTCCTTTTAGTTAATCTAACTTATTTATTTTCCTTTCATTCTACTCAGAAATGTCCATGGAAATTCTTACCTCATTTTTTTTATGTTGAGCCAGCACAATTTTTTTTGTACAAGAACTTATTTATCTAAGTCAGAAAATATCACACATTGAAATTCCACTTTTATGATCTGTTTATTCAAACAGCCAGCATCTCACTTAGATGTGAACATTTTCGCGGTGTGTCATTTTAAGTTTTAGCCTAAATTACATTTGATTGAACTGTTTTTTCAAGATGGAAAACAAAAGAAAATTCACACAAACTACTGCAACGAAATGGGCAGGGAGAAATACACATGCGCTGTAAACAACAACTAAGACATCGATATTCTTGTCGTCAATGTGGATTTTGGTGCTGCAATGGCTGACTAAAACAAACCGAATGAGTGCAGTAACCTACAGCCTAGCCATGAGGCTATTGCTGCTCAAACACTACAAGTTTTAAATTAATATGAAAGAAACAAAGTTAACCAGTGCCAATCAACATTTGCAACCTAAAAAACAAAACTTAGCAGCCGGAACCGGACCCGACTGGCCCCGAGCCATTATTGTAAATACGAGTTCCGAAACCGAACCGAACCCTTAAAAACCCGTGGACCCGAAATGCCCGAGTTGCTTTATGATTTAATACAAGTTGTCTTAAGACTTGTTTTTATAAGCTATTACTTTCTGTTTCTTACCTAAACGTAGTCTTCTTCTACCTGGTTCCGGCTGCGGCTGCGGCCGCTGCCAGCCCCCACCCCTGGCCTAGCCTCGCATTGGAGTCGGGAAGGGGGGAAAGGGGAGGGCGGCGGTGATTGACAGCTGTGACCGCCAATCGCCGGGTCCTCTCGGGTACTGTAGGACCCGGCCTTTCACAATAAGAGACCCGAGACCCGAGACAAACTCCACCGGTTCCGACCCGGCCTCGGCGTCACTTCTTGTGAGTGGACCCAAACCCGAGCCGGGTCGGGTCGGAACCTCGGGTTTTCGGGTTGTCGGTTTTTTCCGAAGACCTCTACCGCAAAGTTAGCAGATGTGTGCTGTGCTCACTCGTGTCCTCCACTTCCATCTGGCAATGCCGCATGGTCTGTTCGCGCTCAGTCTTGTACTCAGCTAATTAAGTAACATGGACATGGATTTTTAAGTTGTGCAAACTGAATACACCTACATGTTGAGTTGAGGCAGAAATATCCGTTGAAAATCCATGCATTATTGAGTTACAACTTTTTTATTTATTTTCAGTTAGACAAACTTATTAAATTAAGTTATCAACTCATTATAATGTATAAACATAACAAACTTATTTTTTTATACAGAAAAAGCTGTTGATTTTGAGCTGTACCTACTAACTCCATGAATCATTTCTTAGAGTGAAGGATGGGTCATTTAACAGGCTTGAGTTCAATTTCCATGTATTATTTTTTGACCGCAGGTCAAAGCCAATGGATAAGTATATTGGTGCATGGTCACTTAGGTCTATCGTCCCAATTCCCAATGTATTTTATCCTTATCCTTATAATAATCTATCCTTGTATAGAGAGAGTGAGGAGCAGAATAATGGGTGTAATCCCTTCTGTTAGGGAAAAGGTCTCGCCATATGTCAATTAAGCCTACCTCCTCAAAAAGTGCATTTACCTTCTTGTATAGGGATTTCATATCCTGAGTTTTCCTACTAGACGAGTCTAACTTTGGCTGTAAATGTATATTTAAATCCCCTCCACAAATCAAAAGTCCTTCTGTTTCTGTTACCATAATATTTGTGATTTTTTGGAAGAAACTAATATCACTCCCTGGGGGGGCATATACGTTCAGAAGGGTGATTGGATTCCCATCTATCTTTCCTTTTACTAAAATAAATCTGCCCTCTTTATCACCCATTTCAGATATTTTTTCAAAATTTAGTTTGCTTGAAATGAGGATTGCAACTCCTCTCCTATGCCCTGATTTGTATGAGGAAAAGAACAAATTAGTGAAGCCCATTCTCTTTAATTTTACGTGCTCCTTATCTGTCAGGTGGGTCTCCTGTAAGTAGACTATATGGGCTTGTTCTGTTCTCACTTTAGATAGGATTTTGCTATGCTTAATTGGGTTTAACAGCCCATTGACATTAAAGGAAATGAATTTTACTTTGTCACTAGCCATACGTATTCCCTGTGTATCCACAAAATAAACAAGATAGGACTTTGTAGATCTACTCCCTGAACAAACAAGAACATCGAACATAGGTAACGGATAAAGAAAAAGAACTGTGATTCCAAGGCTGGGGTCTCTAACAGATGACCCTGGGCTGAGCTAGGAAGAACGTCTAGCTCTGAGGGAAGGCCTCTCCCACCTGTGGGCTGAGGGCCCCCACCATGGCACTTGGAGAAAGGAGGAAAAAGGTCTCTGTTCATTACACCGAAAGTGTGTCCTCGTGCATCCCTCGCTTATGTATATATATTCTCACCTAATTGGGGTAAAAGTATAAGCAAAATATTTTGGGGTAAGCATAACACCGCATATTTTAAGCTCTGTTTAATTTTACCTAGCTTTAGAAGTCAGTCAGTACTTATAACTCCTCTGAAGAGGGTGTGACCTATCTTCTGAAGGCTCGCAGTCTCTCCCTGATGTTTTCCTCTCGCTCCTCATCTGTCCCTCGCCGGATCGGCCCTCCCACTGTTTCCCAAGCGGTGCGGGACAGCTGCTCAGCCAGACTCTCCTTCGGTGTAATCACGCTGACTGGTAGCCCTCTTGCCTTCATGTCTGTGGTCGCCTCCTCTGCTGTCTGATACAGACGTGTTCCATCCTCATAAAACACTCTTAGTTTAGCCGGGAATGGAGTGTGGAAGCGGATATTTTTCTGCTTCAACACCCGCTTCCCCTCTGTGTAATAGACATATATATATAATCTTGGTCAAAGTATATTAGCCTCCCGTTCAGAAAAACCTTCTTCTTTTCCCAAGCTCTGCGTAGAATCTCTTCTTTAACCTTATAGCGGAGGAATTTGACTATTATTGACCGCGGTTTGTCTTGCCTGTCTCCGGTGGGTCTTGGTACCAGCGCTCGGTGCGCCCTCTCAATGTCGAGCTCCGCAGTAGTTTTCCGACAAAGTCCATCATAGACGAACCCTCGGCTCCTTCAGGAACATTATATATCCTTAAATTCTCTCGTCGGGATCTTCCTTCATAGTCGAGTAGCTTGTTTTCTTGTTGGTGCATGACTTTTATCACCTTATTCAGCACCTGCTCCAGATTTTGAACGCGGTCTTCCACTTTTTCAATTCGTACCTCTGCCTCCGCTATTTTTTGGTTAACGCTAGTAATCTCTGATTTAATGTCGTTCAGTTGTTCTTTTGTGTCTTTTCGGAAATCCCGAATCTCCTCCAAAACTTTTGCCAGACTTACGGCGGCACTTGAAAGAGCTGGGTTAGCATTAGCTTCGCCATCTTGTCCCTTCGTAGGAGAGCTGTTCTCCGAGTTTTCTGCATTTGCAGTTTCTGTGGCGGTGGTATCTTTATTTGCACGCGACTTCCCCATTCTTGCCCCTCTTGTCTGTTCGAGTAATATCTGAAGATCTGTTATTTGACGGTCAAGATGGGCGAAATAAACTATTTTCGCGAGGGAGCAGTTACCTTAGGCTGCCATTCAGGATGGTGACGTCACCGGAACCCTACCTGAAAGCCTATCCTGATCAAGATGAGATTGAATCCGTTGCTTCTGCCCTCATCGAATCACACCCCTGCCTTCGTGAGCCAAGCAGTGAGAAAGGATATGATGGATGGAAAATGAGCATAAAATACTGTTATGACCGAGGGTCATAAGTTTGTATTTCTGTTGCTGTGTCATGATGTGATTGTTCTGCTGTTGTTCCTGTTCTGTGCAGTTGTTCCTCCCTGCCTGAGGTGGTGCTACCACCATTGATGTCTCTCCAGGTGCTGACGATTGGATGATTGGATGAAGCAGCTATAAATGGCCGCCGCTCGAGACATTCTGCCTCTTCTCCATGCCCTGCTACCCGTCTGCACCAGGCTCGGTTGTTTGTATGTGTGTGCCTCATAATGCCTGTGTATCTGTAATGTTTGAGATTTCACTTAAGCAGTCCAGGTAGTAGTAGGGGTGAGTAGCCCTTTTTGTTCTCCCCACCTTTTTCTCCTGTTTATATTTTAGGGAGTCAGGTTAGGAACCTGTATTTTGTTTTCTTTATTTTTGGATAGGCAAGTTAGTTTTGGTCAAGTGGTTTTGTTTGTTGTTTTGGGCCACACTCACCCTGAAGCTAAAAAACTACCAATAACGGCAATTAATAAACTTGTTGGACTGCAGCTCGTGATCGTATTCTTCCTTGGGAGTGGGGAAGGAGGGGAGCATTATTGTTGCGTTCAGTTTTCCCCTAGGCCGAACGTAACAATACAAACTGGGCAATTATAGGGCCAAGCTGCGTCAGGCAGGCTGTACTGAGGTTAGCATTAACCAGAAAAAACGAAGCTGCAAAGGTGATGGGGCAAGTCCTTCTCTGAAGAGAGGTGAAATTAACCACGTTCCTGACCATCCAGACCACCATAATGATGATTCCCTGGAGGTTGAAAGACAGGCTCTGGCTGAGAACTTCAACAGAAAGAACAAGAATGTTGCACTCATCAGACAAAAGATGGAGCTGACCTTCTCCTTGAGGCGCAAGGAAATTATTGAGCTGGAACCAATGGTTTCTGAGGTCATGGAACGGTGGCCGGCTCTGTTTTGCGAGGCAGTGGTAAGTAGTTGAAACAAGAATATATTTATTTAATACTTAATTTGGTATGATTTCATATTTTCTATGATTATGCTGAAATAAAATGACAATTTTAACATTGAAAATGTTTTGACTTTTTATTGACAATTCAAATTTTTTATATTAACACTTTCCAACAGATTCAGGAAGAATTTTATCGGATCACAAACAGAAACCTTATTGAGAACTTCAGAGCAGCTCTTCAGCAGCACACCGGGAGGCTCCTGAAACTGTATCGGGCAAGAAGGACTGCTTTTTCGGATGAGATGGATCAACTTCTCAACAGCCTGGATCAAGAGGTGAATTCCTGATGAATTGATTTAGTAACTCTGAACATTGTGGATGTAAAAAGAAATTTTACCTTGTTGTGACAAAGATTATATCTTGTGACGTTTCATGCAAATCTTGTTTCAGACATCTGACATCACCGCACATCGCCAGACTGCTGCTTCAAAGGGCCTTCCCTTGTTTCTCCGTGACAGCCAGGAGAAGCTCTTCAGGAACTGTCTTGTGAGTGTTGAATGAATATAAATTGTAAATATGTATTGTATCTGTAGTGCTGTACTTGTAACTGTGTAGTAGCTCTGCATTTCTTGCCAAATTGCCTTCTCTGCACTTCCTACAGTAATTAGTGTTGTTGTGATACCATTTTTTGGCCCCCAAAACCAATTCCAATGCCCAGCTGTGCAGTATTTGCCTATGAATGTTGCTGTTTTGAAAAAAAAAAAAAAAGCATTTCTTCCTCTAATTCTAAAGAACTGCAGACTCACTTGGATGTAAAATCATTGCTATCACGCTTGGTCAGGCACTGCTTAGAAACATTTGTGGGACAGGAAAAAGACTAATACAGAGTGAATCCAGTAGAACTTTTTCATTGCCTACCTGCCTATTAGTGACAGTAAGAGAATAAGCTCCTCTAAAGCCGTGTTCACACTGCACGCCACTTGGTTGCGTAGGTTGCTTCACGTGCTCCATTTGACATATACGTAACTAAACTCAGTCACATCCAGCTCTGTCTGTTAGGCAGAAAACTGACTGCTAGCTTGTTAATATGACCGTTTATCTCTTTTCTTGTCTGTCAAGGACACCCAGCCAGAAGAGGAGCAGACGAAGGGCCTCACGGTGGGAATCCTTACTTTGCTGGAGGATGATGACAGGCCAGCACCCCAAAGTGTCGTGAGTGTGGCTCTTGTGGTGGAAGAGGAGATCGTCCTGCAAGATATTTCTGACCTGCCAGCAGCATTTGCTTTACTCTTTGGACGGATCTACGCTTTGAACCTCAAGTATCCAAAGGATTTGAGGTATACATTTGAAACTGTTGAGAAGGTCTTCATGGAGCTGGGTACAGACCTTTCAGCAAGGGTCAGATCCCTGAAGAACAAACTCCTTCAGTGAATCTACGTTTTCGCTCCCTTCGTTCCAGCCATGTTCGTTCACTCTGCTAAGGCTCCTCAAATTCTGTACTTATGTTTTATCTCCTGCTCTCCTACAGTTCTCTTATATTTTTTTGGCTTTTAAATATGGTGAGCATTAAGATTCAATGTGTGCGTTTTACAAGATGTTGTGAAAAGAATTTTAAAGCACTCAGTTACCTTGTTACCAGGTTTTAAATCGTGCATCACAGTGCTTTTATGTATTTTTGTTGTTAAGTTTACTATGTGTCACAAGATGACAGCAGTTGGGTCTCACTAGTCTTAATTTCCTTGGAAAGGAAGGGATGGAGTTGGAAGGGATTTATAGTACTATGTTTTGAACTGATATGTTGCATCTGAAATTATTTAGACATTAGATGAGCTGTTATTGGCTGCAAATTCTAAAGTTGAGTTACATTGTAGACTAACGCATTGTCGAATTTTAAATTCTTGAATTATTCTGCTACAGTAAATACTAATTTAACCAAATGAAATTTGAAACTGTATAGTTATTCAGAGTTATTACAATGTAAAATTATAAATTAGTACAATTTGATGGACAGTTAGCAGAAATGAAGATTAATAGTTATCTTGATGTAAAATCATAAGTTAGTAGAACTTTGGGGAAGTAGTAGCCGACGTAAGGCTTAAAAGTTAATACAACAGAAAATTCCAAGTTAGTACAATTTATAGGAGAGTAAGCAGAAGTAAGGTTTAAAAGTTACTACAATGGAAAATTATAGGTTAGTACAACTTCAGGAAGAGTTAGTAGAACTTGGCATTAAAAGTTATTATATTGTAAAATTATAAGTTAGCAGAACTTACAAAATCTGATTGACAAAATCAGATTTCAAAGTTGAGCAAACTCAAAAGCAAAACTTTAAATATTGAGTTTAATTACCCAACTTAAAATTTTATCGAAGTTTGTTGCCTTGAAATTTTGAGTTACCCCAATTTTTCTTTTTTTACAGTGTGGTAGAATGTATTTCTGACATAAACGTACACTGAAAAAAGTCAATCTGGGAGTATGTAATTGTAACATAATTAAGTCTGTGATATTAACACAAACACAAAGTTAGTCTCTTAACATGAATATATCAAGTTGTGAATTAGTCTACATTTGTTCAAAACACAAGTCATTTTGATTTTTTTTTTCTTAACAAGCTTTATGTACGTGACTCAACAAATCTTGTTACGCAGACCCACTCAACAAACAATTTGCTCGTTGTATTTACTCTGCTTCGACGGCGCCCCGTGTGGTGCATTCTGGGTATAGCAAACTTGTTCAAACCGGCTCGTCTCATGCAGGACCATTGACGGGAGAAGTTACAGAACGTGGAGAGACTGAAGTTTACGGTAAGAATTAAGTTATTATGTTAGTGATATAGTTGGTTAAACACCAAAGTCCTTCAGGTTTTATATTTTAGAAATGTTTATGTAAAATAACCGTGAGCTGTAATTTGAAGTAGCCTCAGCGGGGATGTAGACGGTGCTGCGTTATCGGCAGGTTATCTGTGCTGGGTTAGCCGTTAGCGAGGGGTTCAAGATTTAAGTCAGCCGTAAATAAACACCCGTGTGTGCCTGGGTGTGGGTGGGTGGCCGCGCGTTTTTGGTCGCAGCGGTGGCTGTAGGCAGTTAGCTCTGCTTGTTAGCCGTTGAAACGCGGGAAGCACAGCTGCAGCCAGGTGATAGACAGCGCCGAGCCACCTTCACCAGTCATAACATGTCTGACGGGGAGAAACTCGGCTGAATACCTGAACGTCTCTGCCTGTACTAAGCAGTGCCACCCAAACGAAACACAAATAATGCATTCAAGCTTGAAAAACACTGCTAAATAATTAGCTTGTTTTTTTTCTAGTTTGAGATTTAAAAAAAATACATTTTCTACCGTGTTGATGAATTTACTATGGTCTTAATTCAGTTCTGTAGTAGGCCTAATCTCTAAGGTTTTAGCTTTGTTGTGCTTGTACTTTTACCATAGTACCGTTGTCTGACCGCTTTAGTTACTTTTGAGATTACAATTTCTCAATCTTCCTGTCCAGTGGAAATAATTCCAAAAATGAAGTGTTTATTAATGGGTTGAGAAATGATGCTACTTTCTGAGTTAAATAAATGATTTACAATGTTTTGTTTTGATGATAAATACATTGATTAAACTAAACTACAATTCTTCTTGAATTAGCTTTTTTAATAAAGCTGAAAACAGTAAGCTGACTTTAGTGTAAATTAAATTATTTACACTATATGGAAACACTGGTTTAATTATAATTGTCTGCAAATGTTCTGTAATTTAAAAGATCAGTTATTAATTTTGACTTTGTTTTCTCTAGTGGGAGGTTACTAACTATGTCATTGTATCTTTACCAGGTGATTTATCGTGTCAAGCACGCTGGATGAAGGTATGTACAGATAGTTGCAATTGTTGTGGGGAAAATGGGCAAATGTTAGATTAGCCCTTGAGGGGCTTGTCAAGAGAATTATATCATATTTGGGGAAGAGATTTTGTTGGTCTTTCACAGAGAAAATTGTTGTGACAGCCCAGTCCAAAATGTAGCAAAAAATAAACTTACCCGTTTACCTGTGGAAAAAAATAATAGTATATTATCTTTATGCTGGCTGTCAGAATAAAAGAAACTAACCTGCTCACGAGATTAAAGTTGGCCTGAAATCAATTTCTTTGAATTATTCAATTTCTTAGCCTCCTGTACAGTCATGTGTAATTTGTGCCAGAAAGTCGCTCTTAAGAATGTGCTGTGTTGCCTGATCTGTGTGATGCAAAGCTTCCATACGTGTAAAAATCACCTTTTCAAATAAAATAAAACATGTCAATTTTGGTGACTTATGACCTCTTGATTGTGGTGACCCTTTGACCTTTCCTCTAGTGGAACTCTCACAATTTGCTGAGTGTACTTAATGATTTAAACGGAATTCACCCTCTTAATGTTGTTCTCAGGCCAAAATGTGATGCTTCATGCTTAATTTAAGTAGATCACCATAACAAAAATATATCATGTTTTATCTACAGAGAAAAAGGCAACTTTTTGCATCATTTTATCACATAGCTCAAACAAGAGTTGTCTTTGTATGTACAATATTACCTTTGCAAGTACAGTCAACTTACTTTTGCAAATGAAGACAACTTAATATCATTGAGTTGACTTTATTTGCAAAAGTAAGTTGTCACCACCTGCCAAAGTAAGTTGACTTAACTTGCAAAATGAATGTTGCACATACAAAGATACTCTTGTTTGATCTATGGGATAAAATGATGCAAAAAGTTGCCTTACTTTTTTTAAGTAGATAGGGCACTTTATTTTTATCAGTGTATGTGATTACAAAACTAGGAAAAAACTGGATGAATAAAAATGAAAATACAGAAACAGTAGAGGCAGTGAAAAAGTGACACAATGCTGTATTATCTGAGTCTGAAAGGTAAAATGATGAAGGCTGATTAGATAGCAGTGTGGTCACAGAGTAGAATAAGATTTTAACAGGAAAACTTCTACTTCAGCAAATGGAAAATATAGAGTAATACTGTTTGTACTTCAGGATACGTGTAGAGCTGAATTCACAAGAACCAGTTTCAGACATGAGACCTCTCAGTTTGATCTTCATGTGTCCAGGATTATCCAGATAGAAGTCATCATCAAAGTCAGTCCAGTTCTTCCAGGAGTTCAGTGGTTAGGAGATCATTTCACTACTTCTAAGACCAAACATATTCTGACCTGATCAAATCACAATCAGTGATTCAACTGGAAACCAAAGAGAAACATCATCCACCATCAACATTTAAAGACTCTCCTTCCTACAGAGAACACAGAGACACTGAGGAACCATGTGATCTATACCAGAATCCAAATCCAGGACGGAGAGGTTGAGTGAATGTGGTGTTGAAGGTGTAGAGGTGGATCAGTTTGTCAGAGGAGACTCTGTAGAAGGACAGAGTTCCAGCAGGACAGTCCACATACACTGATACTCTGTTAGAGACAGAGGACGAAGAGATGGATGTTTCTATGTTATTTTGATAGACATAGTAACCATGACGATCAGAACAGTACAGACTCCAGGACTGATCATTTCCTCCAAACCTGTTGTCCTCCATGTCTCCTTTCCTTCTGATTCCTCTGTAACTCACTGATATATCAACATCTCCTCTGCACTCAACCTCCCAGTAACAGCGACCAGTCAGAACATTTCTACACAGCAGCTGAGGATAACGATCAAATCTGTCTGGATGATCAGGATATGGCTGCTCCTCCTTCACACGTGTCACCTTCCTGTTGTTGTCAGACAGTTTGAGGTTTCTGTTGACTGAGTTTGTGTCCACTTCAAGTTGACAGAAATCTGATGGAGAGAAAAAGACACAACACAGCTGCAGTTTATCATCTGACACATCTGATGGATTTCTTCTTTCTTTCCTCACTGATCAGGCAGAGGTGAGAGGCAGAAGGAGACTTCAGCAGCAGAGCCTTGATCATGCTACCTGAGTGCCACTCCTTTGTCCGTTTGTCCTTTTGTTCTGACCACGTCTGGGAGCCAACCCTGCCAACTACTGAGTTCACCCTCCTGTGTAAAGTTGCCCTCAACTGACCAGTATACATCCACTATACGATCTATTCATGAACTGTCTGCAACCAGACCTGGGGACAGGGTATATCTGTGCCATGGCCCTGCATTCAGGGTCAGTCTCTGGTCTCAGATCCAGTCTGTGTCGGTCGGCTCACCATGACCTGGAACTCCAATAAACTTCCACTTCAGCAAACTTGGAACTAGACTCGGATTGTTTTTTTTTCCTTTGACAGTATTCAGCTCCAGTATTCACTCTTGTAGACCCACAGAGCAGCAGATGATAATTCAAACCTTGTGAAATATAAGCTAACCAAGTACTGCTGGCTTGTATGTCCCAATCAGCAGCTAACTAAACAAAGAAACATCACTACCAACCAACATGAAGACATCAGATACCTGGCCTAGTCAGCAGCAGTATGCAGCATGTAATTGGGCTTTTCAAGTGGGCACCTCCCTTCACCCATGTTTGGTTAAGTTAGGCCCACGACACCTCGAGAAGGCTTAACAGTGACTTCCAGCGTCCTGGAGTCACCCCCCTCCACGCTGACACTGCACAACCCCGTTTATCTCACCATTCAGTGACTATCAACAACTAATATTTCAATCATTAGCCTCGTCCATTTATGAAGCACGACCCAAACAAACTAATCTACCAACATAAATAACAAAGAGCATAGGCTCAGGAACAGATAGAAGAAGAGGATCCATCTGAGGATTTTAAAGAACAGAGCAGGTGGCTCAGCTTGGTGTACACCAGTGACGTGTGATGAGCTTCATGACACATTTACAATCATCAACCCAATGGAACAGCTTCAATTCTCCAGAAGCCGTGGATGACAAAGGAGGTCAGAGGGCTGTTGAAGGAGAGGAACAGCACCTTCAGGTCTGGGGATGAAACCCAGTACAGGGCTGCCAGAACCAACTTGAGAAAAGGCATCAGGGAGGCCAGAACAACATAGAAGAGGAAGACTGAGGACCACTTCAGCAGAAACAACATACAGCAGGTGTAGCAAGGATTCCAAAACATCACCAACTACAGGTCCAGCAACTTAACTGCAGCTGAAGGTGACGCCTCACTGGCCCAGGAGCTAAATCACTTCTTCACCTGCTTTGAGGCTGGGTCACCAGAGACAGAAAGACCACATTCACCAGCCCCCAGCAGCCACATCCTCACAGTGCAGCCACAGGAGGTAGGACACACTCTGCAGGCAGTGAATCCCAGGAAAGCTGCTGGACCAGACGCTGTCACTGGGAGGCTGCTGAGAGACTGTGCTGACCAGCTGGCTGCTCTATTCACCAGCATCTTCAACCAGTCCCTGTCCCAGTGCTTGATTCCCCCCTGCCTCAAGTCCTCCACCATCATTCCTTTACCAAAGAAGACCAACACCAGCCTCAACGACTACCGGCCAGTGGAGCTCACACCATCATAATGAAGTGTTTCCAGAAACTGGTTCAGAGTCACATCAATCCTCTACACAATTTCTTATGACTACCCGACTGTTATTTTCCAAACTTTACACGGGAGAGCTCTGTCACGCTTCCACCTAGCGCAGCGCCATAACCAGAAGTCCAGCACAAACTGACACTTTGATGTTTTATCATCATTAGTCAAACTTACACTTCCTGACATCAGGTTTTAACCTCTGCTCTCCACCATGGTCCATCCTGGAGGAAGAAACACAGTCAGAATGATTTTCTATCCAACATGAGTCCTAACTGCTGTTCAACATGAAGCAGAGTTCATCAGTTTATCAGTGAGACACAGAAACAGACTGAAACTCATCAGTATAGACTGTCTCTGATGTTTCACTGTCTGACATCAACAGTTTGACCAACATTCACACATCAACAACTAAACAGTTTTCAGACTGTTCACAGATCAGTCTAACCTCCACATTCAGTTGATTGTGTTCATTTACATATTCCAGATAGAGGCTCTAATGATGGAAAGTGCTTAGTCCATATCATAAAGACTGGATTTGAAAGTTAACCCTTAGATAAATCTTTGAGGTTACCAGAGAATAAAGGAACCAATAAAGGATTTCAGCAGCAGCTTATTTGTAACATGTCATTTTATCACTGTTTATAAATCTGCTCATTCTTTCTGCCTTAAATGTAGAATACTTAAGTTGAAAGTGTCTTTTAAAAGAAACAAAAGTTGAATCCAAAGTCTTGGACATATTAAAATTCTCTGAATAATCACAGTCACAGAAGATTATTCTCTCTACACTTTACACCAACAATCCATCCATCAACAGTTGTTGATATATTTCACTAAAACCTAAAACTGTAAACCAGCTGATAGAGGAGGGTTCATCCTCTGAGGTTTACTGTGACTCCAAAGAATTTAGATATTGGACAAGCTCCTGTTGTCTGTCCATACCTGAGAGTGTCCAGTCTCCAGAGTGGATCCTCCAGTCCAGCAGACAGCAGCTTCACTCCCTTGTCTCCTGGATGGTTGTAGCTCAGGTCCAGCTCTCTCAGATGGGAGGGGTTGGAGCTCAGAGCTGAGGCCAGAGAAGAACAGCCTTCCTCTGTGATCAGACAACCTGACAGACTGGAGATAGAAAAATATCAGAAACTCAAGAAGAAGAAGGAAAATCCTCCAGATGTTGAACTTCTGCACCAACATGAACCTAAATCAGGATTTAACTGATCAACAAGCAGCTGTATCCTGACCTGAGAGTTTCCAGTTTACAGTGAGGACTCTCCAGTCCAGCAGACAGCAGCTTCACTCCTGAATCCTGCAGGTTGTTGTTACCCAGGTCCAGCTCTCTCAGACTGGAGGACTGGGAGCTGAGAACTGAGGACAGAGCTTCACAGCTTCTCTCTGAGAGGTTACAACTGCTCAGCCTGAAGAAGAATCAACATCAAATGTTTTATTTGTCATTTACTAAATGAATCATGTTTCAAATAGTTCCTAAATCCACCTACAGAGCTTTGTTGGAGGCTTTGACCACTGGCAGCAGCCTCAGAAGAGCCTCCTCTGAAGCAGAGTATTTCTTCAGGTCAAACACGTCCAGATCTTCTCCTGATGACAGTAAGATGAAGACCAGAGCTGACCACTGAGCAGGAGACAGTTTATCTGTGGAGAGACTTCCTGATCTCAGGGACTGTTGGATCTCCTCCACTAGAGAACCATCATTCAGTTCATTCAGACAGTGGAACAGATTGATGCTTCTCTCTGCAGACAGATTCTCACTGATCTTCTTCTTGATGTACTGGACTGTTTTCTGATTGGTCTGTGAGCTACTTCCTGTCTGTGTCAGCAGGCCTCGTAGGAGATTCTGATTGGTCTGCAGTGAAAGACCCAGGAGGAAGCGGAGGAACAAGTCCAGGTGTCCATTTGGACTCTGTAAGGCCTTGTCCACAGCACTCTGATGGAGACGTGTTAGTTTAGGTATAAATAGTTGAGATTTCAGAGATGTAGTTTGTTGATCTTCCAGCAGGTTGACATCAGAGTTGATGAAGGTCTGATGGACATGAAGAGCAGCCAGAAACTCCTGAACGCTCAGATGGACGAAGCAGAACACCTTGTCCTGGTATAGTCCTCTCTCCTCTTTAAAGATCTGTGTCAACACTCCTGAGTACACTGAGGCTGCTCTGATATCGATGCCACACTCTGTCAGGTCTGATTCATAGAAGATCAGGTTTCCTTTCTGCAGCTGATCAAAAGCCAGTTTTCCCAGAGACTCAATCATCTTCCTGCTCTCTGGACTCCAGTGTGGATCTGTCTCAGCTCCTCCATCATACTTGACCTTCTTGACTTTGGTCTGAACCACCAGGAAGTGGATGTACATCTCAGTCAGGGTCTTGGGCAGCTCTCCTCTCTCTCTGGTTTTCAACACATCCTCCAGAACTGTAGCAGTGATCCAGCAGAAGACTGGGATGTGACACATGATGTGGAGGCTTCGTGATGTCTTGATGTGGGAGATGATCCTGCTGGCCTGCTCCTCATCTCTGAATCTCTTCCTGAAGTACTCCTCCTTCTGGGGGTCAGTGAACCCTCTGACCTCTGTCACCATGTCAACACACTCAGGAGGGATCTGATTGGCTGCTGCAGGTCGTGTGGTTATCCAGAGGCGAGCAGAGGGAAGCAGTTTCCCCCTGATGAGGTTTGTCAGCAGCACATCCACTGAGGTGGACTCTGTAACATCAGTCAGGATCTCAGTCTTGTGGAAGTCCAGAGGAAGTCGACACTCATCCAGACCGTCAAAGATGAACACGACCTGGAACTCTTCAAAGCTGCAGATTCCTGCTTCTTTGGTTTCAGGAAAGAAGTGATGAACAAGTTCCACCAAGCTGAACTTTCTCTCTTTCAACACATTCAACTCTCTGAAAGTCAATGGAAATATGAAGAGGATGTCCTGGTTGGCTTTGTCTTCAGCCCAGTCCAGAGTGAACTTCTGTGTTAAGACTGTTTTCCCAATGCCAGCCACTCCCTTTGTCATCACTCTTCTGATTGGTCCATGTCTTCCAGGTGAGGCTTTAAAGAGCTCTTCTTGTCTGATGCTTGTTTCTGGTCTGTGTGGTTTCCTGGATGCTGTTTCAATCTGTCTGACCTCATGTTCATCATTGACCTCTGCAGTCCCTCCCTCTGTGATGTAGAGCTCTGTGTAGATCTCATTCAGAAGGCTTGAGTTTCCTGCTTTAGCAATCCCCTCAAACACACACTGGAACTTCTCCTTCAGAGTAGATTTAACTTTACGTCCACACTCTGGAGCACGAGTTCCTGAATGAAGAAGAAATGTAATGAATCAGTGAACTCATTCATTTTAATAACATTCACATGTGACTGTTTTCAGTCCAGAAGAATTCATAGATGTGATTCAGATGTTTTCATCATATTAACATCAGAGTCTAGAAATAGAAACTTCTCCCATGTTTCCTCCATTTCCTCTTTCCATCAAGTTAAAGCTGTTAAATCCTCTTACTGCTCTGCAGACAGTCAGCCAGCTCCTCCTGCTTCATTCTCCTCAGGAAGTTCACTGTGATCTTCACAAATAAATCTCTGCTGCTCCTCCTCTGCTCTTCATCCTCACCCTCCAACACCTCCTCATCCTCCCTCTGACTCTCTAAGCATTCTGGGTAATCTGGACTCAGAACCTTCTGGATCTTCTTCAGCTCGTTCTTCATAAAACTGATGATGTTCTCCTCCAGCAGCTGGAACAGAATAATAATCCAACTTAAATGATCAGAACACAATCATGTTGATGTGAAAGGCTGCTTGTTGACAGCATTCAACATGAAGACTTCTCCAAGCAGAATGCTAGTTTGTGCTTGTTGAGGTTAGCAGTAGTAGCTGTGATTGAACATTTACTCACCATGAATATGGAGTCCAGGTCTTTGTGATGATGACCACTGGAAACCACTGAGATCTGCTGCTGAAGTCTGTGGAGAAACATCTTTGATTCAAACTAACTTCTTTAACAAACACACTTTGGTGATGATCATCATTTTATTGATGCCACAAACACAAGATGAGAACAACAAACACTGCTCTGATTACTGAATGTGGTGTTTTAACAGAGGAAACTAAATGACAGATAAACTCTGGACTAAAACATGACAGTCTAATGAACACAACTGAATAATGATTAATAGATCTGTGTTCATTCTGACCCTGGATCAGCAGACTGATGTTCATCTTTGAAGTTAATAGGTGTATCCATAGACCGGTCACTCTTCATGGACACAGATGTGATTCCAGAGGGATCTGGTCTTTGCTGATGGATCCTGTTAAAACATAACATGGATTAACTCACATTAACACACATACATTCTTTATACAGTATATGTTTCAGTTTTATTGTTGAATGTTTTGATGTAAAGTCCTGTGTTTGTCAGATAAATGCAGTTTGTCTTACCCTGGATCATCAGACTGTTGTCCATGTTTGAAGTTAATAGGGTGATCCATTGACCAGTCACTCTTCATGGACACAGATGTGATTCCAGAGGGATCTGGTCTTTGCTGATGGATCCTGTTAAAACATGAAGCAGAATAAAACACATTCTGAGTTATGTTGTAACTGGAACCTCAAAGCTTAAATAGAAAGTCATATCTTCAGACAAATGTATTCTTGGTGACTCACTCTACTTTGTTTTGCTTTTCTGCTTGTAAATCCTGTTTTTTGTTGTGTGAGGAACACATACACAAGGGATAACCTGCTAAACATCAGAACTACAACATATTCGTCAAAGGTGCGCTCATCTTTGCCAAAGCAAAGCGCTGGCAACGAAGCAGCTAAACACGCAGGCGCACTGGTACTCGGACATGTACTCCGCTGCCAGGCATTTTCCTCTCTAATGTGCGCTCACTGGGCAACAAAATAGAAGAACTCCAGCTACGGATGGGGAAAAACAGAGACCTATCTTCATCTTCAGTCCTTTGCTTCACCGAGACCTGGCTGAGTGGATTAATACCGGACTCCGCGCTGCAGCTGGAAGGTTTCCAACTCTTCAGAGCGGATCGCCACACAGAGCTCTCCGGCAAGACGAAAGGTGGAGGTCTGTGTTTTTACATCAACTGTAGCTGGTGTACCGACGTGACAGTGATCCAGCAGTACTGTGCCCCGGACTTGGAATCATTTTTCATAAACTGCAAACCCTTTTACTCCCCCCGTGAGTTTTCTTCATTCATTCTGGTCGGTGTTTACATCCCGCCGGCAGCCAACGTCCATGACGCACAGCGCGCGCTGGCCGACCAGATTCTACACGTGGAGAAAACTAACCCGGACTCCTTAGTTATTGTCCTCGGTGACTTTAACAAGGGAAATCTCTCCCACGATCTCCCCAAATATAAACAGTTTATCAGCTGTCCCACCAGAGAAGACAGAACTTTGGACCACTGCTACACCACGGTCAAAGATGTCTTTCACGCTGTCCCCCGTGCACCACTGGGAGAATCGGACCACGTCATGATCCACCTGATTCCAGCATATAGACAGAAACTCAAACTCTGTAAACCTGCTGTGAGGACGTCAAAGATGTGGACCAGTGAAGCGGTGGAGAGCTTAAGGGCATGTTTGGACTGTACTGACTGGGACACTTTCAAGGCGGCAACAAACAGTTTGGATGAGTACACAGAAGCAGTGACGTCATACATCAGCTTCTGTGAGGACTGCTGTATTCCAACACGCACCAGGGTGAGTTATAACAATGACAAGCCCTGGTTCACAGCCAAACTCAGGCACCTCAGGTTGGAGAAGGAGAAGGCATTCAGGAGTGGAGACAGAGAAAAATTCAAAGAGTCAAAGTACAAGTTTAGCAAAGCGGTGAGGGAAGCTAAACGACTGTACTCAGAAAAGCTGCAGAGCCAGTTTGCAGCCAACGACTCGAGCTCTGTCTGGAGGGGCTTCAAGAACATCACCAACTACAAGCCCAAACCCCCCCACTCTGTGAACGACTCACGCCTGGCCAACAACCTGAATGAATACTTCTGCCGCTTTGAAAGACAATGGGACAGTACCACGACCACCACCCCCCACGGTGACACCTCTCCCACCAGCAGCAGTGGTATCTGTGAAACCTCACCCATTCCTGGACCCCCTGCAGTTCGCCTACAGATCAAACAGATCTGTGGATGACGCTGTCAACCTGTCCCTCCACCTCATCCTCCAGCACCTGGACTCCCCCAGATCATATGCCAGGGTCCTGTTTGTGGATTTCAGCTCGGCCTTCAACACGGTCGTTCCGTCTCTACTACAGGACAAACTCTCCCAGCTGACCGTGCCTGACTCCATCTGCAGGTGGATCACAGACTTCCTGTCTGACAGGAGGCAGCATGTGAGGCTGGGAAAACACATCTCAGACTCCCGTACCATCAGCACTGGTTCCCCTCAAGGCTGTGTCCTTTCTCCTCTGCTCTTCTCCCTCTACACCAACAGCTGCACCTCCAGTCACGAGTCTGTCAAGCTCCTGAAGTTTGTGGATGACACCACCCTCATCGGGCTCATCTCAGGTGGAGATGAGAGCGCCTACAGACTGGAGATTGACCGCTTGGTGACCTGGTGCAGCCGTCACAATCTGGAGCTGAACGCCTCCAAGACAGTGGAGATGATTGTGGATTACAGGAAGAACACAGCCCCACTCCTCCCCATCATCCTGTCTGACTCTACAGTCAACACTGTGGAGTCCTTCCGTTTCCTGGGCACCATCATCTCCCAGGACCTCAAATGGGAGCTGAACATCAGCGCCCTGATCAAAAAAGTACAGCAGAGGATGTACTTCCTGCAGCAGCTGAAGAAATTCAACCTGCCAAAGACAATGATGGTTCACTTCTACTCTGCCATCAATAGCCGCATTCTCACCGCCGCGCCGTGCCGGGCTGTGCCGCGCTGCGCTAACTGCTGTTCTCACCTACACGAGCCAGAGGGGGAAGGGAGCTAGGAGCCAGAAGTCCTGGCCCAAGTAAAACGATGGGCCAGGTAGGGCCAGGGAGGCGGGGGTACATCGGGGCGGAGTTCATTTTTCAAACGTGCGCGGAAATAAAGGCAAGACGTCTAGTGTGACT
The DNA here is from genome assembly GCA_005024645.1 of Planiliza haematocheilus. NCBI lineage: Eukaryota > Metazoa > Chordata > Actinopteri > Mugiliformes > Mugilidae > Planiliza > Planiliza haematocheilus. The sequence continues at coordinate 181,143 of SRSE01000103.1, forward strand.
GTGTCATCTGCTTTAACTGAGTTTTATCTGTGTTGTTGTGGTTGGAAACGATTTGTGGTCATTGCAATGGATCGCGTATTCTGGTCTTTTGACGACGCAAAGGCACTTCTGTCCATCTGGGCAGAGGATGCCATTCATCGCAAGATAGACGGAGTTTGCCGGAACAAAAAGTTATGAAAATAATTTCCATGGAGCTGGCGAACATCCAGCGGACACCGCGTCAAATAAGGGAAAAGCTCAAGAAACTCCGCACACAGTACAAGGCTGTAAAACTGCACAACAGCCAGTCTGGAGCAGACTGGTGGGTAGCTTAATACGAGCGGTAGCGGTCCTGGCCCACTCACGTATACAAAGGACAACCGTCGATAGCCCATTAATGAACGATGGGAACATTTTCAGACCCATCAGCAGCGATTGTTATTCTTATCATGCTGAACAATAGTGGTTTCGGGGTCTAAAGAATAAAACAAAGCATGTCTCCATTTTTTCCGAAACCACTCGACACCGTAATTCGCGCATAACTGCGCTATTTGCCCACCTCCGGTAATTCTTTGTTTTCCTTCCTGCTAGCTGTTACTGGTGGGCTGCTTTGGCTCAGAGTTCAAAAATGCAGCAGTCTTTCAACTGGCTTGAAAATGGGCTGTGGCATAATGACGTCGGGCAAATAGGGGCGTAACACCTGGGGGCCGAAGATCGCCGGTGAGAATTAATCTGGTCCCCAAGCGCGGGTGCTAGGGGCTGGGATGGGCTACTGGCACGGCGCGGCGCTAGCCCTCCAACTGTGGTGAGAACGCGGCTATTGAGTCCATCACCACCTGGTATGCTGCAGCCTCTGCTAAGGACAAGAGCAGACTGCAGCGTGTCATTGTCTCTGCAGAGAAGGTGATTGGCTGCAGTCTGAAGTCTCTGGACGAGCTGTACGCTTCCAGGACTCTGAAGCAGCTAAGATTGTGGCTGATCCCTCTCACCCTGGACACAAACTATTTAACAGACTCCCCTCTGGCAGACGGCTGAGATCCATCGAGTGTAGGACCACTCACATGGACAACAGTTTCTTTCATCCGCAGTCCGTCTGCTGAACAAAATAGTTTCTATATTTATTTTATTTTATTTCATTTTATTTTATGCGTACCAACACCAAGGCAAAGTCCTTGTATGCACACACATGCTTGGCAATGAAGTCTTTTCTGATCCTGATCTGATTTTTTCTTTTCTTACCCTGGATCATCTGACTTCTGTCCATGTTTGAAGTCAACAGGTTGACTCTTAGACTGGTCTCTCTCCATGGACACAGCTGGATACAGGAGAGTCTTATTTCTGCTGTTAGATCTTTCTACAAACACAAGACATAACATTTTAACAGTGACATGTTCCTTCTAATCAGTTCAGAGTGAAACAGTAATCACACGGAGTCTGATGTAGAATCTAATACAAAGAATGAATTCTGGAACAGCTGAGACATTTCCAGATTTCTCTGGTAGGATTCTCACCTGTTGAATCACTTCAGGTCGACTTTCAGACACTTTCCACCTTCATGTGTTGAGAAGAAGCTGCTCATTCTCTCTCATCAGTCCTGGATTTGATCTGAGGACGTCGTCACATCCTCATAACTTCAGAGTCTGTAAACACATCAGAGTGACGTTAAAACCAGTTTAACCAGTGGGAGGTTCCCTGCAGTCAGAGGGAACTGTTTCCTCGTTCCTCTCTCTTACCTGACTGACATGATCCATATGAGATGATGTAGTTCTACATCTGTCCACTAGATGGTGATAACTATAGAAACATTAACTAAACTAGAACCAGATTCACAAAACATCCTGAGGTTCAAAGTAGTTCCTGACAGTCTGACTGTTAACAGGCTGAATCCAATGCCAGCCGTATCAAGACATCTGTTTTTAGTTTTCATTTTATTTACTGAGCTGTGTCAACTTTTAAAAACAGAACTTAAAGCAGATCTACTGATATCTGTCCTCTAGATGAGTGGGTTGGGTTTAAATGAACAGAAACTAATAGTCAGGAGAGCAGCGTTAGAGAGGAAACCAGTCTGATCTCATTTGATTAAAGTCATTTACAAACACCACATGTTGGAAGTTTGTCTGCATCGTTTTTAAATGACATTAAATGTTTAAACCAGGTTAACTTGATCAACTTGAAATGGTTTCTAACCTGAGGCCACGTTTCCTCCGTGTTTCAGTTAAAGATGAAGAAAGATGATGATGATCCAGTTAATCATTTACAGATGTTGGACTCTCACCTGCTGAACTCACCTCAGGTTGATTTACTGACTCTTTCTACCTTCGTGTGTGGAGGAAAGAAGCTGCTTCCTGCTTCTTTCTCTTTCTGTTCTTCTTCTTCTATTTTCATGACAGTGAACAAACAGCTCATGGTTCATTACCGCCACCTTCTGTTTTTAAAGTCTCTTGCTTAACCCATTTTTTTTCCCAAATGTTTGAACACTAACCTGTTTCCCACATGTCCAGAATCAACTGCAGCAATTCTTTTGGCTCTTCCATTTTTTTTGTTCTTCCAGTTTTTCCTTTAGTATCCGTCTATGTTGTTGGTGCTGACCACGTTCCAGGTGAGTTAATAAGAGGAGCCATTAACTTTAGTGAACTCACAGCAGCAGGTGGGACTGGTGAGAAGTTTGAGGACCAGTTTTACTCCAGTTGTTTCTGGTTGTTAACAAAGAGTCATGAAAGAGTCTGATGGGATGGATGGATAGATCAGAGTGATATATCTATACAGTTATACATAGTACAATGCACAGTGAGATGAACTGTTGTACCTGCAGCCAGTAGTAAATAAATATGCTGCAGTAAAAAGTAGTTTGCACACAAGGAAGCAAAATAAGTGTAATGTACACCGAATAAAATATAAAAATATAGACTGGTAAACTTAGAGGAGGTGTAGATTAATACAGTGGCAAGAAAAGTATGTGAACCTTTTGGAATTTCATGGTTTTGTGAGTAAATTTGTCATAAAATGTGATCTGATCTTCATCTAAGTCAAGAGTATTGACAAACATAATGTGTCTCAAATAATTACACCCAAAAAAATCAGATCTTTCATGTCTTTATTAAGAACACTCATTCAACATTCATAATGGCAGTGGAAAAAGTAAGCGAACCCTTAGAAGTAAGAACTGGTTGACCCCCCTTGGATGTGGATCAGACCTGCACATCATTGAGGAGGAGTTTTAGTCCATTCTTCCTGGTAGAACTGCTTTAGCTCTGTCACATTCTTTGGTCATCTCATGTGTATGGCCCTCTTCAAGTCAGTCCATAGCATCTCTATTGGGTTGAGGTCTGGGCTCTGAAGCCATTCTGTTGTGACTTGCTCTGGTGTTTTGGGTTGTTGTCCCGTTGCATCACCCACCTTCTACAGTTTCAGCTGATGTACAGACTTTCTTACATTATCCTGAAGAACTGTTTGATATATTTGGGAATTCATCTTCCCCTCAATGATTACCAGCTGGCCAGGCCCTGATGCAGCAAAGCAGGCCCAAATCATGATGTTTCCTCCACCATACTTTACAGTTGGGATGATGTTTTCATGATATTCTGTGCCCTTTCTACGTCAGATGTAGTGTTGTGAGTTTTTTCCAAATAGTTCAATCTTAGTTTCATCAGTCCACAAAACATTTTGCCAGTACAGCTGTGGAGTGTCAATGTGTTGTTCTGCAAACTTCAGGCGTGCAGCAATGTTCTGTTTAGTAGCAGGGGTTTCCTTTGTGGTGTCCTGCCGTGGATACCCTGCTTGTTCAGTGTTTTACGTATTGTTGACTCATGATCAGAGATGTTAGCAAGTTTCAATGATGCCTTCAAATCTTGTGCTGTCATTCGGGGTTGTCTCTTTACCTCACTGATCAGTCTTCATCGTGCTCTTGGTGTAATTTTGACTGAGCGCCCACTTCATGGTAGAGTAGCAACAGTGTCTCCATCTGTAGATTGTTTGCCAAATTGTAGACTGGTGAATTTCTAACTTTGTAACCCCTACCAGCTTTATGTAAATCAACAATTCTTGATCGTAGATCCTCTGAAAGCTCGTTTAGGCGAGGCATGGCTCACATAAGTGTGTTCTTCTTGTACAGACCAAACTCCAAAAGCTTGAGGGGTTTTTATCAAAGTAGCTGTAATCCAACACCTCCAAACGTATTATCTTAACGAGACTCCAGGTCTGCTAAAACCTGACTCCAGTTAAGTTTTTTGAAGTCATTAACTTAAGGGTTCATACTTTTCCCACAAGCACTATGAGTTTTGTTTGGGTGTTCTCAATAAAGGCATGAAAGATCTGATTTTTTTGTGTGTTATTATTTGAGACACATTATGTTTGACTCTTGACTTAGATGAAGATCAGACAAATTTACTCAGAAAACCATGAAATTCCAAAAGGTTCACATACTTTTTCTTGCCACTGTATTTACATAAATGTGCAGTATTTATCAGCTGCATGAATAAAGTGCAGATATTTAAGTCCAGTTAAGGCTCAGAGTTGAGCAGGCGGATGGCGTGAGGATAGAAACTCTTCTTCAGCCTCTCAGTCTTTGTCCTGATGGCAGTAGAGAGAAGAGAGAGTGTCCGGGGTGACTGGGCTCCTTCAGGATCTTCTTGACCTTTAACCTGCAACGTTTGATGTAAATGTCCTGCAGGTTGGGGAGGGGGGTTCTGATGGTCCACTCTGCTGAACGGACCACCCTCTTGAGGGCCAGGAAGTCCTGCCTGGTACAGTTTCCCATCCAGGTGGTGATGCTCCCACACAAGATGCTCTGGATGGTGCAGGTGTAAAAGTTCCTGAGCACCTTGAGAGGGAGCTTAAAGTCTCTGAGGCGTCTGAGGAGGTAGAGACGCTGTCTGGCCTTCTTCACCATGATGTTCAGATGGTGAGTCCATGACAGGTCCTGTGAGATGGTCACTCCCAGGTATCTGAAGGTGTCCACTCTTTCCACCTCAGAGCCACAGATAATGAGTGGATGTTAGTCCCTCTGCTGTTTCCTGCTGAAGTCCACTATCAGTTCCTTAGTTTTGCTGACGTTCAGCAGGAGGTGGTTCTCCCAGCACCAGTCCTCCAGGTGGGACACCTCACTCCTGTAGGCCGTCTCGTCGTCGTGGGCGATTAGTCCTACAACAGCGGTGTCGTCAGCAAACTTGATGATGATGCTGGAGTCTGAGGATCCACCTGCACAGGGAGGAGTCCAGGCCCAGGTGATCCAGCTTAGAGTCCAGTCTGGAGGGGACGATGGTATTAAATGAGCTGTAGTCAACAAACAGCACAGTGAGGAGGTGATGAATGTCCTGATGAGTCTCTCCAAACATTTCATCAGCACAGATGTGAGGGCTATGGGCCTGAAGTCATTGGGACTTCTTGAAGCAGGTTGGGATCACACACTGTCTGAGTGAGAGGTTGATTATCACTGTGAACAGAGGAGCCAGCTGATCAGGACAGGGTTTGAGGACACGTCCACAGAGTCTCTATTTAAACCTCAAACTTCCACCAGTCCTTAAGAACTGAAGAAGCTGCTCGGATTAAACGTCTTCTAAAAATATCTCCACAGTCCAGTCACTTCTTTTTCAAAACGGTTTTTGGATTTGGTCCCCGTGCTTTTACTGTGAAGGCCGTCGGGCCTACTTCCGGTCTGCCTCCCCGGTTCTCGCTAGCTTTCCTGGCCGCTGTCGGGCTTCCTGGTTCGGGGGAGAGGAGGCGGATTTCCTGCGCGTCTCTGGACCAAACAAAACGTTTTATTTAATTTAAAACCAACTTTAAGTCGGAGTCAGAGAAATGCGACTTAAATCTGATGTTTTTATCTGAACGCTTGACTTTGTTCAGTTTGACGCGTCGAGGCTGAACCGAGCAGAGACCTCCGTCCTCCCGCTAACAGCCGCCGACATGAGGCCGGGGATCGGCCTCCTGACCCCGGTCCTCGGTCTCATGACCCCGGTCCTCGGTCTCATGACCCCGGTCCTCGGTCTCATGACCCTGGCCGTCGCTTTGACGGAGGCCGCCGCGTCTCCGTCCGCTCACAGCGGGGACCCGGAGCTCGGTGAGTTTCTACCTGGATCCAAGTTACAGCGCGAGAGGGGGCGGAATGTATGGAGGACCAGGGGTGTCAACTACAAACAAAAGTTATATATTATAACATAATAATTAATTTTTTATTTAATTAGAGTCAGATTGAGTTTTTATTTATTTCATCTTATAACAGCTGTTCCTCTTCTAAAGTGTCACTGCCTATACTCTTCTGTCAGTCATCACATTAAGCTCCGCCCCCAGATGATCTGATTGGCCCGATGAGCAGCAACAATAAAGTTATTAAAGTAGAACAAAAATAAAGTCAAATAAATTATGTTAGAACCTTTGACTCAGTTTAAGAAAACTGTTGATTTAGTTTCACGTCCTTGTTTTAGTGTCGACTGTGTTTCATGTTACAGGTCTTTTTATTTTATGCTATTTTACTAGAGTTTTACATTTTATTCTTTTTATTATTTTTATATTAGTTTACTTTATTATATTTTACCAAATCTTCATATTTTATAATTTATTTTACTAGATTTTTACTTTTATTTTAATCTTTCATATTTTAGTTTAAATAATTCTGTACGTATATTTTATTTTACCAAATTTTTACCTTTGTTTAATTTTGCAAATTGTTACTTTTATTTTACTAGCTTTTTACTTTCATTATATTTTATTCTTTTATATTACTTTATTATATTTTACCAAATCTTTACTTATATTTAATTATTTTATACTGTTTTTTATTTTCCTAGATTTTTACTTTTATTTTACAAAATCTTTACTTTTATGTATTTTATACAGTTTTATTTAATTTGACAAAACTTTTACTTTTATTTCAATCTTTTATATTTTAGTTTTAATAATTTCTTACATATATTTTATTTTACTAAATTTTTACTTTTATACTGTTTTATTTTATTTCACTAAATTTTTAGCGTTTTATTTTATTTTACTAAATTTTCACGGTTTTATTTTATTTTACAAAATTTTTACTTTTATTTTACTAAATTTTGACTCTTATTGTCTTTCATTTTCTTTAACTGGACACCTTACCGATTGGCTGTTTGCGTCTCAGCGTCCCTCGGCTCCATGCTGGACGACTTCGACGTCCTGCCCCTCTCCAGCCTCCAGACTCACTCCGTCCGCCGCCGTGACCTCCAGACTCAGACCCACGTGGAGAAGCTGCTGACCTTCACGGCCCTGCAGAGGTCAGACTCCTCCTTTAACCTTTGACCCTTTGAGTGTTTTGATCCCTGACATGCTGAGAGCGCCTCCCGCTGGCGCCCCGTGTCTCTGCAGGCAGTTCAGACTCTACCTGAGGACCAATGACCAGCTGTTCGCAGACGACTTCAGAGCCGTGGTCGTGGACGAGGACGGACAAGAGCGGAGCTACCCGGTGGACAGACACAGCTACTTCACGGGACACGTCATCGGTGAGGACGTACATCCAGAACCTGGATCCAGCTGTAGAGGAAGAGGAGGAGGAGACGCAGTAGAAGATAATAAAGAGCCTTTCTGTCTTTTGTCCTCCAGGGGAGGAACACTCTCGTGTTCAGGCTCATCTGGACGAGCACGAGTTCTCAGCTCACATCCTGACGGACGAGGCCGAGTACAGCGTGGAGGTAGATGATGATGATGATGATGAGGGACGTGGTCCTTCCTCTGGGGACCACGATCGTCTGACCCCGTCTTTCTCTCCTCAGCCTCTGTGGAGGTTCACGTCGGCGCCCCCCGATGGTCGGCTCCTGGTCTACCGCTCAGAGGACATCAGGAACATCAGCCGTCTGCAGCGGCCGTCCGTCTGCGGCTACGTGACCTCTGACCCCAGCCGCCTCCTCCCCGACGGCGTCAGGGCGGCCATGTTGGAAGAGCAGGAGGAGGAAGGTCAGTATGCTCCCACGCTAATAGCGTTAGCATACGTCTATGGCAGTTTACATTCAGTGAATTAGCGGTTAGCAAACGCACACAGAGGTCTGCTCTGATCCAGATGGAGCGACACGATTGGTCTAAACTGTCCCCGTCTCTGTCAGAGTCTGTCCTCAGAGAGAGACGTCAGCTCCACGACCACAGGAAGAACACGTGTCCTCTGCTGCTGGTGGCCGACCATCGCTTCTTCAAACACATGGGACGAGAGGAGGAGAGCACCACCCTCAACTACCTGGTCAGAGCTCTGGGGGCGTAGCTCCACCCCAACACCCCCCCAACCCGACACCCTAACACCCCCCCAACACCATAACACCCCCCAACACCCTCCACCCTAACACGCCTGGCTGTGTTTTCAGATCGAGTTGATCGACCGTGTGGACGACATCTACAGAAACACATCGTGGGACGAGGAGTTCAGTGGCTACGGGGTCCAGATCCAGCAGGTGAGGACCTGATGTAACCTTCCTGCTCCGTTTCCTGTTTGTCTTTTCAAAATAAAACCAACCTCCTCCGCCGTCGTCCGCCTCCAGATCATCATCGAGAAGAGTCCGACTCCCGTGGCTCCAGGAAAGAGTCACTTCAACATGAGAGGAAGTCCAGTGGAGGACAGAGACGTCTGGGACGTCAAGAAGCTGCTGGAGGTAGCGCTCGATGAGATGCTAAGATGCTAACAAGATGCTAACTTTAAGACAGACACCTTTAAGCAGCAGCTCTGTGCTGGTCCGTCTCCTTGCAGCAGTTCAGCGTGGACATCGCAGAGAAGGCGTCCAACGTCTGCCTGGCTCACCTCTTCACCTATCAGGACTTTGACGAGGGGACGCTGGGTCTGGCCTACGTCGCCCCGTCCAAACCCGACATCCCTGGAGGTCTCTGCTCCAAAGGTGAGTCCCTCCGCTCCACCCTGCCTCGTCACCAGTGGACCTCGAAGTCTTAAAACCTTTGTCCCTCGGCAGCTTGTCCCTCGACCGCTAACGAACACGGGTCCATCTACCTCAACACGGGCCTCACCAGCACCAAGAACTACGGCAAGACCATCCTGACCAAGGTCTGGACCCAGTCTATTCCATATGCTAGCTAAAGTATGCTAATGGTTAGCCTTTGGACGGGGACAAACAGGAAGTGTGTAACTGTTGACAGGAAGCAGATCTGGTGACGACTCACGAGCTCGGCCATAACTTCGGAGCGGAGCACGACCCGGACAACATCCCGTACTGCGCCCCCCGAGAGGACCAGGGGGGCAAGTACGTCATGTACCCCATCGCTGTGAGCGGAGACCACGTCAACAACAAGGTGCTGGTTCGTCCTCAGACACCTGGAGACGCACGTTCATAGCCTGTGTCCTAGCCTGTGTCCTAGCCTGTAGCTAACGTATGTCCTAGCCTGTAGCTAGCCTGTATCTAGCGTGCTAACCCTGTCCCCGTCTCCAGCTCTTCTCTAACTGCAGTAAGCACTCCATCGTGAAGCGTCTCCGCTCCAAGGCTCCGTCCTGCTTCAGACTCAGGAACATCAACGTCTGTGGGAACTCGCGGGTGGAGCTCGGCGAGGAGTGCGACCCCGGGCTCCTGCACATCAACTCGGACAGCTGCTGCACCGCCGACTGCCGGCTGAAGCCCGGAGCTCAGTGCAGGTCCCACAGGACGCTCAGTCATCACGTCCCCTAGTGTCTGTCCTCTGTCTGTGACACTCTCGTCTCTGTGTCCAGTGACAGGAACAGTGCGTGCTGTAAAGGTTGCCGGTTTGAGTCCAGAGGTGAAGTGTGCCAGGAGCCCATCAACGCCACCTGTAAAGGACACTCGTACTGCACAGGTACGCCGCCGCCGCCGCCGCGTCTCAATGTCTCAACCCGATCGTGAACCGGAGACCAGTTAAGTTCTGTGTGTGTGTTGACAGGAGACAGCAGCGAGTGTCCTCCCCCGGAGAACGCCGCTGATAAGACCATGTGTTTGGACAACGGGGAGTGTCTCAACGGAGAGTGTGTCCCGTTCTGTCAGGCCGTCTTGAATCTGCAGCCCTGCGCCTGCAACGGTACGACGCCTCCCGACCGACTGACAAGAGTCTGCTAGGACATGAACAACATGTCACATTACCCACAATCCTCTCTGCTCCCCCCTAGCCTCAGCTAACCAGCTAGCCTCAGCTAACCAGCTAGCCTCAGCTAACCAGCTAACCTCAGCTAACCAGCTAGCCTCAGCTAACCAGCTAGCCTCAGTCCTTTAGAGTCTATCAATGATTCTCCATCAGCTATGAACCACATGGTGACTGGACTGACAGAGTCTGAGCCCTTTGTCTCAAGTTTGTCTCCATCTAGTGGTCTAATGGTGCTACTACAGATAAACACAACACAGTCATCCAGTAGAGACAGTTAGCTTAGCATTGCTACGTAGCCTTGGTGACTGGTTCTCCTGGGGAGTTCCATGTGTGAACAACAGTCTTCTCGTGGATCGTCTAATGAGCACGATGGTAGAATGTGACGACGTCCAGGAGACAAAATGATTTTTGTTTTTGTTTTTTTTTCCCAGAAACCAACACTTCCTGTAAAGTCTGTTGCCGTAGCAGCGGCGGCGTCTGCGCTCCCTACCAGGACCAGGACGGACACTTCCTGTTCCTGAGGAAGGGGAAACCCTGCACCGTGGGCTTCTGTGACGGAGCGGTGAGCCCAGCGACCAATCACACGCTGCCTGGCTGAACTTTGACCTGTGACCTCTGACCTGTGACCACTGACCTCTGACCTGTCTGCAGGGGAAGTGCATGAAGCAGGTGCAGGACGTGGTGGAGCGTCTCTGGGACTTCATCGACAAACTGGACATCAACACGTTTGGGAAGTTCCTGGCGGACAACATTGTGGGCTCGGTGGTGGCGTTCTCCCTCCTCTTCTGGGTCCCCTTCAGCATCCTGGTCCACTGTGTGGTGAGACCCTGTCCCCCGTCTGTCTCAGTCTGTCTCTGTGTGTCCTCTGTCCTCTGAGACGTTCTATGTCGTTTCAGGACAAGAAGCTTGATCAGCAGTACGAGCAGACGACCAAGTCTCTGTTCTTCCCCAGCGTGAGTCCATCTCATCCGTCCTTCATTCCTTCACTCACGTACGTCACAGCTCAGCCTTCACTCTCTTTTTTCCCAGAATGCCGAGCTCCTGAGCAGCCTGGACTCGGCGTCCGTTCGCATCTTCAAGCCTCCAAACTTCGGCGCCGCCCCCCCGCGGCTCCATCCCGCCGGCCCCCAGCAGACCAGCACGCCGCCGGTCTCCATCGCTGACCCGGGCCACACACCCCCGCCGCTGGACACCATCCTCGAGGACCCCAGCCTGGACTCCCACCTGGACGAGGACGCCCTGGAGGAGGCGTTCGGGCGCCCGGCGGCGGCAGGCGGGGCGCGGCGCTCCTTCGAGGACCTGACGGAGAAGAGCGCGGCGAGTCGCAGCGAGAAGGCCAAGCTGTTCCGGCTGCAGCGGCAGCACCAGATCGACAGCAAGGAGACGCAGTGCTGAGCCGCGTCTCCACGGCAACGCAACGGCGCCATCGCAGCAGCGCTCCCCCACGCCAACGCCAGCTCCTGAACGCACCACAGGACGCGGTGACGGCTTCACCAGCAGCCAGAGAAGAAGAACCTCACTTCCTGTTTACATTCATCTGTTAGTGCCTTGCTCAAGACGCTCTGCCGCGGGCGCTAGTCCGGAAACTTCTGACGTTTTATAGAAAAGAGCCTTTAAATAATAATAAGCTTTATATTTTATGACATAAATGAATAAACACAGAGCTTTAACGGTTTAAACCTGACGTAGCTACGAGCTTCATGTTGTTCCGTTTAAAAACGACAATCACTCCTCTTCTTCGCTGGTGTTCAGTATTTAATGCGTTTCTATGGCGACGACGCCCTGATGCCAAAGAAAACATTTGGTTGAGAAATAAAGTTTTTTTAAGAAAAATAATTCCCAAACGTCCTTTTTTTGTTGTTGTTTTTGAAGAAACTAAAAACGTCTGGAGATGAAACTCAGTAGGCTAACCGATTAGCATGCTAACGTCTCTCTGTGTGGGCGGGGCTTAATGTGATGGACAATTTACTATTAAATAAGGCCAAGTATATAATAAGACCAGCAAACGATTCTTAATTATCTCATAAGATTTGAAGACAATTAGTTAAATGGTTAAATAATAAATTTAGAATTTTAATATTTTCACTCAAAATCATGAATTAGTAAATTTTACGTTGACGATAAACGAGTCAAACCAGAATCAACTAAAACTTACCAGACACACGTTTATTTTTTACACATGGGCTACAAAATAAATCAACGTTGCCATGGCAACAATAACAAAATCAGTAGAAAAGTGCCTCGGATGGGCGTGGTCAGTTTGGGGGCGTGGCCTATGAGAAGGCGGGATTAAGGGCGTCGTGGAGTCGATGGACGGCGACTTCAATCATCTCCCTCAGAGTCTCGTCTTCCTCACACTTCACCGACTGCAACACACACACACACAGAGGTCAGAGGTCACGGCCAGTTCACTCTCTGGCTCCGCCCACCACGCCACACTCACCCGTGTCTCCGGGTCGATGGACGCCGTGACTCCGTCCACCGTCACGCTCAGGTTCTTGTTGTCTTTGAAGTTGACGCATTCGTCCCCGAACATGTCGCTGCAACGACAAAAAAAAAAAACAACTTTTATTTTGAAAATCTGCGTCCCTTCCTTAAGAGACTCCGCCCACCTGGTTCTCCCCAGAGTTAAAATCAAACCAACTCACTGCAGCATGAACTCCAGACGCTCCACAAACACCTCCACGTCAAACGCCTCCCTCCGACCTTCCACGACTGAAACAAACAAACAAACGTTAGCGGCGCCGTGAGGTCACTGAACGTCTCGGGCCGTCGTGTTGCGTTTACTGACACTTTTGGGAGTTGGGGTTGGACTGGACCTCCAGCACCACCGTGGTGACGGCGTCGGCGTACATGTCGTTGAGCGGGTTGGCGATCCACTGAGCAGGAAGTCAGAGAGACGTTAGCAAACATTTAAATAAAACACGAGACGATGCGTTCAGGGACAGTCTGTGACTCTGACCTCCAGCAGCACCATCCCAGCTTCATGGACCAGAGTGATGCTCTTAAAGATCTTCACCGTGATCTTCTCTGCTCCCTCCACCTGCTCCACGTCACCTGAGGACACACACGGCGGCCATCTTGTTTGAGAAGAGCAGGAAGTAGCGTCGACGTAAATGTTGATTGGACAAAACATCTTTTAGCCTAGCATGCTAGCAGGGTTAGTCAAGACTCTTAAGCTAGCATGCTAGTGGGATTAGCCTCTAAATAGGAAGACTTGATATCCAGGTAGATAGCAGAGCTAGCATTTAAAGTTGCAGACTCTTAGCCTAGCATGCTGCAGCTGAACAGTTGTAGCTTCAGTTTCTGGACACTGAGCCCAGGTGAGTCCAGGTGAGTCCAGGTGAGCCCAGGTGAGCCCAGGTGAGCCTTACCTGTCAGACTCCGTAGCTGGCTGACCAGCAGAGAGATGGGTCCAGAGAAGGGGACGGCCTGAGTCTGAGTCACTGTTCCCATGGACAGATCTGTGTAGTCTGAAGGAGAGAGAACAAGAGTCAGGAAAGAACCAGGGCACCTGAACGCGACACAGAGATGAGTTCAAGGGTTCACGTTAACAGCAGTTTACATTTCTGTTGTTAATAAAGTTTGAATTCATAAGTGGAGCTACTGACTGGACAGGTCTGAGGGCGTCAGGATGTGGTAGTTGAAGTTCCTCTTGACCAGGATCCCTGAGATCCTCTGACCCTGAGCACACTTCCTGTCGGCCAGAGAGCCCATCACCTGAAGCAGAGCATGCTGGGAGTTAACAGGGCCGCCGCCACACTCTCAGACCTGGACCTGGACCTGGATCTGGATCTGGACCAGACCTACCTTTGCCAGTTTCTCTCCTCTGAAGTTGAGCGTGACGGCCTCGGTGTTCCTGGGGTTGTGGACCTCGATGTGGACCTCGTCGTTGTCTTCGTACTCTCGGATCAGCGCCGCCTTCAGCCGGGCCATCTCGTTCTGCTCGCCGTGGACCAGGATCTGTCCACAGAGAGGGGTCAGAGACTTACGCGGTGCTGGTAGCGTGTTAGCATGTTAGCGTGTTAGCATGGAGCTAGCGCTGGTTACCACGTGAGGAGGTTTGAGGGCTCTGATGAACTCGCTGGTCTGCTGGTAATCAGTGTGAGCAGAGAAGGAGATGTAGTCCACAGACATCTTCAGAGGAAGCTTCTGACCAGACATGGTGGAGATCTCATCTGGCTCCGTCATGATGTGCTGCAGGGGACAGGAGAGGACAGGAGACAGGAGAGGACAGGAGACAGGAGAGGACAGGTGAGGACAGGAGAGGACAGGAGACAGGAGAGGACAGGAGACAGGAGAGGACAGGAGAGGACAGGAGAGGACAGGAGACAGGAGACAGGAGAGGACAGGAGACAGGTGAGGACAGGTGAGGACAGGAGACAGGTGAGGACAGGAGACAGGAGAGGACGGGTGAGGACAGGTGACAGGTGAGGACACGTGAGGACAGGAGACAGGTGAGGACAGGAGACAGGAGAGGACAGGTGACAGGTGAGGACAGGAGACAGGAGAGGACAGGTGAGGACAGGAGACAGGAGAGGACAGGAGACAGGAGAGGACAGGTGAGGACAGGAGAGGACAGGTGAGGACAGGAGACAGGAGAGGACAGGTGAGGACAGGTGACAGGTGAGGACAGGTGAGGACAGGAGACAGGTGAGGACAGGTGAGGACAGGAGACAGGTGAGGACAGGAGACAGGAGAGGACAGGAGACAGGAGAGGACAGGAGACAGGTGAGGACAGGTGAGGACAGGAGACAGGTGAGGACAGGAGACAGGAGAGGACAGGTGACAGGTGAGGACAGGTGAGGACAGGAGACAGGTGAGGACAGGAGACAGGACAGGACAGGTGAGGACAGTGTGGCTGGTGAGGACAGTGACAGGTGAGGAGAGGACAGGACAGGACAGGTGAGGACAGTGTGACAGGTGAGGACAGTGTGACAGGTGAGGACAGTGAGACAGGAGAGGACAGGAGAGGACAGGAGAGGACAGGTGAGGACAGGAGACAGGTGAGGACAGGTGAGGACAGGAGACAGGTGAGGACAGGAGAGGACAGGAGACAGGTGAGGACAGGAGAGGACAGGAGACAGGAGAGGACAGGTGAGGACAGGACAGTGTGAGGACAGTGTGGCTGGTGAGGACAGGACAGGTGAGGACAAGACAGGACAGGTGAGGACAGTGTGACAGGTGAGGAGAGGACAGGTGAGGACAGGAGACAGGAGAGGACAGGAGAGGACAGGTGACAGGAGAGGACAGGAGAGGAGACAGGTGAGGACAGGAGACAGGAGACAGGTGAGGACAGGTGACAGGTGAGGACAGGAGACAGGTGAGGACAGGAGACAGGTGAGGACAGGTGACAGGTGAGGACAGGAGACAGGTGAGGACAGGAGACAGGTGAGGACAGGAGAGGACAGGAGACAGGAGAGGACAGGAGACAGGTGAGGACAGGAGACAGGAGAGGACAGGAGACAGGAGACAGATGAGGACAGGAGAGGACAGGTGACAGGTGAGGACAGGAGACAGGTGAGGACAGGAGACAGGTGAGGACAGGAGACAGGAGAGGACAGGTGAGGACAGGAGACAGGAGAGGACAGGAGACAGGAGAGGACAGGTGAGGACAGGAGACAGGAGAGGACAGGTGAGGACAGGAGAGGACAGGAGACAGGTGAGGACAGGAGACAGGAGAGGACAGGAGACAGGAGAGGACAGGTGAGGACAGGAGAGGACAGGAGACAGGTGAGGACAGGAGACAGGAGAGGACAGGAGACAGGAGAGGACAGGTGAGGACAGGTGACAGGTGAAGACAGGAGACAGGAGAGGACAGGAGACAGGAGGAGACAGGTGACAGGTGAGGACAGGTGAGGACAGGAGACAGGTGAGGACAGGAGACAGGTGAGGACAGGAGAGGACAGGAGACAGGTGAGGACAGGAGACAGGTGAGGACAGGAGAGGACAGGTGAGGACAGGAGACGACAGGTGAGGACAGGAGAGGACAGGTGACAGGTGAGGACAGGTGAGGACAGGAGACAGGTGAGGACAGGTGACAGGTGAGGACAGGAGAGGACAGGAGACAGGTGAGGACAGGAGACAGGTGAGGACAGGTGACAGGTGAGGACAGGAGAGGACAGGAGACAGGTGAGGACAGGAGACAGGTGAGGACAGGAGAGGACAGGTGAGGACAGGAGAGGACAGGAGAGGACAGGTGAGGACAGGTGAGGACAGGAGAGGACAGGAGAGGACAGGTGAGGACAGGTGAGGACAGGAGACAGGAGGGGACAGGTGAGGACAGGAGACAGGAGGAGACAGGTGACAGGTGAGGACAGGAGACAGGTGAGGACAGGAGACAGGTGAGGACAGGAGACAGGAGAGGACAGGAGACAGGAGAGGACAGGTGACAGGTGAGGACAGGTGAGGACAGGAGACAGGAGAGGACAGGAGACAGGAGGAGACAGGTGACAGGTGAGGACAGGAGACAGGAGACAGGTGAGGACAGGAGACAGGAGACAGGTGAGGACAGGTGAGGACAGGTGACAGGTGAGGACAGGAGACAGGTGAGGACAGGAGACAGGTGAGGACAGGAGACAGGAGAGGACAGGAGACAGGAGAGGACAGGAGACAGGAGAGGACAGGTGAGGACAGGTGACAGGTGAAGACAGGAGACAGGAGAGGACAGGAGACAGGAGGAGACAGGTGACAGGTGAGGACAGGTGAGGACAGGAGACAGGTGAGGACAGGAGACAGGTGAGGACAGGAGAGGACAGGAGACAGGTGAGGACAGGAGACAGGTGAGGACAGGAGAGGACAGGTGAGGACAGGAGACGACAGGTGAGGACAGGAGAGGACAGGTGAGGACAGGAGACAGGAGGAGACAGGTGACAGGTGAGGACAGGTGAGGACAGGAGACAGGAGGAGACAGGTGACAGGTGAGGACAGGAGACAGGTGAGGACAGGAGACAGGAGACAGGTGAGGACAGGAGACAGGAGACAGGTGAGGACAGGAGAGGACAGGAGACGACAGGTGAGGACAGGAGGCAACAGAGACGACAGGTGAGGACAGGTGTCAACAGGAGACGACAGGAGACAACAGGGGGCGGGGCTTACCTTGGCCAGCGTCCCCTCTACACAGTACCCAGCGATGATGACCCCGTTCCTCTTGTCCGTGCACCAGCTCTCAAACAGTTCTCTGGACAAACCGCTCTGCATCATCCCAGGAGACGCCATCACCACGCTGGGACCGATGTCGTCAAAGTGGTCCATGCTCTGCAACCAAACGGGGACACGTCAGCTGCTTCCTCACAGACCAGACCGGACCGCGCGGCAGACCGGACGGCCTACAGCCAGACAGACTACCAACAGACGGTCTACTGAGCGCGCTCCCTGACCTTTAAGTTGCTGATGTGCTTGAAGACAAAGGGGTTGTTGATGTTGATGGCCTTGCGGATCTTGTCGTTCATGGCGTTGATGTAGGTCTGGTAGACCGCCATGCACTTCCTGGCCAGGGACGAGGCGTAGTAGATCGGGATGTCATGGAGCTCAGGGTGGTTCTGCCAGTACTCATCTGGGTCAGACAAGAGAGACCCCTTAGACCCTTCAGACCCTTTAGACTCTTCAGACCCCTTAGACCCTCAGACGGACTCACCTAGGATGAGGAGCAGCTCCTGGGCTCGTCCCAGAGCGAACACGGGGATGAGGCATCGTCCTTCTCTGTTGACGATGTCGTGGACCGTGTTGCAGAACCGGGCCTCCCTCTCCTCCCTCTTCTCGTGGATGTGGGTCCCGTACGTGGACTCCTGAGGGACAAAGGGAGGCGTCAGAGCACCGAGACCAGACCCACCCCACCCCCGTCCAGACCTTTACTCACCGTGATGAGGATGTCCGGCTTCACGCTGGGGATCTCTGCCGCCATCAGGTGACGGTCCTCCTGGCGGGAGAAGTCTCCGGTGTACAGCAGCTGATAGGGGACAGACACGGACCAGATGATTGACAGCGTTCTACTTCCTGGTTCCGTCCTGCTCTACTTCCTGCTGAGACTGACCTTGACGCCGGCGATCTCGATCATGAACATGGCGGCTCCCAGGACGTGTCCCGCGTGGTAACACCAGAACTTGATGCCGGCCACTTCCTTGACCTCGTGGAAGTTGATGGTCTCGATCTTCTCCATGCTGTCCTCCAGGTCTGTCTCCGTGTACAACATGTCGTCTGCAGAGATGTTACTGCAACACACACACAGGTCCGTCCCTTAAACCTGTCCCCACACACACGGGTCCGTCCCTTAAACCTGTCACCACACACACGGGTCCGTCCCTTAAACCTGTCCCCACACACACGGGTCCGTCCCTTAAACCTGTCCCCACACACACGGGTCCGTCCTTTAAACCTGTCCCCACACACACGGGTCCGTCCCTTAAACCTGTCCCCACACACACGGGTCCGTCCTTTAAACCTGTCCCGACACACACGGGTCCGTCCCTTAAACCTGTCCCCACACACACGGGTCCGTCCTTTAAACCTGTCCCCACACACACGGGTCCGTCCTTTAAACCTGTCCCCTCACACACGGGTCCGTCCTTTAAACCTGTCCCCACACACACAGGTCTGTCCTTTAAACCTGTCCCCACACACACGGGTCCGTCCCTTAAACCTGTCCCCACACACACGGGTCCGTCCTTTAAACCTGTCCCCACACACACACACACACACACACACACACACACACACACACACACACACACACACGGGTCCGTCCCTTAAACCTGTCCCCACACACACGGGTCCGTCCTTTAAACCTGTCCCCACACACACACACACACGGGTCCGTCCTTTAAACCTGTCCCCACACACACGGGTCCGTCCTTTAAACCTGTCCCCACACACACGGGTCCGTCCTTTAAACCTGTCCCCACACACACACACACGGGTCCGTCCTTTAAACCTGTCCCCACACACACGGGTCCGTCCTTTAAACCTGTCCCCACACACACGGGTCCGTCCTTTAAACCTGTCCCCCCACACACACACACACACACACGGGTCCGTCCTTTAAACCTGTCCCCACACACACAGATCTGTCCCTCTAATCCGTCCCCACACACAGGTCCGTCCCTCTAATCTGTCCCCACACACAGGTCCGTCCCTCTAATCTGTCCCCACCTGACTTTGACGTAGTCTGACAGCAGCCAGCGGTAGATGGCCTTGGAGGCGTGAGTCATGAAGGTCCGACCCTTGAAGCTCGTCTTCTGGAGGAACCAGGGGAGAGCTCCACAGTGATCCAGGTGGAAGCTGGAGGAGGAGGAGGAAGAAGAGGAGAGGGTTAATCAGGAAGAAGAGGAGAGGGTTAATCAGGAGGAGGAGAGGGTTAATCAGGAGGAGGAGGAGGAGGAAGAGGAGGAAGAGGAGGAGGAGGAGGAGGAGGAGGAGGAGGAAGAGGAATAAGAGGAGGAAGAGGAGGAGGAGGGTTAATCAGGAGGAGGAGGAGGAGGAGGAGGAGGGTTAATCAGGAGGAGGAGGAAGATGAAGGTCTGTGAACTCACTGGCTGATGAGCAGCAGGTCTATCTCTGCCGGGTCGATCAGGTCGATGTAGGGCAGCGCGTCCATCCCCTCCAGACCAGGATGGATGCCACAGTCCAGCTACAACACAAACAAACATGTTTCTAGTCTGACTCTACGTCTAACAGCTGATGTGATGGAGGACGCTCAGTCACCATGATCTTCCGTCCTTTGAACTCCAGGATGATGCAGGACCGTCCCACCTCCTGACCAGCTCCTCTGAACACAGACACTCAACATGTGACAAATACATTTAAACCCTACAAGACGCTCAACCAAACTCCATTCAAAACTCATCCAAGTTAAAGGAAACAAAACAAAACTCCGATTAAATAAAAGTTACACGAGGCCGAATTGAAAAGCTGCTCCCGTGGTTTCATTAGAGGCGCTGAACGTGAGTATATGACTCTGTATTCTGGTCTAGTTTTAACAGATTTCATAATTAGATGATTTCTTTATGGAGTTCTGTTGCGGGAGCAGCTGAGACTGAGCGGTGCTACGCGGTGAATCAAGCCGAGGTGTGTGAACTCACAGCGGGCGGATGAGCAGCTGGTCGCTCTCCTCCGCTGGAACCGTCGCTTCGGGTTTACGTTTGGCCGCCATGGTCGCTCTGAAACCGGAGAAACGTTAACGAACACACGGGCTCATAGCTCCGTTAACTCCGTTAGCTGAGTTAGCTCACTGCACCGCGCCGAGATACAAAGTTCCTCTAAATGCTCCGTTTCCGGTTCCTGGTGAAATCGGTCCGTGTAGAAAGGCGAGTCTGAGCTTATTGGTTCCGCCAGTTTTTTTTATTTATTATTATTTAAATACATTTTTTTAAACTATTATTACATATAAAACCTTTAAGACTTAGCATTAATATAATTTATATTTAAACTGCTTCAACAAAAAATATATTTACTTATTTATTCATGTCACTGGATGGAAGATGAAAATGACATAAATAGTAAAGGAAGAAAAAGGAGAAAACAAAAGAAAGACAAAGAAAAGCAAAACAGTAAGAAAATAAAAGAGAAATAAAGAAGAAACAAAGAACAATATGGCAAGAGGGAAACAAGAGAAAGTCACAAAACTGAAGAAAAAGAAAATATTAAAAGAGAAAAGAAGGAAAGAATTTTACTTTCAGATGAATAAACACATTTTATTAATTTTCAATCACAAAGAGAAAACAAAGTCATTTATTCATTCATTCATTTATTAAACATTAGTTCATTTTATATTTCATCTTCCCATTTGAAGCATCGTCTGAATTCATCCTGAAACATGAAGCGTAAAACAAAACAAAATAAAAACAGCAGGAAGCAGGAGAGAAAGATGAAATACTGTTGATTGACAGAGAAATTATTTGTTAGTCGGCAACAATTTGGAGCCTGTTGGAAAAACTAAAGTAAATAAATAGAAGGAGATGAAGAATGACGGGAAACAAGGAAGTAAAACGACTAAAAGACTCAAAGCCAGATTCATCAGAGCCGTCTTTAATAAACCGATCTCCCATCAACAGGTTAAATGAATAAAAACGTGACGTCACTGCTCAGGTTTGATGTGGCCAAAAGTATGTGGAACATTAAACATTAAAACCTGTACCTAATGTTCTGACGCAGAGAGAAACCCAACAGGAAAAAAAGAGAAGAAGAAGAAGAAGATTATTTGGTTTGTTCTTCTTCTGTGTTTCTCTCCAGTTGAGTTGGTGTAATTACTGCTCTCTGCCTGGGGGGGGCGCTGTGCAGCAGGTGTAAACAGAGATCAGCTGATCTCATGTCCTCTCTGAGGCGTCCGTTGTCCGACAGCGTTTGAATAAAGTTGCGTCGGGCGGAGACGGCGTCCGGCGTCTTTCACTCGGTGATGAAGTGAACGAAGGTGACGGGAAACGCTCCCCGACGACTCGGCTCGCCTTCAACGTGACCGAACTGAAACACAGAGGACGGAGACGTTAAAAGCTCTGAGGACGGGGGCGGGGCTTCCTGTGGGGCGAGGGGCGGGGCCTTTGTCACTCACCCACCACTCGCTGTCCTCCTCCCCCTCCACCACGATCACCTCCCCCTCTCTGAAGGTCAGCTCGTCTGGATTATCAGCAGAACAGTTGTAGATGGCCTTCACCCTCTGAGGCTTCTGCTTCTACACAGACCACAGTCAAGATCAAACCACGCAACCAAAGCCCAGCCAAAAAACGCTCAATTTAACAGAGGACGTACTGAGAAGGTGGATCTGGGTTTGGGAGTTGGAGGAGACGGACCCTGGGGAGATCTGGACGGAAGACCTGGAGGAGACAGTGAGTCTGGTTTGATGAAGAGCGAGAAGAAGGAGAGGAGGAATAGGAAGAGGAGAAGAAGAACAACAAAGAGTAGACAAGAAGAACAGGGAGTAGACAAGAAGAAGAAGAAGAAGAACAGGGAGTAGATGAAGAAGAAGAAGGTGCAAAAGAGAAAGAACAAGAACAACAAGAAGAAGAAAAGGAAGAAGAACAGATGAACAAGGAGCTGAAAAAGAACTGTTAGTAGTAGTTCTAGTTCTAGTAGTAATAGTGTTAGTAGTAGTAGTAGTAGTAGTAGTAGTAGCAGTAGTAGTAGTAGTAGTGTTAGTAGTAGTAGTAGTAGTAGTAGTAGTAGTACTAGTTCTAGTAGTAGTAGTGTTAGTAGTAGTAGTAGTAGTAGTAGTAGTAGTAGTAGTAGTGTTAGTAGTAGTGTTAGTAGTAGTAGTAGTAGTAGTGGTAGTAGTAGTAGTAGTAGTAGTAGTAGTAGTAGTAGTAGTGTTAGTAGTAGTGGTAGTAGTAGTAGTAGTAGTAGTGTTAGTAGTAGTAGTAGTAGTAGTTCTAGTTCTAGTAGTAATAGTGTTAGTAGTAGTAGTAGTAGTAGTAGTAGTAGTAGTAGTGTTAGTAGTAGTAGTAGTAGTAGTAGTAGTAGTTCTAGTTCTAGTAGTAATAGTAGTAGTAGTGTTAGTAGTAGTGTTAGTAGTAGTAGTAGTAGTAGTAGTAGTAGTAGTGTTAGTAGTAGTAGTAGTAGTAGTTCTAGTTCTAGTAGTAGCAGTGTTAGTACTAGTAGTACCTCGTTTGTCCATGGAGCCCGTCCTGACTGGAGGTCTCTGAGGACTCTTCACTGACCTGGAATCAGTAGAAATGAGGTCAGACCGGTCCAGACCAGCAGAGGTCAGTTTAGACCACGTACCCACCCACATACGTACCCGGTGGGGGACTTGGGAGACTTGGGGGACTTGGGTCCTGGAGGTCTGTTGCCCTGGTGACTGGGCACAGGAGGGGGCAGGGCTGGAGGTCTGTAGTGGGGCGGAGGTGGTGGGACGGAGGGGGGAGGCGGGACCGGAGGCTCCTGGGGGATGAAGGGAAGTCCAGCTGGCGGGGGAGGCAGCGGAGGGAGAGGGGTGTTCTTGGCTGACATGGTCTTCCCGTCCAACATGCTGGTCCTCTTACTGACGGGGGGTCCCACCGGGAGCACTGGGAGGACAGAGAGCATCGCTAAGCCCCGGGTCACGTCTGCAGGTTCATCCTGCGCCTGCAGCCGGTCGACCAAACACTCACCGTACATGGACGTGTTCCTCTCCGGGGTCTGAGGGTTGGGGGGGTCCGAGGACGAACGCTGTCGTCCTACTGTTTCTATGGCAACGGGTTTAGCACCACCTGGTCCCAGAGAGAACATCAGAACACGACATTATACGATCAGGAAGATTTCCTCCATGTTGTTCACACATGTAACTCCAAAGGGAAACCAGTCACCAAGGCATGCTACGCTAATGCTAAGCTAACTGTCACTACCAGATGACTGCGTTGTGTTTATTAACTGTAGCACCACCATTAGACCACTAAATGGAGACAAAGGACCATCGATGGAGAAATAAAAACTTTGAATGTTTTCTCAGTTAGCTGAAGCTAGCTGAGGCTAGCTGGTTAGCTGAGGCTAGCTGGTTAGCTGAGGCTAGCTGGTTAGCATTTACGAGGATCTTTATTCTTTAGCCAGTTTTAAATTAGTTTGACAAAGCGTCGACCTCTGACCTCTGTGTGGTGCCCTGGGGGGCAGCGGTGGTGTTGGGCCCGGCGGCGGCAGGTTCAGGTCCAGCATGGTGCCGTAGGTCTCATTGCTGATGATAGTATTAGGGACGGGAGGCCTCTGTTTGTCCCGGGCCAGGCCGGCCACGTCCCGGGCCAGTGCCGCCAGGTTGGACTGCATGGGGTTGGTGCTGGACACGAAGCAGCTGACAGGACGCTCGTCCCGTCGGTTGGGGATCGGCTGCAGGACGAACAGAACACATGGTGTAACTTCCTGAAGGCGAGAGATGAAGCTTAACGGTGGACGCCACCAAAAAACTGCTTCTGACCTTGTCTTCCATCTCGTCCTCGCTCTCGTCCAGGTCCTCGTTTTGGAGACGCCACTCGTACTCAACGTGAACGTGGACGTTAAACTTCCCCGTCTGGGCCTGAGTCAGCTGGAACACAGCGGCGTGAGACAAACTGGTTTGTTAGACCTGTTACCACTGCACCCATCAACGGTTGGTCGCCTCGCACATGTTAGCTTAGCTTCACTTAGCTTTATTTAACCTGTTAAACCTTCAAGGGAGCTGGGGGGGCTAGACTCAGACCTACATCCAGAACCATCAGGTCCATTTACCTCAATCTGGTCTCTATGGATCCTGGTCTCTATGACCCTGGTCTCTATGGATCCTGGTCTCTATGGATCCTGGTCTCTATGACCCTGCTCTCTATGGATCCTGGTCTCTATGATGGATCCTGGTCTCTATGATGGATCCTGGTCTCTATGATGGAGTCTGGTCTCTGTGGATCCTGGTCTCTATGGCCCTGGTCTCTATGGATCCTGGTCTCTATGACCCTGGTCTCTATGGATCCTGGTCTCTATGACCCTGGTCTCTATGGATCCTGGTCTCTATGACCCTGGTCTCTATGGATCCTGGTCTCTATGGATCCTGGTCTCTATGACCCTGGTCTCTATGGATCCTGGTCTCTATGACTCTGGTCTCTATGGATCCTGGTCTCTATGATGGCTCCTGATCTCTATAGACCCTGGTCTCTATGATGGACCCTGGTCGCTGTGGATCCTGGTCTCTATGACCCTGGTCTCTATGGATCCTGGTCTCTATGACCCTGGTCTCTATGGATCCTGGTCTCTATGATGGATCCTGGTCTCTATAGACCCTGGTCTCTATGATGGACCCTAGTCGCTGTGGATCCTGGTCTCTATGACCCTGGTCTCTATGGATCCTGGTCTCTATGGATCCTGGTCTCTATGACCCTGGTCTCTATGGATCCTGGTCTCTATGATGGGCCCTGGTCTGTATAGACCCTGGTCTCTATGATGAGCCCTGGTCTCTATGGATCCTGGTCTCTATGACCCTGGTCTCTATGACCCTGGTCTTTATGGATCCTGGTCTCTATGATGGGCCCTGGTCTGTATAGACCCTGGTGTCTATGGACCCTGGTTGGGCAACCAACATGGCAGAGTGGAGCAGAGAGGATTGTGGGTAATGTTACGTTCTAAAGTCTCACCAGCTCTTCACACTGAGTGTGTCTCAGACGCTTAGCGATGTCCAGCGGCGTTTCTCCGGCTTCATTGACTGAGGAGACAAATCCAGACGTTTAAAACATTCAATCAGACTGGGCTGCAGGAGCCTAAAGGTGTTTGTGATAAATGAGCAGATATATGAATGGAGTCTGGTCCTGTGTCTGTATGAGGTCCCAGTCCTCTTACTGATGGACACGGAGGCCTTCCCTCTCAGCAGCAGCTTCAGACACTCGCTGTTGTCGGTCAGGCAGCAGTAATGCAGCGCCGTGCTTCCTCTGGACGTCTGCTTGTCCAGGTTCCCGCTGAAACAAACACCTCGTCATTGCTACGCCGAGCGAAGACACCGAGTCACACTGGTCTGGAGGCGGTACAGGTGCTTCACCCGTTACCTGTTTTGGGCGAGGAAGTCGACGATGTGGAGGGAGTTCCTGTCGCCCATCCGGACCGCCAGGTGGAGCACCGTCTCTCCGGGTTCCTGACAGAGACAACAACGTCTTCAGGGATCAGAGACACTCGACTCTGAGACCTCTGCTCCGTTATCGGGGAAACCTTTGCTGATGCTGAGACGGTTTAGCTAAGGATGTCATTTATGTTGTTTACTATAATTATTTCATACTTTACACAGACAAACGTCTATGGAGGGGGCGGGGCTTATGGCCTATACTGCAGCCAGCCACCAGGGGGAGCTCCACATGCTTTGAGGAGATGTCATGGTGTCCACTAGCTCTACAGACTATAATATGAGGGGTGGGAGAAGCTGGTCCGTCTTGTCTCAACCACAAAATAACCAGAGAAACTAAGACGACCACTTAGAAAAGCTACGGAGACAAACAGAGGACAAAGACCAACAAGCACCACTGTCAGGTTTTATCAGTGTGACCGTACGTGTTCGTTGGGTTGTGGGGCGGCCTCCATCAGGTCCACCCCCTCAGCGTAGACCTGGATGAGGGACAGGATGTCTCTGTTCCTGACGGCCTCATACAGAACCTGCAGCCTGGACGCAGCGTCGGGACAACGCCGCTGGGCGAAGCGTTTCTCCGTGTACTTGGCCGTGATGTAGTCCTTCCTCATCTGCCTGGAAGACAGAGACAACGAGTCAACACCGGGACACGTCCACGGACCTGAGCCCAGGGGGGACAGGCACCTACATGTCGCTGCTGGAATCCGGCTTGGTGACGCCCTGCGCTGACAGGTCGGCCTCCATGATCTCGTTGAAGCTGGCGTTTCCCACGTTCTTCGCCAACTGAAACACAACATCAAACTCCTGTTCATCCGACAGAGACGCTCAAAGATGATTTACAGTCAAGCTCTGATTTCACTAACTTCTCCCGTGGACAGTGAAGGGCACTCACCAGCAGCTCGGAGGTTCCCAGGACGTCCAGGTCCAGACTCTGGATCCTGGAGTAGTGGACGCCCATCTCCCTGTGGATCCCCGAACACTCGATGCAGATCAGCACCCCGAGGTTGGTGGACAGCCACGTGGGCCCTGACGGAGCGTTAGCAGGAAACAAACGGCTTCAAACACTAGAATGAATCAGGTGGAGCAGGCGTAGAGGTCTAGAGTGAGCCGTTCTTTCTGACCTGCAGCTCCACAGTCACAGCAGCCGTCGTTGCCGCTCATCCTCTTCACCTCTACTACGATGGCCTTGGTCAGCTCCTGGACGATGTTGTTCTCTCCCTCGTCCTGCTCTCCTTGGAAGGCCTTGTTCAGCGCCTCCTCTTTGCTGTTCTGCAGCACCGACACCCATCTGAAAGACAACCCACGGTCAGCGAACGCACCACGAGGCCGGAGCAAACACCTGACCACACTCACATCTGACACTCGCCCTCGTCCTCGGCCTGGAAGTGATACGTCCTGTCGTCTGAGGGAAGGACACGGACAGGAAGTACTTTAGACAGCAGTTAAAACAAGGAGGGGTTTATGTTAGCATGTTAGCATGTTAGCGTGTTAGCGTACGCGTGAACAGGTCGAAGCTCTTCTTCTCCTCAGGACTCCTCTTCACCTGGCCCGTTAGCAGGTTGATTCTGATTGGGTCTTTGTTCGGCTGCAAGACAAGACGAAGGGACAAAGGTGAGACGGCGTCAGACATGGACACCCAGAGCGTCCGTCCTCCACAAGGTTCAGACGAAACATTAAACTCACTGAAAATGAGACTCAGTAATCCACCGTCACGTCATCAACATATAACATTCATTATCTCCTGAGGATGAACTTTGAACATTTAGGTGGTTTTATTTTGAAAGTCTAACCTATGACCCTTGTTACTTCCTGTCAGTAGCTGTTGTGTTGATTGTTGTTTAGTTTGTAGAACTATTGAACTGACACGTCATTAGAAATACATCACTAGTGTACCTAATGAAATGGACAGATTATTTACTGATTCCAGTTTAAACCAGAGACTGTGAATAAAGACAGAACAGCTGCTCTAAAGTGAAGCCAAAGCAACTAGAGCTCCCCCTGGTGTCTGGTTACAGTATAGGTCATAAGCTCCACCCCCTCCATGTTAGTGGGCGGGGCTTGGGCCATTTAAAACACTAAAACACACGTCATTAATTTATTTCAAGGACGGTTTCTGTCGTTTTAGGTCGTTAGTATAATGTTGATGAATGTTTAAGTGTCGGATAAGTTTTAGTTATTTGACGGAGGTGACATAGCGGTGACTACCAGTTGCCATGCCAACCACTTTGTAAAACAGTCCGGTGGGACGTTGATAGTTGTAAATAAAGTATATTATATATTATAAAATAAAAAATAAACTAGTCCAGAGTCTAATCATCGTCTCCATTTAACAGGTGGAGGTAGAGCAGAGCGTAGCTTTAACTAAAACATGAGTGAGTCTGGAGGAAATGTGGGCGGGGCATCAACATCACAGCTCAGTTTGACCAATGAGAGGAAGAGGAGACGTGTAGTCCATGTTTATATACAGACTATGCTTTAAACTGATTCATCTGATTAAACTGATGTGAAGTGAAAGACGGTGAAAGCTGAAGCAGAAGTAAAAAGGCTGAAGCTCAGTGATGAACAATAAAGACAACCCCCTGTCCCCCTGTCCCCCCTGTCCCCCCGTCCCCCCCCCGACGTCTCTATTCGGTCACAGTTAATCCAGACTCGTCCTCTTCCCACCCTTCTCTCTTTCATCCTTTTCCTCAAGCTCTTCCTTCTCCTGTTTCTCTTCCTGTGACGCTTGCTCTGTCCTGATTGGTCGTTTGACTCGTCACGTAAAAACTTCAAAATAAAAGACAAAGAAGAAGAAAGAAGGAAAGAAAAAAGAAAAGAAGAAGCAAAAATAAGAAACGAAATTTAAAGAGAAACGAAAAACCATCAATGGCAGCTGATGATGAACCCGTAAGGTGGCTTCTGATTGGACATGCAGGCGGGGGGGGGGGGCGGAGCTTGTCATGCAGGAGGACCAATGGGGAGAGGAGGATCTTACCGTGCCGTGGGAGATGAACAGGAAGCCGTTCTTCACCGAGCACTTCCTCTTCTGCCACACCTTCCTCAGCCTGAGGACGAGACGGACCAATCAGAGGACAATGCCTGTAACCGCGGCAACCGCATCCTCGGGACAGAGGCTGGTTTCCGTCACTAAAATAGTTTGTTCATTTGCTCCAAAGTAAGTGAATGAGACGGGACAGAGGCCCTCCAGGTGAGGGGAGGGGGCGGGGTTCTCCCGAGGGATTCTGGGACTTTGAGTTCAACTCACCCCTCGCTCTTCTTGAAGAGGACGCCGGAGCGCTCGGTGCCGTGGGCCTTGTTCCCCTGCAGCTGATGGAGGCTGTACCCGGCGCTCTGCTTGGCCTGAGCGTCCTGAGATGAAAGGAGAGGAAACTAAGTTCATCCCTCTGATAACTGAATTTACCTGGAGCTGGTCTAAAGGTCTGAACTACAACAGCAGAAGAAGAGATAGAAGGAAATGCAGAGCGAATCCTTCAAAATAAAAGCGTCTTTAAACCAGTCGCCGTGTCCTCGTCACCTCTTTCTGGTCCGACTGCAGCGAGGCCTTCAGGACGTCCCGGAGCTGAATCAGCTGTTTCCTCTCTCCGTCCTGACTCTGTTTAATCTGCACAGAAACAACATGACACTCAGCCCTCAGCTCTGAGCTCTGAGCGCTAACCAGGCGCCAGGTCGCCGTCCTCACCGTGGTCAGGTCTGAGGCCAGCTTCTCCACCGACGGCTTCAGACTCTCCACAGCTTTCAGTCCGTCCTGGAAAAAACTGGACACAAAACAAACAGAAAGTTATTTCCTCCTGAGCGTTAGACGGCGTCACGCGATGCTTCCGTGCAGAGACGTACTTGCACTGAGCGTGGAAATACTTGATGAGGTTCTGGAGGAAGTCGGCGCCTTTCTTCACTTTGATCTCGTTCACTTTGAGCAGATACTGTGGAGACAAAACCATTCACAGCTCAGCGGACTGAACCTGAAAACACACGGCTCAGACTGTAGATGAATGAATCTCTGTCCACAGCAGCATGCTAGCTAACGTTAGCGTAGAGAGTTAGCTAGGACTGGGCGATAAAACGATAACTATATATATCACCATAGACACGATATCAATAGAAAATATGTTTGATAATTTCACTTGAACTCCGTTAGAGAAAAAACTGCAAGGCATTCTGGGAAATGTAGGCAGAGGAAGGGCTTTAGCCTCTCAACCTATCACGGCCCAGCTAAGACAACAACAACAACAACGAACGGCGTGGAGTGAAAGCAGTGAGAGGAAATTGTAGATAAATTAAAGATGACGTTACCAGTTTGTTAATATTCTGGTTATTTTCAGTCAGACATGAGTCAGACCGATGTTGTCTCTAACTTGGTGGTGAGTGAGCAGATTAACTGGCTCTTGTCTCTCTTGATTAGTCGTGTAAGAGTCGGTTAAGTTTGGTTTCTCTGCGGCCGAGTGAGCGGCTGCTGACTCGGTTAATCAGGGATCCACGAGCAGCGGTTATGAGTCGGTTAAGTTTGGTTTCTCTGCGTATTGTTTGCTGGTCCAGTCTGGTCGTACGTTTAGTTTCTCTGCAGAGTGAGATGGAAGATGTTTGAATGGAGCCGTTTATTGATGATCAATCAAACGTGGTAGGACTCAACTGAGCCGCTTAAACAGACTCTAGATTCATGATTCATGAGTCGTCTTTGATGGACGCTGCTACTGAATTAATTAAAAATGAATGAAATTTAAATGCTATGTCATTGTTATCATTTTTAAAAAATTAAAATGAATAAAAAATTCTAGAACACTACATGAAAGTGATATAAATAAATAACAGAAGTCTGAGAACAGGTTAAAACATGAATCAATAATTATCGACTGACACCGTGATACGTTTATCAGCCATATCACCATCAGACCTATGGTTAGAACGTTTACTGTTGCTTAGCAACGCCATCAGCTGCTCCATGTCCTCATGGGCTGGCAGATAATCTGATCTGATCCTGGTTCTTCCAGTTGACCTCTGACCTCTGACCTCACCTCACACATCTGCAGCTGGAACATGCGTCTCTCCTTCTCCATCTCCTCAGCGATCTCTCCTCCACTGAACTCGGTTCTGATCATCCCGTGCTGCTTAGCGTGTTCCCTCTTCTCCTTCTCAATCTTTGCTCTGGACACGTTGGAGGAATCGTTCAGATGATAAAGATGATAACAGATGATAACAGTGACCTGCTGATGCTACGTGATGCTATGTGATGCTACGTGATGCTA
This sequence comes from Planiliza haematocheilus, assembly GCA_005024645.1. NCBI lineage: Eukaryota > Metazoa > Chordata > Actinopteri > Mugiliformes > Mugilidae > Planiliza > Planiliza haematocheilus. The sequence goes on from SRSE01000103.1 coordinate 211,938, forward strand.
CGTGATGCTAGGTGATGCTACGTGATGCTGCGTGATGCTACGTGATGCTACATGATGCTACGTGATGCTACGTGATGCTACGTGATGCTACGTGATGCTAGGTGATGCTAGGTGATGCTACGTGATGCTACGTGATGCTAGGTGATGCTACGTGATGTTACGTGATGTTACGTGATGCTACGAGATGCTACGTGATGCTACGTGATGCTACGTGATGCTACGTGATGTTACGTGATGCTACGTGATGCTACGTGATGCTAGGTGATGAGTTTCTCTTACAGCTTGGTCTCGTAATCCTTCCATGATTTATCAAACGGCTTCTTCAGGTCCTGAAGGAAAACAGAGACACGTCACAGCTGCTCTGTCTGAGAGGACTCTGATAAAAACTATTTGAGTTTGTTAAACTGAAGCAGAGAGAAGGACTGGTTTGATTTAAAGAGCTGTTTAAAAATGACACGAAACAAACACATGAAGAAGACTCATGTTGGTGATGCAACTTTTTATACCTCACAGAGCTAACTAGAGCTAATGTCACAGAGCTAACTAAAGCTAACCCGACAGAGCTAACAGAGCTAACTAGAGCTAATGTCACAGAGCTAACTAAAGCTAACCCGACAGAGCTAACAGAGCTAACTAGAGCTAATGTCACAGAGCTAACTAAAGCTAACCCGACAGAGCTAACAGAGCTAACTAGAGCTAATGTCACAGAGCTAACTAAAGCTAACCTGACGGAGCTAACAGAGCTAACTAGAGCTAATGTCACAGAGCTAACTGCCTTTATCATCATAATCAGTTTAATGAATTAATTTTATGTTTCTGCTCCTTTAATCTTTTAATGTTTTCATTTTAATAAACATAAAACTAAACTAACAAACCCCTTTGACTCCTTTCAGATCTCCCTTCAGCAGACTGTCCAGAGGAAACATGATGATGTTGTTCATGTTCTGCATCTGCAAACAGGAAGTCTTGTTAAAGCACAGCGTGCATAAATAAATATATTTATATATATGTTATATATATATAAATATATTCTGAAAAGGGATGCTCGATATTGGCTTTTCTGTCGATATTCGATATTGTCCGACTCTTAATTTCCGATACCGATATATTCAGTCTTTTTACACCAACATTATTAGGTAACAACATAACATATCATCTATTATGGAATTAACACATTATGACTAATTTTATTGCGATGTCCCACTGGATGCAAACATAAATGCAACATGGCTTTTCAAATGTAAACACTGTCTGTGCAAAATAAGTTACTGAAAAAAAGTGCCATTCATTTAGAGAGTTTTTAGAGAGAAATTTTTGCCTCAAACAGCACTACAGACAATATCAAAACAAGGAAGACAAATGTAGCGTATAACTCTGCATGATTCTTCTTGAGGTGGGTGATCAAATTTGATGTGGAAGACGCCTTGTTTCCTCCTCTCATAACCACCTTTGCTTTGCAGTCATTGTTAGTAGGTGACACTTGGAAATACTTCCAAACCACGGACATCTCATACACCGGGCGAGCTAGCTTGTTAGCCACGGTTAGCAACCTACGAGACTAGCGTGTTGTTGTTGTTATACATCATCAAGCACGCGCCTGTTAACGTCCCATGCTGCGTTCATGCAGACTCAGAAATGCTGAAGCTACAGAACAAACATCGGTTATAAAAACCTGATACCGATAATTCATGATATTACATTTATAACTAAATATCTTCCCTAATCCCGTCTATCTGCTGCTTCCCATCAGTCTGGGCTGGGCTCAGACCCTCACCAGGTTTTTGAAGAGCGCCGTCAGCTCTTTGGTGAACACAGCGAACTTGAGGAAGGCCGTGCCGACCTCGGTGTCCTCCCTGTGCACACAGTTGTCCCCGAACCTCTCCATGGACTGGATGTACTGCTCCTCATGTTCCACGTGAGCTGCAGGACAGAAACAAACCCTCAGACAAACCGTCCCATCAATCACACCAGGAACATTAGGAGGGAGCACGTCAAACGGCCGGAGCACAACTAAAACTAAATATACGACATTCACATTCATAATATCAGATAATAAGAAATAAAACAGAACAAATGATTTATAAATGAAGAAAATATAAATAAATCTACATGGAGACAGTAACAACAGCAGATATCTACTTTAAAAACCACTATGTAAATTATTCTATTTAAAGTTTCATCCTGCAGGACAAACGTGCTGCCTTCATTGATCACAATGTGCTGGTGTCCACATACTTCTGGTCATGTGTTCAGTTCCTGTGAACGTCTCGGTTAGGATCCTCCTGTCCCTCGGCATGCTGGGACAGGAGGCGGTATGACAGGAATGTTAGACTCCGCCCGCCTCACCGCCGCGCTAACAAAGCGCTCACAGGTTCAGCCAGTGGAAAGCTTCTAATTTAACAGGCTTTTATTTTGGTAGCGTGTCTGACAGAGCGAGCGGCCGCACACAGGAAGCTGGAGGCGTCGCGACGCGTCTGTATTTTAGCTGAGACGTGAAACCGAGTCGCTCACCCAGACCAGACGTGTTGATGGCCTTCACAGACTTCTTGATCTTGTACAGAACCGACCGGTCCACGTCCAGAACCTGAGGAGAACAAACAGGAGAACATGACTAGCACTTAAAATGGAACATGACATTACACCACAGAACACATGTGCACCAACGTTAGCTTCATGGTTCATCCTCCTGGTGCCAAGACACAAACTTCTTCTCTTTTGTTTTTGTTGAGAAAGAAAAGACTAAAGAAATAGTTAGGGTTTGCAAATGGAGATTTAAGTCATGATCCCCAGAGGACGAACCATAATCAACAGGCCTCCATACCACCATGAGGGCTTCCCTTGACCTCAGATGTAAGTCACGTTTAGCATGCTAACACGCTAAGCTAACATGGTGAACAGGGTAAACATCACACCTGCTTAGAAACAGCATGTTAGCATTAGTTAGCATGAGGCTGCTAGGATGTCGGTTCTGTGACCCTACAAGTTTGGGATGTTAGGAACAGCTACTGTTAGCTCCTCCTAGCTGTTAGTTCTCTAGCTGGAGGACCTCTGTCCTCTGAGACAATAAGTGGACATGAAGAACCCGTTTCCTGTCCTCAGCCCGTCTTCTGTCTGATTAAAATAAAAACCCACCACGACACAAATACACCTGGTTTTCAGCTCAGTGTCGGTGGCGTTAAACCGCAGAGTTCAGCCTGGTTGACCCGACTCTGACGCGTTCGTGGTCAACGTTCGTATTTAACCCGAACGTGACAGAGTTTCTAAAACACCAGAGACAGAACGAGGAGCAACAACCAACACCACAGAGAAGAACAAGTGAGACGCTAAAGAAGAACTACACATGAATGTAAAACGAACTTAACTACTAGACAACCACAGCTAAACACAAGACGACACAGACACAAACTACAACAATATGAGCTAAGACGTGCAAAAGGATTTATAACAACACAGACACTAAACAGGAAGAAACAACTGAAAGAGAAACACATGATCAGGTTCAGTCCTTTTCATCTCTATAAATCTTTTCCATGTTAAATGTTAAACGGCGTCAGAAACACGTTTGACTCTGGGCTCTAACGGGACGGACGAGTTCAGACTGGACTGAAAGAGAGAACACAAACATATTCATTAGAGGCAGAGGGAGGACGGGGCTGAGACGGGTCCTGTCTGGACTCGATCGGCCCCCGTCGCCTTCGGGTCTGATGGGCGGGGCCGTCCCAGCATGCAACAGGACGAGGAAGACGTCTCAGGTTTACATGTATGTTTGAAAAATAAACTGACGTGAGATCAGAGACTCTAGCTCAGGGGCCCCAGGTCCACAAGACGACCACCACAAATACACAAAACTACAACTACAGCACAGAATAAAGAACAAACACAAATCAACAGACACGAGGTAGACACACACAGAGACACATAGCAACTATAAAAGGACGCAAACGCCAACAAAAGATGAAGAACTACGACAGAGACACAACTACTACACACAAAGGTACCACCTAACTACAACACAACTACAAAAACTTCAACTAAAGGAACACAAAGACATGAATACAACTACAACCTCTAACACTAGTGATACAATCACGGCTACAAAGAGACGACAACAGAGTTTATCACTGACAGAATGACTGAAATATCACAACAGACACACAAAGATGGAGAATGACTGCACAATGATGTGGAACCACAACAACAGACGTAGAACCACTAGAGTCACAACACAAAGGCACCAAAACTACACAATGATGGAAGAATCCCCAAAACATTAAACACAACTGAGCTGCATCACAACAGAGACACAAAGCTGCAAAGAGACCCACAATGAGACGTACAACGACTAAAACTAGTTGACTGAGGTCAATAACGGCTGCAGAGACATTCACAATAGACACAAATAAAAGATCCAAACAGGCCCAGACACACAAACAACAATGACCGGAAACAAAAGTCAACAACAACCAACACAAAGAGACACGAGGGCAGAACCACCTTCAGCGAGAAACTAACAGACGTAAAACAAGACGACAAATAAAGATGAAAAACAAAGAGAGTAGAACAACACAAACACAGCTGAGACGCTTCACATGCAAACAAACCACCAGATCATCAGCTCACACAATGACTACAGTCCTGCCAGAGTCCAGTCTGGGGAGGACCCGGGGGTCTGGGGGCCCGGGGCCCCTAAGCATCAGAGGCGTGACTCTCTGGGACCTTTGACCTTTATCTGCTGCCTTCAGTTGAGAATGTGCCTGATCATCAGAGCGTTGCCAAACAAAAAGAGGCAGTAGAGACGTTTGTGTTACAACAGCAGGAGGAAGTGAAGCCGTCTCTTCCTCTTTCCACATGAGAAACAGAAAAACTCTCCCCAGACTCTGAAAACGGTTTAAATTCGCCCCCCCCTCACATTAACACAGTGACCCTGACCATCTCATCAAACCGGCTCGGTTTACCTCCTCCAGAGCCGCCACCGTGTTCCTGCAGTGGGACATCCGGGTGGTGAAGCTGGACGTGGTGGGGGCTTTGTAGTCCTCATTGGTCTCCGCAATAAAATCCGTCACAGAGATCAGGGCCGGCATGGTGACCCGTCCGGACGCACGCGAGCCCTCGACGGCGCACGAGCTCAGAGCGCAGGCGCAGGTAGAGCAGCCACACCTGGGCCGAGTCCGAATAAGCGTCACAAAGTGTCTCCAAAGATCCTGTGCTGCTTCCCGGACGCGCTGCTCCTCATCCCAGAACACTCAAATCACATTCTGGAGCCCGACGTCGGTTTATGGGCCACGTTTGTTCAGCGGAGTTGGAGCACCGACGGTCCGTCACATTCCTCCGTCCTGCGTCTCACCTGAGGAAGAACCGGGGGGCGGAGACACCGAGGGAGGCGAGAGCGCTCACTCTGCTGCTGTTTCCTGGAACCACACACCACAGAGACTTTTTAGGACACGCCCACAACTTCATTTGACACATAACACTTTCTGACAAGTTGGATTTAAATCCTCAATAATATTTAACTATCACACGTTTAAGAGACATTTAAATAAAAAGATAATTCAGCCCCTAAATAAAATGAACAATGAAATAAAAAACACTGCCCCCAGGAGCCATAAACACAGCTGACTTATAACAGCATTTAAAGACTTTTTGATCCGTAACAGACATGAAATATGACTTCAGTTGATTCTAACTAGTCAATATTGGGGTCTGGCTATAAAAAATGATTTATTAATAAATAATTGGATCTGAATTACTGGATCACCTCGGGGCACCACCCTTCTAGGAAGGGATAGGCAATTAATCAAATCAGTCTCATAAATTATACTAAATTGTCAGTTTGGATTTGTGATTAATAAATATCTTAATAACTATAACCAAAATTACCACGTTAAAAACTAGTTCAAGTTGAAGGAATTTTGAGTTCTTGGCAGTGTAGAGGTTGGCAGTATTCACTATATGATCTAATCAGGAACTGTCTGCAACTTCACCTGGGGACAGGGTATATCTGTGCTCTGGCCCTACATTCACGGTCAGTCTCTGGTCTCAGACCCTCTCTGTGTCGGTAGGCTCACCATGACCTGGAACTCCAATAAACCTCCACCACTTCAGCAAACTTGGAACTAGACTCGGATTGTTTTTTCTTCAACAGTACCTTCTGGCAGTACAGGAATGGACTGTTATCACTGCGAAGAATGAACTCTGAAATTGTGTTGCCTTAAGTTTTTATGAAATCATGGCTCAGGATTGTATGTAGGCATAGAGGTATTCAGAGATGTTTTCACTGCCTGCTAAATTATGATCGTCCAAGCTGCACTCAGAGATGCTGCGATCATCTGAGCAGTCTATTGGCTGATCATGCTGCTGGGCCATAATTTCAGAATAAAGCTTTCTACAGCTTCGACTGTGTGAATGCCTATCTCTGGGAAGTTGACAGACATGGTGGCTACGCTCAGTGTCCCTGTGTGGCCCTTTATCGCCCCCCTTTGGTCTGTTGTGAGGGTGATGTTTTAAGGTGGTAGACCGGGATGATGCCTTGATGTTCGAGCTGGAGGGCTCAAATGTTTGTAGTAATTTCTTGGATGCTCATGATGGGTGTGTTTAATTTGGAGGGCTGCAACCACTGAGCCAAGTAGAAAAGAATTCTTCTATCTTCCTCTATGGACAGCTTTAGAGCTTGTTTTCCATACAAGTTTTCTCCCTTTGGGTTGCATGGGGCAAATCAATTAGGGTCTAAATCCCAAGTGTAATTGTCATCAATATGATTACAACTGTCTGGATCAAAATGTTCAGTGTCTTTAGCATGGAACTCAAGCACTTTAAAGCAGGTTTACAAATTGACCAAAAACGTGCATTAACTGAAATGCAGGACAGTAACAGCTAGAAGGGTGATTTTTAAATATACTGTAACTTAGGGTGGAACATGTATTAGTAGCAGCTAAGTATATAACTTATATTTCACAGTGCTGGTAGCACACTGTGCCTCTGTCTCAGGCTTTTTATCTCACTTATCCTGAAATGCATGGCAGTGACAGCTGGGAACAAGTACTTTGTGTCACAAGGCCGGTGGCACGCTGTGGTTTAATTCAAAAGGAGCACTTAAATTAACAGGAAACAGCTTGACAAGATTGCATGAATACATGGTAAAATTCGAATGCATTAACAAAAGTAGATTTAAATTGAGTTCGCTAGCAGCAAAAGCAGCTCTTAGTGTAACACTATGAAACTTAAAACGGTAGTTATTAATAATGAATCAATTATCACCACGCAGCACCTGTTGCAGATTAGTGGGGCTGGATGTGAAGACTTTTGGCAAGTGTAAAAGTTGTTAAAGATATTTTTGGCTTTGGTCAAAATTATGCTGAAATGAATACTTCACAATTATGAATAAATGCCAAAGTACCCAACCTCACACGGGGCACCATTTATGTTGGGTCCGTGTACTAAGGCACTCAATATTGGGGTTTGGCTATCTCAAATAATAATTATCAAAAATAATTATTTATTATTAAATAATTGGATCCGAATTACTAGATAACCTTAGGGTACCATGTTTTTGAGAAAGGAAACCCCAAAAAGATCTGTCTCATATTCACTAAATTGTCAGTTTGGATTTCCAATTAATAATTAACTTAAAAACTATAACCAAAATTACCATGTTAACTAGTTAAGGTGAAGGAATTTGGAGTTCTTGACAATGTAGAGGTTGGCAAAAATCATTCTTGTGCAACATTAAACAGACAACAGGCATGTTTAAAAGACCTTTATTGACAAGAATAAAAGTAAAAATATACAATCTAACGACAGTGCACTTTATACAGGTGTGTGCGTGGGGGGGGGGGGGGGGGGGGGGGGGTATGCGTGGGTGTGTGTGTAGGTGTGTGTGGCTTTGAACAAAGAGAAAACAAGATGGCTACTAAGCAGGGACGCTCAGACCATGTGTTGTGTATATGTGGAATGGGATAAGAGTTTTATGAGGTGCCAGGCTAAAGAATGAATCGTTAGTTTAGCATGCAAGAGATCCTGGGTCTGTGTTGCATAACCTAAACTAACATCAAATCACTATACTATGAGCTTACGATCACAACAACTAAGTAAAAACAAATATCATATCAAATCAACATTTCTAGTTCTATGCTTAACTTAGCTTAGCTTGACTAGGCCCAGGTCATACTATCAGTTCTGGTGGAAAAGTCCATTTCTAGTGTGTTTCTCCTCTAGCTGACGGTTCCCAATGGAAGGACCGAGCTGAAAAAGTTGGGAGTCTTTGCTGCCTGTGCTTAAAGTTCTGGTGCTTCCTGTGTTTCCAAGACACAGACAGCCATGTGGTTAACTTAGTTATGCATGGTGAGTTTCCATCGCTCACCACCAGGTTCAGGTCTCAACATAACATATTCTGACATCAAATCATAATGAGTTATTCAACTGTAAACCAAAGAGAAACATCATCCACCATCAACATTTAAGGGACAGTCCACTGAATGGGTGCCATTTGCTTCTTCTAACTATCCCAAATTAAACTTAATTTCTTATCTTTGTCTCACACTGATTCTGATAAAACACATATTTAACTATAAAAAAATGTGAATTGATCAAGCTCAGGCTACTTTATGTGAAACCTAAAAATCATGTAAATAGTATAATATTATATACTATTATATAATAATATATAATCTGCTAGATAGTTTTTATTAATCCTTACAATTAAAGATGTAAAAGTGGAAATCAGATCAATGTGCAGGACCCTTTGCGAAATAAGTAAATGGATTCTAAAGTCAATGTTTATGTGCATTCATACATAGAATGTTCTAGGGACGGAAACGGCAGCAATTCAGTTGAATAACTCTTAAAGGTCAGAGCTGAAGCTGCTGTCACTTCAAAGACTCTCCTTCCTACAGAGAACACAGAGACACTGAAGAAACAGGTGACCAGAATCCAGGATAGAGAGGTTGAGTGAATGTGGTGTTGAAGGTGTAGAGGTGGATCAGTTTGTCAGAGGAGACTCTGTAGAAGGACAGAGTTCCAGCAGGACAGTCCACATACACTGATACTCTGTTAGAGACAGAGGACGAGGAGATGGATGTAAATCTGTTATTGTGATAGACAGAGTAACCATGACGATCAGAGCATCTCAGAGTCCAGGACTGATCATTCCTTCCAAACCTGCTGTCATCCATGTTTCCTTTCCTTCTGATTCCTCTGTAACTCACTGATATATCAACATCTCGTCTCCATTCAACCTCCCAGTAACAGCGACCAGTCAGAACATTTCTACACAGCAGCTGATCCCAGTGATCAAATCTGTCTGGATGATCAGGATATGGCTGCTCCTCTCTCACATGTGTCACCTTCCTGTTGTTGTCAGACAGTTTGAGGTATCTGTTGATTGAGTTTGTGTCCACTTCAAGTTGACAGAAATCTGATGGAGAGAAAAAGACACAACACAGCTGCAGTTTATCATCTGACACATCTGATGGATTTCTTCTTTCTTTCCTCACTGATCAGTTGTTCATTAATAGAAAGTTTAATGATGATACTTTTAGTCAGGATTCTCTTGTCAGTGATGTTTGAATGAATAAATACCACAACAATCAGCTTTGGATTTAAACACAAACTGACTGTTGTTTTTTGTTGTTGTTGATTCTACAAACACACAACAAGCCAACCCCAAGACACATACTGAGGCTCATTGACAGTCCTACATCTTTCCATTCATCTACTTCAATATTATTATTTTCAAGCAAAGAACTAAATGTCCTCCAGATCTTCAAACTTGTCCAGCTTGTCTTTAGCTGTGTAACTTCTCTTCTCCAGAGCAAAGTTAAAGCACATTCCCTTCATCAGATGGTGTGGCTCTGATTTCTGTGTGGATGTGAAAAGTCAGACCCATTTTTGCTCTAAAACCCCTCCCCTTTCCCTTCTTTCTCAATCCACCCAGGCCACAGTTTTCACAGTACGTGTGTAGTAGCAACACTAAATGGTAGAGGACAGACGGCTGACGCTCACAATGTGATGGTTTTCCTGATGGGACTTGTAGTTTTTGAGTTGTGTTCATTTGTTCAAAGGGCAAATCCTAGGGTATAAAAGATAATGCTTTACAACATCTACAATATCATGTGCAGCGTGTAGTCATGGCAACGGGCCTTGACCAGCACACACAGCACAGGTGAACACAGAAGGTACTAGAAGATAGGTTCTCAGTGGATCACACAGACTGCCAAAACATTAGGACCCCTAGGAGCCATATTAAAGGCAGCATGTTTAATCTGCACAAATGACCGGAACACACATAGAATAAAATAATCACCATGACAACAATGCGCTCTCACATTTGAATTCAACTGAAACACTTGAACATTTTCAATAGAATGAAAGTAATTTAGCACAAGCTTCCACTTTTAAGAGCAAAGAGGATGATGACAAGATCAGAGGCAGAAACAGATCAGTTGAGGGACAAGTTAGAATATTTTCAGCCTCGTTAAACAAAAACTGCAGCAACTTTAAATGAGCGTGGAGCTAACACAACACCGTCATCATAGCACAGCGCTTATGGAATAAAGTTACACATGACCCACATTCATTAATACACAGGATTAGATGTTAAAATTCCTTGTGCCAAGATCCCAGGCAAAACACATTTAGAGGTCCTGTCCAACTGAGAAATCCTAACAAACCTATGGTCACGTGATATGATGATTAACTTACAATCTACATCAGTGGTTCCCAACCTGGGATGTATGGGGTACACAAAAGAGTTGATTCTGAACTCAGCCTGATTACATTTTCAAACTGAAAAAAAATGGATGATCTATTGAATTAATAATAATCGTAATAAAATGATCATTCTGGTAAATGCAGTGAAACCCTCCATCTCCACCTGTGCGCTCCGCTCCACTGTACCCCCACAGGAAAAAAAGAAGTGTAGAAGTAGACAATAGAAGGTGTCAAAGGTAGCCTGTGGTCAGGAAGAAAGGTAAAGAGAATTCTGTGGCGTGGAAACACCTCGGTTTCGAGGAGTCAATAACAAACAAAGTTATTGTGCAAGATATGTCACGCTACAAAGGTTTCCAACCGTCCCTTGAAAAATGAAATCGGCCCGTATTTGCAAACAAAGTCTTTTACTGAGCTGTCAGGGGATGCACTTTGTCCCGTATTACCATGAAAAAAAAAGTGTGTAAATTGTTAATCTTGCTTGCGAATCTTGTATTAAAAATAAATTGTTGAAAAAAAATTCACCATGCTGGCCCTGCCAAAGTCTGGGATAGTGTTGTGTTTTATTTTTACATATTATTTAATTTACTTTATTAATAAATTTTCCTCTAAATTATTTGTATTTTTCAGTTCTCATTAAAATAAATACCAGAGTTTAAAGTTCAATAAATGCATGTTCTCAAATCAATGAATAATCTTCTTCTAATAATAATTGTGATTATAATATCAAAATAATCGTGATTATGATTTTTGCCATAATCAAGCAGCCCTATTTTCTCATTTTCTGATTCTCCACCTAAGTGAAAAATCAAAAGACTGTTTTTCATGTGAGTCAAGTATGTAAATATCATAAGTAATGAATTTTGCTATGTATCATTGGCTACAGTCTGCCGTACAGACGGCGCACCGAGTATGAGAGGATCGCAAAAAGTTTCTTTTTTTTCTCTCGAATCCTCAAAATAAAATAAAAAAATGACACCAAAAATCTATATTTCTATTTCTTGTATTTCTATAATTCGAACATTTTGGGTTGCCGACCCCTGTTCTAGGTCAACCATTCTCAGAGTTCTGATGAGACACCTGTTGAAAACGTGGGTCATGGCTAAGGACAACAGAGAAGTTGTTACAGCACACTGCAATTGTATAGGGTGGGTAAGTCATAATAAATGAACACCACATCAACATGTAAACATTAAAAACTAGGCCACCTTTACCCTTACTTTAGTAATTTATCCATTTGTTTGAACATGACAAAGTGACAGCAAAGCAATTGTGCAAATACTATAGTTTGTTTCCAGTGAGATACTGTATTAGCTTATATTGATTGACATAACTTTCTGTGGTAAACTGGCAACGTGTGATATGTTGTATCATAGAGGACTGTCTGCTGTTTAAGACTAAGTTCAGAAAGCAGAATAGCACACCTTATGTATGTAAAATTAGGTTCTCAACCACATAAACAAAGCATATACTACAGCATATAGAAACTCTTCTCTCATGTTTTTATTTACAACTTTGATTGAAGTTGAAGAAATATGTTCTTTTTTTTCAATTGCAACCTGTTCTTTTTGGGTCTAAAAACATATTTTTGATTGCCACTATCTCTTTTTTTGGTTTCAAAACTATTCTATTTGATTGAATAACAAAGGAACAAAATTATTTCCATAGATCCCTGAAATGTGCAAATCTCCTGATGTTATAGCTATACTTGCTAGAGTTATTTTCCCACAGAAACAAACAAATCTCATTCTTGATTGGGTCTTTAAATTATGTCATCAACAATTCTGATTACTTTCTGTTAATTGAGCTGTCAAGTCATCAGTCTGAGGTAAACTAGGTCGGCAAAAATGAATAAATGGCTAAAATAGATGGACTGCCATTCCAGAGAGACTGCTACCACCAACTGCTATCACCAGTCAGGCCCACAGACATTTCTTTTTCCACCTGCTACAAGTGCGTAAGAGTAGGGGATACATGGCTGGAGGTCAAATGTCTGAAAGGGTATGGGCTGTGAAAAGGTGAGGAAACACTGATCTACGTATATGAATTAAGTAAACGCTGGTGGCTTGTATGGAACCCTCAGCAGCTAACCAAATGTCGTACTCATGTCGACCAACACTACTATCTAGCTACTGGACCAGTTCTAGGCTCAAAGCAGTGGGGAAACAATAGAAAACTAGACCACACCATTCACTTTAAATGCAAAAGCCGGAAATTTACTAAAGGGAAACAAGATATATATACACTATATTACCAAAAGTATTCGCTCACCTGCCTTTACTCATTCTATGAACTGAAGTGCCATCCCATTCCTAACTCATAGAATTCAATATGATGTCGGTCCACCTTTTGCTGCTATTACAGCTTCAACTCTTCTGGGAAGACTGTCCACAAGGTTGAGGAGAGTGTTTATAGGAATTTTTGACCATTCTTCCAAAAGCGCATTGGTGAGGTCACACACTGATGTTGGTCGAGAAGGCCTGGCTCTCAGTCTCCGCTCTAATTCATCCCAAAGGTGTTCTATCGGGTTCAGGTCAGGACTCTGTGCAGGCCAGTCAAGTTCATCCACACCAGACTCTGTCATCCACGTCTTTATGGACCTTGCTTTGTGCACTGGTGCACAGTCATGTTGGAAGAGGAAGGGGCCCGCTCCAAACTGTTCCCACAAGGTTGGGAGCATGGAATTGTCCAAAATGTTTTGGTATCCTGAAGCATTCAATGTTCCTTTCACTGGAACTAAGGGGCCAAGCCCAGCTCCTGAAAAACAACCCCATATCATAATTCCTCCTCCACCAAATTTCACAGTTGGCACAATGCAATCTGAAATGTACCGTTCTCCTGGCAACCTCCAAACCCAGACTCGTCCATCAGATTGCCAGATGGAAAAGCGTGATTCATCACTCCAGAGAACGCGTCTCCACTGCTCTAGAGGCCAGTGGCGGCGTGCTTTACACCATTGCATCTGACGCCTTGCATTGCACTTGGTGATGTGTGGCTTGGCTGCAGCTGCTCGGCCATGGAAACCCATTCCATGAAGCTCTCTGCGTACTGTACTTGGGCTAATCTGAAGGTCACATGAAGTTTGTAGCTCTGTAGCAATTGACTGTGCAGAAAGTCGGCGACCTCTTTGCACTATGCGCTTCAGCATCCGCTGACCCCTCTCCGTCACTTTACGTGGCCTACCACTTCGTGGCTGAGTTGCTGTTGTTCCCAAACGCTTCCATTTTGTTATAATAGAGCTGACAGTTGACTGTGGAATATTTAGGAGCGAGGAAATTTCACGACTGGATTTGTTGCACAAGTGGCATCCTATGACAGTTCCACGCTGGAATTCACTGAGCTCCTGAGAGCGGCCCATTCTTTCACAAATGTCTTGTTTCACAGTCTGCATGCCTGAGTGCTTGAATTTATACACCTGGGGCCAGGCCAAGTGATTAGAACACCTGATTCTGATCATTTGAATGGGTGAGCGAATACTTTTGGTAATATAGTGTATATATATACACACAGTAAGAAAACAAAAATATCCTGCATGTACCAAAGGTAAGTATAATTCATTATTTTTTCCCCACCTAGGTTAGAAATAATTTGATCAAGATAATTTAAGTTAGATAGTCTAGACTCATTTCTTGAGTTCACTTTTTTTTCCTATTCCCCTTTTCACAGGTGAAAGAACTCTTTTCAAAACCAAATTCAAGTGAAACACAACCACCAGAAATCACAATATTAATTAAAGCTGCGAGCAGCGTTGAATCGGCCCTCGCATCCCGCGCCCGTCGGGGACTGGCAAGGACGGGGTCACTGCAGTTCTCCGGGGAAAAACTGGAGTAACAATGCACTGTGGTACAATGCACAGTCTGTGCAATTCAATATTTAATATACAGCTGGAAGTCTTGGCTGTTTGAAATATATTCTCTCTGTGGCATCAAAGTTTGTTAAAACAGCTTCACCAACTATTACAGGTTAACCAACACACACAGACACTGACAGAGAGCCACCAGAGAGAAATGCTATGGGTCCATCTGCTGGACAAAGTAGCACACTACTTGAAATGATGATCATTCATCTTCTATACCCGCTTAGTCCTGTTAAGGGTTGCGGGGGTCTGCTGGAGCCTATCCCAGCTGTCATCAAACTAGAGGCAGGGGTACACCCTGGAATCCGTTCACCATGACAGTAACAGCGGGTCACACTACAAACACGCTCCAAAATCAGCGATTTACTGTTCACAATAGGTGGCGCTACAATGAATGATGACATATGGATGTGTTCAGTTAGGGACCATTAACAACACTATAAAGTTTGATGCACTTTGGACTGAATTACAGCACGTTTAATGCAACTTCCTGTTTCACGGCACGTCATGAAACTTTGAGGGGCCACAACACCCAGGCCACTTCAACGAAAAGTCAATAAACCCAGGTCAGGATTGTTGTCTTTCGACAACTTATTTCTCAATTTTGAAGTCAATCTGATAAGGTTTAATGTCTGATTTACACACCCAACCAAAAAAACCTTTGTCCAACTTTGACAGTTTTATCAAAATAACAGCCTTCCTGTTGGGTTTCGAATACAGCTCCAGTGGACTTTTTTGTGCATCCTGGGATGATACATATATGTGACATATTTCCAGACTTTAAGATGCAATGGGCTTCAGATTAAAAGTTTCTGCATTAAATAGATCAGATATCTAAACTATACCCTGAGATTGCCAGATTTTGAATCCTGGGCCTGCTCTACCAGGTTGTAAGTCATCATAACCAAAAATAGGAGAAGACCTGGAAGACTCTCCTAAATATGTAGAAACGTTAAAGTATTTTAAAGAAAGGGATGTTTGGTCTATTAAATTAGTTTGTGTGTTTAGTCCTGTTAGGGGTCACAGGGGTCTGCTGGAGTCTATCCCAGCTGTCATCGGGCGAGAGGCAGGGGTACACCCTGGACAGGTCTCCAGTCCATCACAGGGCCAACACAGACAGACAACCATTCACACTCACATGCACACCTACGTACAATGTAGAATCACCAATGAACCTAAGCAGCATGTCTTTGGACGGTGGGAGGAAACTGGAGAACCTGGAGAGAACCCACACAGACACAGGGAGAACATGCAGACTACACACAGACATTTCGAACCGGTGAAACTTCTTGCTGTGAGGCATCAGTGCTAACCACCTCTCCACTGTGCCGCCCTAGTTCTCATTTGAAGAGTATATATAAATGTGGGGAGATTAATTAGGTGTGATTCTCTTGAAACACAGGATGGAGGATAAAAATCTAAACACTTGTCCTGTTATTTGAATAAAACACTGCTGCTCTGATTTGAGCTGCCCAGTAACACCACGTGAGATCTGGAAGCTGTAATCCACCTCTATCATATGGTAGAGAAAACAATGGCTGTGACAGAGACAGTAACTCTGGTAAGAGCAAAGGAAACATATATGAGGAAGACTGAGGACCACTTCAACAGCAACAACACACAGCATACAAAGCTATACAATGTTCTGTGTCTCCAATCCTAATGTCTACCAAACTGGTATTCTTACCAATAGCCATAGCCAGTTTCTCAATAGCTAGGGTAGACAAAAATGGAGACAAATGACAGCCGTGTCTCCTTCCTCCTTGTAACTGGAAAGGCTGACAAGTCAGACCATTGGTTAAAACTACGGCCTGTGGATCAACATACAGGGCTTTAAATGCGTCCCATCGCGTCGCATCAGATGCCTGATTAGTATTGATTTCAAAGTAATAATCAATTTGTGACCCAATAAATTGTAGAAATTGTAGAAAAAAAAGGGTCCTTAAGCCAAAATGACTGGAGACGCCATGTAGAGAGACTGTCAAAAGCTTTGGGCATAGTCAACCTAAATGAAACGGAGGCATGATCCCTAATTATTATGCTATCGTACCAACTATATGAAATTGTGGGTATCAAAGAGGCAGAAAGTGAAAAGTGGTTTTCATTGTATCAGACTGAGCTTTCAGAGAGTCAGTGTCATCTTGATTGGTGCTAATTCTCTCCTGGGCTTCTGTCACGCGCCATGACACTTCCTTCAGTTCACCTTGTGTCCCCTGAATAGCTCCAAGTAGAGCATCAAATCTAGAAACCAAATCTTCTTTCATTGTTTGAATGGCATTGAGAATCTGATTAGGGCTAGCTGTGTCCAAGTTGTCCTTACTAGCTCCAGAGCTTGCTAGCTGCACCGGGCTAGAGGAGGCATCTGATCTTGTCGCCTTTGAAGGTTTAGGAGCTTCGTCAACATTTTAGTTGTTAATGTGGTTTCAGACACTGAAGTGGCTGTTCACTAAAGCTGTACACAATTTCTTATGACTACCTGACTGTTATTCTCCAAACTTTACACGGGAGAGCTCTGTCACGCTTCCACCTAGCGCAGCGCCATAACCAGAAGTCCAGCACAAACTGACACTTTGATGTTTTATCATCATTAGTCAAACTTACACTTCCTCAGACCAGGTTTTAACCACTGCTCTCCACCATGGTCCATCCTGGAGGAAGAAACACAGTCAGAATGATTTTCTATCCAACATGAGTCCTAACTGCTGTTCAACATGAAGCAGAGTTCATCAGTTTATCAGTGAGACACAGAAACGGTAACAATAAATAGATGTTGGCTCCATATCCACCAATTGGTTGTGTTTTTAATGATGTTCTATCACATGTACAATAAAGCTCCTGTTGTCTGTCCATACCTGAGAGTGTCCAGTCTCCAGAGTGGATCCTCCAGTCCAGCAGACACCAGCTTCACTCCCTTGTCTCCTGGATGGTTGTAGCTCAGGTCCAGCTCTCTCAGATGGGAGGGGTTGGAGCTCAGAGCTGAGGCCAGAGAAGAACAGCCTTCCTCTGTGATCAGACAACCTGACAGACTGGAGATAGAAAAATATCAGAAACTCAAGAAGAAGAAGGAAAATCCTCCAGATGTTGAACTTCTGCACCAACATGAACCTAAATCAGGATTTAACTGATCAACAAGCAGCTGTATCCTGACCTGAGAGTTTCCAGTTTACAGTGAGGACTCTCCAGTCCAGCAGACAGCAGCTTTACTCCTGAATCCTGCAGGTAGTTGTTACTCAGGTCCAGCTCTCTCAGACTGGAGGACTGGGAGCTGAGAACTGAGGACAGAGCTTCACAGCTTCTCTCTGAGAGGTTACAACTGCTCAGCCTGAAGAAGAATCAACATCAAATGTTTTATTTGTCATTTACTAAATGAATCATGTTTCAAATAGTTCCTAAATCCACCTACAGAGCTTTGTTGGAGGCTTTGACCACTGGCAGCAGCCTCAGAAGAGCCTCCTCTGAAGCAGAGTATTTCTTCAGGTCAAACACGTCCAGATCTTCTCCTGATGACAGTAAGATGAAGACCAGAGCTGACCACTGAGCAGGAGACAGTTCATCTGTGGAGAGACTTCCTGATCTCAGGGACTGTTGGATCTCCTCCACTAGAGAACCATCATTCAGTTCATTAAGACAGTGGAACAGATTGATGCTTCTCTCTGCAGACAGATTCTCTCTGATTTTCTTGATGTACTGGACTGTTTCCTGATTGGTCTGTGAGCTACTTCCTGTCTGTGTCAGCAGGCCTCGTAGGAGAGTCTGATTGGTCTGCAGTGAAAGACCCAGGAGGAAGCGGAGGAACAAGTCCAGGTGTCCATTTGGACTCTGTAAGGCCTTGTCCACAGCACTGTGGTGGAGACATGTTAGTTTAGGTTTGTTTTTAAAGACTTTAGACTTCAGAGATGTAGTTTGTTGATCTTCAATCAGGTTGACACCAGAGTTGATGAAGGTCAGATGGACATGAAGAGCAGCCAGAAACTCCTGAACGCTCAGATGGACGAAGCAGAACACCTTGTCCTGGTACAGTCCTCTCTCCTCTTTAAAGATCTGTGTGAACACTCCTGAGTACACTGAGGCTGCTCTGATATCGATGCCACACTCTGTCAGGTCTGATTCATAGAAGATCAGGTTTCCTTTCAGCAGCTGATCAAAAGCCAGTTTTCCCAGAGACTCAATCATCTCCCTGGTCTCTGGACTCCAGTGTGGATCTGTCTCAGCTCCTCCATCATACTTGACCTTCTTGACTTTGGCCTGAACCACCAGGAAGTGGATGTACATCTCAGTCAGGGTCTTGGGCAGCTCTCCTCCCTCTCTTGTTTCCAACACATCCTCCAGAACTGTAGCAGTGATCCAGCAGAAGACTGGGATGTGACACATGATGTGGAGGCTTCGTGATGTCTTGATGTGGGAGATGATCCTGCTGGCCTGCTCCTCATCTCTGAATCTCTTCCTGAAGTACTCCTCCTTCTGGGGGTCAGTGAACCCTCTGACCTCTGTCACCATGTCAACACACTCAGGAGGGATCTGATTGGCTGCTGCAGGTCGTGTGGTTATCCAGAGGCGAGCAGAGGGAAGCAGTTTCCCCCTGATGAGGTTTGTCAGCAGCACATCCACTGAGGTGGACTCTGTAACATCAGTCAGGATCTCAGTCTTGTGGAAGTCCAGAGGAAGTCGACACTCATCCAGACCGTCAAAGATGAACACAACCTGGAACTCTTCAAAGCTGCAGATTCCTGCTTCTTTGGTTTCAGGAAAGAAGTGATGAACAAGTTCCACCAAGCTGAACTTTCTCTCTTTCAACACATTCAGCTCTCTGAAAGTCAATGGAAATATGAAGAGGATGTCCTGGTTGGCTTTGTCTTCAGCCCAGTCCAGAGTGAACTTCTGTGTTAAGACTGTTTTCCCAATGCCAGCCACTCCCTTTGTCATCACTCTTCTGATTGGTCCATGTCTTCCAGGTGAGGCTTTAAAGAGCTCTTCTTGTCTGATGATTGTTTCTGGTCTGTGTGGTTTCCTGGATGCTGTTTCAATCTGTCTGACCTCATGTTCATCATTGACCTCTGCAGTCCCTCCCTCTGTGATGTAGAGCTCTGTGTAGATCTCATTCAGAAGGCTTGAGTTTCCTGCTTTAGCAATCCCCTCAAACACACGATGGAACTTCTCCTTCAGAGTAGATTTACCTTTACGTCTACACTCTGGAACAGGATTACTTCCTGAATGAAGAAGAAATGTAATGAATCAGTGAACTCGTTCATTTTAATAACATTCACATGTGACTGTTTTCAGTCCAGAAGAATTCATAGATGTGATTCAGATGTTTTCATCATATTAACATCAGAGTCTAGAAATAGAAACTTCTCCCATGTTTCCTCCATTTCCTCTTTCCATCAAGTTAAAGCTGTTAAATCCTCTTACTGCTCTGCAGACAGTCAGCCAGCTCCTCCTGCTTCATTCTCCTCAGGAAGTTCACTGTGATCTTCACAAATAAATCTCTGCTGCTCCTCCTCTGCTCTTCATCCTCACCCTCCAACACCTCCTCATCCTCCCTCTGACTCTCTGAGCATTCTGAGTAATCTGGACTCAGAAGCTTCTGGATCTTCTTCAGCTCGTTCTTCATAAAACTGATGATGTTCTCCTCCAGCAGCTGGAAAAGAATAATAATCCAACTTAAATGATCAGAACACAATCATGTTGATGTGAAAGGCTGCTTGTTGACAGCATTCAACATGAAGACTTCTCCAAGCAGAATGCTAGTTTGTGCTTGTTGAGGTTAGCAGTAGTAGCTGTGATTGAACATTTACTCACCATGAATATGGAGTCCAGGTCTTTGTGATGATGATCACTGGAAACCACTGAGATCTGCTGCTGAAGTCTTTGGAGAAACATCTTTGATTCAAACTAACTTCTTTAACAAACACACTTTGGTGATGATCATCATATTATTGATGCCACAAACACAAGATGAGAACAACAAACACTGCTCTGATTACTGAATGTGGTGTTTTAACAGAGGAAACTAAATGACAGATAAACTCTGGACTAAAACATGACAGTCTAATGAACACAACTGAATAATGATTAATAGATCTGTGTTCATTCTGACCCTGGATCAGCAGACTGATGTTCATCTTTGAAGTTCATAGGGGGAAACCTAGACCCGTCACTCTTCATGGACACAGATGTGATTCCAGAGGGATCTGGTCTTTGCTGATGGATCCTGTTAAAACACAACATGGATTAACTCACATTAACACACATGCATTCTTTATACAGTTGATGTTTCAGTTTTATTGTTGAATGTTTTGATGTAAAGTCCTGTGTTTGTCAGATAAATGCTGTTTGTCTTACCATGGATCATCAGACTGTTGTCCATGTTTGAAGTTAAGAGGTTCATATCTGGACCCATCGCTCTTCATGGACACACAGCTGTATTCAGGAGAATCATGTTTCTGTTGATGGATCCTCCTACAAACACAGGATATAATATGTAAATACAATTTTTAATGTTGAATTCAAATAACAGGACAAGCTCAAGGAAACGTGTAGATATTTAATTGTTCTAGATACAGTATAAAGAGATTGTTGATCACAAATATTTGTATAAACAGATCTGGATTAATAATCTACTGCACTAAGCCCATCTCTGATTTGTTTCATTAATAAGATACAAGTTAATTCAGATTTTTTATTTTTTCCAGAATGTAGACAGCACTAAGATCTCAAATGATCCAATGAAACGACAGATGATTTACTATCTGAGAAACCAGATTGGATCTCATGTTCACACTGGAAGTGAAAGGGGAAGGAGACGATAAACTGGACACATCTGAGAAAAGAACATCTTAACCAAAGCTGTATGGAGGAGAAGAACAAAGTGAGAGTAAAAAAAGGGTAACTAAGTGTAAATCTAGTTTGTGGAAACCTTCCTTTCAGCTAAGTTATCTTATAAACTCTCCAGACTCCTTTTGCACTCCTCTCATTCACCTTCATTTACATCCACAAACACTCTGGACTGAACTACACTGGACTGAACTGTCTCAAATTGAACAGGACATTCATACTTCTCTGATTCACACATTCACACAACATTTTTGGATTGTGTTTCAAAGTTGAAAGTTAACGTTTAGGTTATTTGGTTCAAATGCCTTGACATATTAATATGATCTGCATGTGTGTTGATCTAGTATAAGGTGGTGTAAATTATTTAATGTATAGAACTAATTTGAAACTGGTGGTGTTTACGTTTGTTTATGTCTATTGTAGTACAGGTACTGAGGTAACCAGGCTAATGTTATTAATTCTGAATCCACTAAGTTTGAAATTGACTGATTGACAAATAAATATAATCTCCTGTCTGGTGCCCAGATACAATTTTGATTAAGCCAATGGTAGACAGGTACATACACAATGAAATATAGTTCAGCATCTAACCAGAAGTGGAACTTCTGTAAGTAGTAGCAGTAGAAGTAAGTACAATAGTAGTATATAAGAGAGTAATACTAGTGTCTATTTTGGTATATGCTGGTTAAAATACACATTGGATAGGGTCTAGTTATTCTTGCCTCTGCTTGGCTCGGGTCTGGCTGGGCTCAGAGTCCACCTCAGGTTGGGTCTCTCTTTTTGATTAATTACTGTATGTACGCTGGAGTTGGGTTTGTTTTGGACATGTGTAACCCTGATTGTTATCAGACAGACAGACTGGAGTATGTTTGCAGCGAATTAAATGCTATGTGTAACTGATATTGCACCTTTAATAAATATTAGATAATAAATAAATAAATATTTATTTAGCAGGGTTATAGAATTTTGGCGAGCCAGCCAGGAGAAAGGGGATTATTTTTGAGTAGCAAAAGAAAAAAACAAAACAAACAAAAGTAAAGTGAACAACAAAACAGCAAAATGGATATTGCACCTTTAATAAATATTAGATAATAAATAAATAAATATTTATTTAGCAGGGTTATAGAACTTTGGCGAGCCAGCCAGGAGAAAGGGGAGTATTTTTGAGTAGCAAAAGAAAAAAACAAAAAACAAAAGTAAAGTGAACAACAAAATAGCAAAATGGATACAATGAAAAAAGAAAGAAAAAGAAAGAAATGTAACTCTAGTAGATCCAGTTTCATCTCTGCTCCATCATTGAGTTTGCAAACAGTTCTGCAATGTGTGCATTAAGACCCATACTGCCACTAGAAAACCAGAGCTCAGTTAATATAATTTTCCTCGTGCATTGTGTAGATTATGTATCTGTATTACCCAGTTTAGGACTAAGCAGGGTTACACAAGGTTTAACATTTTATTTAAAATAGACAAGTCACTCTTCTTGGACACAGCTGGGAACAGTAGAGTGTGGACTGTGGACAATGATAGAACACTAAAGATGATGAATAATGATGGTGCAGGGATGTGAGTGCTGAGCTCTGTCATGGAGAAGAGTCATGGACAGTTACAGATGGTCATCTCACCTCTGATCTCTGGTCTGGATCTCATGTTCTCCACTCAGAGTGGTTTTAGAGGGAGGGTCTCCCTCCTGTCTGTCCTCACTCTGATTCATAGCAGAGTCCATACCTTCACACAAACACAACAACCTGATCAGTCATTACAACAACACTCACATCAGTCCAGGTGTCCAGGTTCATGTGACACCTGGGTCGCAGACTGAGCTTTGTTTCAGTGTTGGTAAGATGGCGTCTCTAAAACAGCCATCTTATCAAGTATCACCTCAGTCACGTTGATCCAAGCAGTCAGACCAGTTCTGACATTCTCTACATTTTTCCATCATCCATGTGAACACAGACTCAGATCAAAACAATGAAGACTGATTCTCAAATCAATAGAGACAAACTTAAGAGTATAACATCAACCAATTAATAAACATTTGGAATAATTGAATCATCCTAGAGAAACTTTCTACTATACAGTCAAAGAGTGAAACAGGACAATGTGACCAATGGTGAACTGTTCATCAGTCATTAATGTTTTTACCTGATTCTTATCTTCTGAACTTCAGGTCGACTTTCAGACACTTTCCACCTTCATGTGTTTAGGAAACATTTAAAGAGAAGAAGCTGCTCTTTCTCCCTCGTCAGTCCTGGATTTGATCTGAGGACGTGGTCACATCCTCATAACTTCAGAATCTAAAAACACATCAGAGTGACGTTAAAACCAGTTTAACCTGTGGAGAAAACCCAGTCAGTATCAGACTAGACTGTTTCCTGACTCCTCCCTCTTACCTCTCTGAGTTGATTGGTTGATTAATGAGCAGGAGGTGTGTTTTAACTGGAAATCTATTTTTGTGTCTTTATCTTATGACTGGGACACATGTTAGTTATCACAGGTATTTAAAGTGGAAATCTCAAACACAGTTAAATACCACAGGCCACATAATTCAGACAGCAACAAATCAACTTGTTGATGTTTTAACCTGTTAAGCCCGGGCCATATTTTAAGAGAAAATGCCTAAAAATACATACCCAAAGTAAATGAAGAATTGTTACACAATTACATGGTTCATATGCATTTCCTTCTTGTCTGGGAACATCTGGACCTCAGGAAATGTATTCCCAGTGTCAGAAATGTTGTGTCTGTTGCAATTGTTTCCCCTATTTGTAAGAGGATAATACTATGCTAACAATTATCCCATGCACACAGGGGCCACTGATCACCTTCGGCTATTTATTGACTACAAATATAACATATCTGATGTAATTTGAACAAAGGTCAAAGCATCCACAAAAAGGTTTTAGTAAGGATAGGACCAGTTGGACATTTGTTTGACACAATTTGGCACAATTTGGCACTCGTGTGCCAAATAGGTGATTTTCCAATTCCAAGAAAAAAATGGCTCAAAAAGCCTAATTTGTCCTTCAGGGCCTTGAACTATTACAGTTGCTACTAAAACAGTCGTCTTAAAGACACAAAATGGCTGCCTAGTGGATTGCTCGTGCGTCATGCGTAATGGCAGTTCTCTCTCTCCAGCGTCGGTATGTTTACGCATCGAAAAAAGCAGAGGTAACCCGAGGTTACTTCGGAAAATTGGACCTCAATCAAAACCTTGTGATCTCTACTACACTGTGGCAGTGTAATTAACTCTGCAACACCAACACACAACCAGTAGATGGAAGAAAAAGACTGTGTATGAAGTTGAGCAGTGACGACACTGTTTACACAATGTAGACTCCCATGCTGTTTGTTGTGTGCGGAGGACTCCACAGGCAGACTCAAAATGGCCACGAAAGGGTAGGGAAACGATATCAGTCACTTTTGGTGAAACCTGCTTTGTTATTTGATGGAATATTGGAATATTTCACGTATTCATGATAAAATGCAAACTTTTGCTCCGTTGTTGCTACGGGGCTTCGATTAGCTGGTGTGGTAGGACTATGTTTTTCTTTGTATGAGCGTAAGGATTAACTTCTCTAGTTTGTTTTGATACCTAACATGATGCAATCGAGCAAGATGATACAGAATACTGCTGCATTTCATTCCTACTGTCCCATATATTCACACAGTTATTTTTTTTTATAGTTAAATGTTTAAATATATTTCCGAACAAACTGTCTTTGAGAAAAATACACTTGGACTGTTGTTTTGGTAGCGTTGAAGCCTCGTCTCCGTTGGGTTAATAAAACAGTCAAACATAGTCAAACTGGTGTCTGATTTGATCTGAGGACGCTGTCACACCCTTGTAACTCTGAAACATAAAACCAGTCCAACAACTGGAAGGTTTCAGGTTTCATGTGAGTTAATTTCCTCATTTCTTCTTGTTTACATCCTTGATGTGACTGGTTCATTAATGTTTTAATAAAAATAAATTAAATATGATTATTCGTGCTGTGGGGAGATGTTTATGTTGAATGTTGTAGTTGTGTTTATATTGTTTCTGCTCCATAGAGTCACTGCACAGAACAAAGAATCTAATAAACTAAAGATCAGCTCAGCATCATCAGCTGCTGCCTGTTTTTAAGAAACTAAACAGAATTAAGAAGACACAAAGGGTCTGAGGTTTTTAGCTTAGGTGCTCTTCTGCAATGGGTGAAGTAAAAGTCCAAAGGAAAAAAAGAAATTACAGAGGCACTCTGAAGTTGAAAAAGTATAAAAAGCCTTTAACCTTAACATGGCAACCTTAACATGGCAAGGACTGATTAATAGCACATGAGCCTATGCATTGCGGCCATGTTGGCCTTCATCAGATAGAATTATTCATGCTGTAGGAAGATCATTCAAGCTGAAAGTTTGCTTGTCAGGTTCTGTGTCTGAGAATCATGAAACAATGAAATAAATGAATGATCTTCAGTCAGATCAGTTTGGAGGTGTTGTGGTAAAGTACCATGCTACTGTGCTGAGGAATACGAGATGATGTATTAATGTGTATTTGTGTAGAAATGGAACAGTCACTGTTTGCTGGTTGACTCATTTACAAATCAACTCATTCTGATGAGATATTTTCTCCACCACAAACAGGAAATGAAGCAAAGAGACATCCTGATGGCTGCTGCTTGGACTCTGGGACACACTTTGGCCAAATATAAACTGAAGAGGCATTTTGTCTTATTTAATGTTCAGTCTCTAAGTGGTCTGAGTGTAGAGAGGATTGTCTAACATTCTCCATTAATGAACTTTGAAGCAGCTTTTAGCTTCATTAAAGAACTAAAGACTTGTGGATGCAATTAATAAACCTGCAGGTAGTCTCACTATGAAAACAGTTACTCCCTAAACCTAGTCTGAAAGAGGACACTTTTCTGTGTGAAGTAAATAAGCATAAGAGGCATAAGTAACTTTAAGTGACCTCAAAGCGTGTGAAATACTACTGCAGTTTCCCGTAACCCAAGGTGAGGAGGAAGGTTAAGTGATAAGACCTAAAGTCAAGAGAGGCTCAAACTGAGGCTGCAATCCAACTGATTAATTTTAACTTGTCTAAGCAGATACACTCTCTATCAAGATCTTGGCGAGAAAGATGTGCAACCACCTCAGGAATTGGCTGGAGCTACCAAAGAGCCTGAGGAGCCTTAAACTCAACAATCTGCACATGGCCTTCAAATCCTTGGAGGATTCCAGAGGTGATGCACCAGAGAGTCTCAAGGTATCAGATGGTGTCAGTGCTGGGATGTAAATGAGGACTGGTAGGAAGTGAATTTGTGTTTAGGGCAGAGGTTGCTGTTCAATTACAGCTTCCATGAGCTGAGAAGGTCTGGACTAAACAGGAGGAATGACTTAACTATCAGATAAAACATCTGTGAGGAAGATCACCAAGTAAACAATAGAAACATGGATTCTACTATTCTGTGAAGAGGTATATCATTTATTCCAGTCTCTATCATGAAAACCAAAATCATTCTCTGATAACTGTCCCACAGTTAAATGAATCTTTCTAAATATCAGGTCTTGATCCTCTATCTCAGTTTGTTGTGTATTTTCTGAAACATTCAAATCAATTGATGTTCAGAGCTGAAGATAAACACAGCAGCAATGAATGAGTCACCAGGAACCATTTAATAAAAGCTGCCCATCAAGTACCCAAAGATAAAAACTAAAGTGATCTAGAGGACTGGATCCATGCTGGTCAAAGGGAGGCACATCTGATGTGAATGTGAAGATATGGAGTGAAGCATCAAGGGTTACAAAGCAACAGACAAAAGACACAAAGGACAAGAGAGCTAGAAATACACAATATGTTCAAAGATGGAGGAGCTGCTTTTAGAAAACTGATCCTACAAAGAGGATCCATAAGACTCTTGATGACAAACAGGACAAATGTGTGGATAGAGTCTGAGAAACAAACCCTCAACAAGCATCTCAGGGACATAGGCAGCAGTCTTTGTCTCTGTCTCTTTTGTCCCCACCCAGGAAGACAGGGAAGAACTTAACTCACATGATTGTTGCAGGACGTGGAAACAGAAAGAGAGAAAATACACTGGCTCATTGTAGGACGTCCTGATCATCAACACAGTAGTGGAGGTGACTGGAAGAGGAACCTGGATATGACCCCCACCCTGATGTTCACTTTGACAACTGGCTGGCTGAAGACCAGAAAGAGAAGAACATAGTGACCTAAGACCAGCAGAGAGGAAGGGCTGAAACAGCGCCCTCCTCTGACAGCAGCATACCAAGCTCCAATGAGACACAGCTGTCCTGAAGACCAGTGTCACCAGTGGACGCTCAACCACATCATCAAGACTAACACCTCGGTGCAAAGGGAGGAGAGCTGAATGGGTCCATCAAGAACCACCAGACCTGTTTCTTAACCCCTGACTACACGAAGCTGCAACAGCTGAAGTATGAGAGGACAATACATGTAACCACACATGAGGACACCTGTACAGTTATATGTGAACTCTATAACTCTATATTCACCAGCATTAGGTTTGTATCACAGTGGATGCTTTGATGAATATATATTTAATGGTGAGTTTGACATTTGATGTAGTAAAATTTTCACATGCCCTTGTGTGGTAACGTTTAAAGGTTATGATGATTTTACTCTGTTAGAGTTAGTCTTAGTTCAAAAAGTCATTATTTGTCATTAAGTTAAATTATCACACTGTGTTTAGTATAATGAGAAACTTTCTGCAGTTTTCTATCAATAATTATTAATGTATTATTTCATCATATATTTGTTGCCATGTTGGCATCCAGATTATTGCGGTACCAGAGCTGAGGTTTGTTATTTAGTGAAGACCAAGAATTAGTTTGTTGACCTAATAATGGTTAAAAGAAAACCAAGCCATGTCTTTATATCTTTCTCTTTCTCTTTCAATCCTTCATCTGACGTACTGACCGACTCTCTGACACATGAATCTCTGTGTTTGTTTGATGGATGTGTTTGAATAGAAGGAAAAGAAGTTTCTAATACGCAGCCATATTTGAGGCAAGCTGTCAGACCAGTTCTGACACTCCCTGCATATTTGAACAGTCATGTGAGCTCAGATTAAAATCACTTCATCTTTTATCCATCAATAATAAACACACATCACTGTTCTTTAACTCAGATGGTCTAAATGATCTGAAACCTGCAAACATCGCAGATATTTAGAGACAGACAATCCTGATCTAAGAATACTGGACAGTAACTGAACTGAATATGACCTTTAAATATTCATCTTCATCTTTAAATACTAATGAAAATCAGCAACTAACACTGGTAGTGTTGTAACTGGCAGCATTTCAACAGGAAACAGTTAAACACAGAGTCAAGTTAATAAAAGATGTCCAACCAATTATTCTGTGTTTAACTAAGAGTGAACTGAGTGAACACGTAAATTATTGTATAATCATTCTTAATGAATAGATATTAAAGATCAGGATCCAATCAGGATCAAGAAAGACTTCTACAGTTCAGTGATCAAACTGAATCTAATCACAGTGATCCAGTTAATGAGACATTTCCAGATTTCTCTGGTAGGATTCTCACCTGTTGAATCACTTCAGGTCGACTTTCAGACACTTTCCACCTTCATGTGTTGAGAAGAAGCTGCTCATTCTCTCTCATCAGTCCTGGATTTGATCTGAGGACGTCGTCACATCCTCATAACTTCAGAGTCTGTAAACACATCAGAGTGACGTTAAAACCAGTTTAACCTGTGGAGAAAACCCAGTCAGTGTCAGAGGAGACTGGTTCCTGACTCCTCCCTCTTACCTCTCTGAGCTGATTGGTTGATTAATGAGCAGGAGGTGTGTTTTAACTGGAACTCTGGGTTTCAGGTTTCATGTGAGTTCATTTCCTCATTTCTTCTTGTTTACATTCTTGATGTGACTGGTTCATTAAAGTTTTAATAAAAATAAACTAAATATGATTATTCATGCTGCAGGGAGATGTTTGTCAGAATCAGAATCAGAATCAGAAAGGACTTTATTGCCAAGCATGTTTGTGCATACAAGGAATTTGCCTTGGTGTTGGTACGCATAAAAACAAAATAGAATAGAATAAAATAAAATAAATATAGAAACTATATTTAAAATACTAAAATACAAAAACTACAAAATATATACACAGTATATATATATATTCCACCAGAACTGTGGGGTGATGGTGAGACTGATGTGTTCATGGGGGGGGCTTGGTATTGTTCAGCAGACGGACTGCGGATGGGAAAAAACTGTTCGCCATGCGAGTGGTCCTACACTCGATGGATCGCAGCCGTCTGCCAGAGGGGAGTCTGTTGAATAGTCCATGTCCAGGGTGAGAGGGATCAGCCACAATCTTAGCTGCACGCTTCAGAGTCCTGGAAGCGTACAGCTCGTCCAGAGACTTCAGACTGCAGCCAATCACCTTCTCTGCACAGCGAATGACACGCTGCAGTCTGCTCTTGTCCTTAGCAGAGGCTGCAGCATACCAGGTGGTGATGGAGCTGGTGAGGATGGACTCAATGATGGCCGTGTAGAAGTGAACCATCATTGTCTTTGGCAGGTTGAATTTCTTCAGCTGCCGCAGGAAGTACATCCTCTGCTGTGCTTTTTTGATCAGGGCGCTGATGTTCAGCTCCCATTTGAGGTCCTGGGAGATGATGGTGCCCAGGAAACGGAAGGACTCCACAGTGTTAACTGTAGAGTCAGACAGGATGATGGGGAGGAGTGGGGCTGTGTTCTTCCTGTAATCCACAATCATCTCCACTGTTTTGGAGGCGTTCAGCTCCAGATTGTGGCGGCTACACCAAGTCACCAAGCGGTCAATCTCCAGTCTGTAGGCGCTCTCATCTCCACCTGAGATGAGCCCGATGAGGGTGGTGTCATCCGCAAACTTCAGGAGCTTGACAGACTCGTGACTGGAGGTGCAGCTGTTGGTATACAGGGAGAAGAGCAGAGGAGAAAGGACACAGCCTTGAGGGGAACCAGTGCTGATGGTACGGGAGTCTGAGATGTGTTTTCCCAGCCTCACATGCTGCCTCCTGTCAGACAGGAAGTCTGTGATCCACCTGCAGATGGAGTCAGGCACGGTCAGCTGGGAGAGTTTGTCCTGTAGTAGAGACGGAACGACCGTGTTGAAGGCCGAGCTGAAATCCACAAACAGGACCCTGGCATATGATCAGGGGGAGTCCAGGTGCTGGAGGATGAGGTGGAGTGACAGGTTGACAGCGTCATCCACAGATCTGTTTGATCTGTAGGTGAACTGCAGGGGGTCCAGGAATGGGTCTGTTAAGTCCTTGAGGTGAGAAAGCACAAGGCGCTCAAAGGACTTCATCACAACCGATGTGAGGGCAACAGGGCGGTAGTCATGCAGTCCGGTAGTCCTTGGCTTTTTGGGGACTGGGATGATGGTGGAGGCCTTGAAGCAAGCTGGCACGTGACTTGACTTCAGTGAGATGTTGAATATATCCGTAAACACTGAAGACAGTTGATCAGCGCAGTACTTCAAGGTGGATGGAGACACAGCGTCTGGTCCAGCAGCCTTGCGGGGGTTCTGCCTCGTAAACAGCCTCTTCACTTCCTTCTCCAGGATGATGAGAGGTGAGATGGAGGAGGGAGGCTCTGAGACCACCGGCTGTGAAGGAGCCTTGGCCGTTGTTGTTGTCGGGGAGGAGGGGGGCACTGGTGTGAGGGCCTGTGAAGTTTCACAGACACCACTGCTGGTGGGAGAGGTCCCATTGTCTTTCAAAGCGGCAGAAGTATTCATTCAGGTTGTTGGCCAGGCGTGAGTCGTTCACAGAGTGGGGGGGTTTGGGCTTGTAGTTGGTGATGTTCTTGAAGCCCCTCCAGACAGAGCTCGAGTCGTTGGCTGCAAACTGGCTCAAACTGTGTTGAATGTTGTAGTTGTGTTTATACTGTTTCTGCTCCATGGAGTCACTGCACAGAACAAAGCATCTAATAAACTAAAGATCAGCTCAGCATCATCAGCTGCTGTCTGTTTTTAGAACTAGAAACTAAATAGAATTATTCATGCTCTAGGGAGATCATTCAAGCTGAAAGTTTGCTTGTCAGGTTCTGTGTCTGAGAATCATGAAACAATGAAATAAATGAATGATCTTCAGTCAGATCAGTTTGAGGTGTTGTGGTAAAGTACCATGATACTGTGCTGAGGAATATGAGATGATGTCTCACAATGAAAATAGTTACTGACTGAACTTAGTCTGTAAGAGGACACTTTTGTGTGTGAAGTAAATAAGCAGCTCAGAGATGAGGTATAAGTAAATGTTTGAAACATCACCACAGAGTACTGCAGTTACCTGTAACTCTGCGTACGAGGACAGTTGAGCGATAAGACCTGAGGTCACTGACTTTTTTAATAGTTCTTCTAGTTTTCTGCGACTTTGAAGTTTAATTTTCTCTTTTTTGGTTTTAAATTACGATTTTATTTATTTAATTATTCTGTGATTATTTGCTTGAAATATAGATATGGCAGCACGAAAGGGGTACATTTTAGAGTTAAATGAGGCTCTATGGCCAATTCTTTTTACCTCGAGTAACCCCTCAATCTCAGCGCACTAAACAGTGTACAGGTGGCCTCCTCCACATGTTCCGGCAGGGTGCAGATTCTGTGGGATTTAATCAGGCCCCTGTACGTATGCTTAGGATGGTAGCTGGTTTTGTGGAGGAGTGCGTGTCTGTCTGTTTCCTTGAAATGTACTTTTGTAACCAGGGTTTTGGACTGGCCGTCCGTCTCCCTGAAGAAGACCCTGGTGTCGAGGAACTCCACTGTAGAGGTATGTAGATTGTGTTTGAGTTTTATTTTCTGATGATGAGTGTTCAGGATGTGCATGAATTCGAGAAATGTGTCCTCTGTGTTGTCCCAGGCGCCGAAGATGTCGTCCAGGTACCGGAAGTACAGGAGGGGTTTGATGGGTGTGATTTGAAATACCATTTCCTCCCAATGTGCCAGGTAGATGTCAGCATAGGAGGGGGAATACTTTCGGCCCATTGCGCATCCGCACAGCTGGAGGTAGTGTTTATTATTGAATTGAAAATCATTTCGGGTGAGTGTGATATGCAGTAACTGGAGAATTTGGCTGTCTGATATGGTTGGGTCTGGGTATTTATTGAATGTGTGTTGTACGGCAGCTAGGCCTAGTGGGGACTCGATGTTAGTGTATAGTGAGTCAGTGTCTATGGAGAAGAGAAGTGTATGGCTGGGTACCTGTAGGTTCTTTATTGTATTTACAAATGTGTATGTGTCCTTGATGTAGCTGGGGTGAAGTTTCGAAAGAGGGTTGAGGAATGAGTCTATGTATTCTGTTATGTTGTAGGTCTCTGATCCGCAATCACTGACGATGGGGCAGCCGACCGGAACAACATGGTGGACCATCCACGTCCCAGGAGGCTTGTGGATCTTGGGGAGCAGATAGAAGAGGCGAGGCCTGGGCTCATCGGGACCGTCCAGATATTTCTTTTGCTTTGCGTTGATGTATTTTGTTTGATATAAAACATCTGTAATTTGCCTAACCTGTGTTTGTGTCTCTAACTGTAGTGAGTGTGTGAGTGGTCTGTAATAAACGGTGTTGTTTAACTGTCTGTTTGCTTCTAATATGTAATTGTTCCTATCCTGTAAAACTATTTGGCCCCCCTTGTCTGCAGGTTTGATAACTATGTGTTTGCTGTTGCCTAGTGTCCTAAGTATGTGTCTATGTTCCTCACTGATGTTGTGTGTCCTATGTGGAAGGGTCGCCAATGTGTGAGTGCCCAGTTATTCTTATTGATTAACTGTATGATTTCAGGTGAAAGTGTGTCAGTGTGTGATTCCCAATGGGACGGTCCCGTGAACGGCACAGGCTCCCGCCTCTGGCTCCCCTGAAAGAAATCCATCAATTTAAGCCTTCTGTGGAGGGTGTAGAGGTCCCTTCTGAGTTCTGGTCAGGTGGGAGGGTTGGGTGTGGGAATGAACGTTAAACCTCCTTCCAGTATTTCCAGCTGTGCGGGCGTGAGGGAGAAAACGGTACAGAGGTTTGTATATTTGCTTGAAATATAGATATGGCAGCACGAAAGGGGTAATTTTTTGAGTTAAATGAGGCTAAATGGCCAATTCTTTTTACACTGACAACACCACCTTGGGAACTGCGCCTAATGAGACAGTTTCAATAATATCAAGTCAGAAGCACACAGGTAAGTAGTATTAAGGAGCTGAAGACGTGTTCCAAAATAGTTTTTATTACAATTATCAATTAAAACCAAATTTTTGTTTCGTGATGAAGAACAATATCAGTGACACAGGGGGAAACTGAAATGAACAAAGCGGGGACCGATCAGTGCTGTGGGTTAGCAGTGGGGCTCACGGTACTGAGAGTGAAGGAATCCCAAAATCAAATAAGGCCCCCCAAAATAACACCAAGCATGCACACCCTGAAAACTCAACATGGGGGCTACACACACAAAAACCAGGGGGACCACCACCAGGGCACCAGGACTACCACCACACACAGCAACCAGCTGACCAGCGCACAAGCACTGGGAAGCGTTGAGCCCGACCGTCCAATGAATAAGGGCAGAAACCGATCACAATGAAGGCTGGACCAAGCAGCAGGGTCTCTGAAGCGCTGACACGGCTCCACTCATCGGCTCGCATCAGTCCAATCAGCAATAACCAATGACCCAGCAGGAGTAGAAAGGTGAGTGAAGACAGAAGACGGCAGTGGCGGCAGACAGCGATCACCTGGCCATAGGGTTAGGATTAGGGTTAGGTGGCGGGGCAACAACAGCCTGCACGGCTACAACACACAGAGACACAGGTCTATATAGCAGCGCAGAATGGACAACTGGTGATAGAAGCAACCGGGGCTGCGCCGACATACAGGACTGAGAAGCTGAGCGGGCAACAAGCCAGAAGAGGGCGGGCCGGAAGCCAGGGGCCCAGAGACCAATGAGGGGGCTGCAAACAGCGTGCCACACATCAGACAGAGACATTTTGGGCCAGTTTGCCAGTGATTGCAGTCTCTAATAGGTTTTGTATCTCCCTAGATGACCTGCTAGGGGATGGTCCTGGAAAAGATGGATGAGCTGATCCCCAAGAGATGATGGAATGTATACTTGATAAAGAGTTTCCTGTTCACTTTGTCCTCCAAGACTGTAAGAGTTTCCAGATATCCTCATCAGATATTTGAAGAGCTTCAGACATTTCTCTTTTTGCTGGTTGTTCAGTGGCACAAGTGGGAAACCAGCAGTCCATGGGAGCTCTGGACAGGGCGTCAGGAACGATGTACTTCCCTTTTTGATACTCAACGGTGAATGAGAATTCCTGCAGTCTCAGTGCCCACTGGATTAGCCAGATCAGAGATGAATGATCGGTGACAACAGTGAACATCCTCCCTTCCAAATAATAGCGCCATATTTCCAATGCCCACACTACTGCCAAGAACTCTTGTTCTGTGGTTGAGTAGTTTATTTCTGCAGGATTCAGAGTCCGGCTAGCAAAAACAATGACTGCCTTACTGGCATTTCTTCAGGTTGACGGTCAGTCCCGCCTCTCGTAGTCTATCCAAGACCACTTGCAGGTCGAAGTGATGCTGTTCCAGTGAAGATGAATGTATAATGATGTCATCTAACCTATCTATACCATGCAAATCTTGCCCCGGAGATTTCTCAAAACCAACTCCATCAGTCTCTGGAACATTGCTGGTGCATTTTTGAGACCGAAGGGTATGAGGGGCCGTTAGGGACATTATTCAGAATTAGCCTCTCACATACACACATCAAATGCAAAACACTCACATACACACGTCAAATGCTCTCACGTATACATGTCAAACACTTTCACATTAACACGTCAAATGTTTTCACACTAACACGTCAAATGCTCTTACATTTATATATGTATATAATAGTATATAATATCCCAAAATCATCCTGATATACTTACTTCCAGCTAAAGATGATAGACAATATTGAGTTATCACCCTGCCATCACAAAGTGCCCTTGGCATATTTCGGAAACTCATTTATTTGTTTAGTCATGGATAAGATTTTGACCTGTTATGGTCACATTCTATGAAAACCCATGGACATACATGTATAGAAATGAGAACATATAATCATTTGATTCATTTTGACAATGTTGGAGAGTGGGTGATAATAGTTAGATATCCATTTGCACTTTCCAAAGTACAAGATTCACTCATTCATTTTAACACCAGCTTCAATGGCAAACAGAACTGCTCCAACATGTGAGCAGGATTCTGACAATCTGTTGGTAAAAAGGACAGAGAAAAGGAATTATGCATTTACAGATCAAATCTGTTTTTCCACAGTGACATGCACAATGCAACAACTGACAGACTGTTTTGTTTACGTTGCTGAGAACCTAATTAAGTTGTGCTTCTCTGCTTTTTGAACATACTCTTAAACACCAGACAGTCCTCTGTGATACGATATATCACACATTGCCACTTTACCACAGACACTAAAGTCAATATAAGCCAATATCTCACTGAAAACAAACTATAGTATTCTCACAATAGCTCTGCTGTCACAGTGTCATGTTCAAACAACTGGACAAATTACTAAAGCAGGAGTAAAGTGGCCTAATTTTGAATGTTTACATGTTGATTTGGTGTCATTTATTATGACGTACCCATCCATACAATTGCAATGTGCTGTAACAACTTCTCCGTTGTCCTTAGCCACGACTCACATTTTCAACGGTGTCTCAGTAGACCTCTGACAATGGTTGACCTAGAAACATTAGGTAGAAACCAGTTAGCATGTAATGCAGTGGTTCCCAAACTTTTTCTGCTGAAATAAATGTTTTTTATTTCACACATTGTAATTAATACAAACCTCAACCTTTTCTGAACAAATAAAAGTAAACTTTCCTGTGTAATTATGTGGGAACCACTGATGTAACGTTACATTAAAGTTGAAACAGCAATGTAAAGAGAGTGAATTACATGTACTCACCCGGGCAAAAATAAGCCAGGCGTCATTCAGTGCTGCTTTGGATCCGAGGCCGCTGACCCAGTCTCTTGTATGTCTTCATTTGGCTAGCGATGTAGTAGGAGGTCTGGAGGATGAATAATTTGTGATGTCGATGGCCTCCATACGAGGCAAGTCCGACAACAGGTACGCCTCATCGAAGGGCATCACCTCCAAATGAAATAGGCCAAGGGGACAGATAAAAGATGTTTATTCTTTGCTTCCTTCATCCATTGGCACCTGCCAGTAACCTCTCTCCTGAATGTTTGATATCGGATAGACATCAGTTTGAGTTGATGCATTTAGCTTCTGAAGTCAACACAAAATCGTACCTTGGAGTTATTCTTTTTGGGAACCAAGACAACTGGAGTGGCATATGGAGATGTGGAAGGTGTGATGATTCCCTCTGCTAACTAATTTCCTGTAGTTTTACTGGGGAACAGTGGTAGGGTTTTTGTCTGATGGGCAGGTCATGGGTGAGTGGAATGATGTGAGACAAAACAGTCGTTGGCCCAAGTTTTTTGGTGCAGACATCAGCATTCATTTCCAGTTGTTTAGACAATTTTTGTTTCCCAAATTCATCCAAATGAGCAGACTGGGTAGCCACATCCAGTTTTCCTGCTGAAGAACCACTTGAAATTTCCTGGAAGCCCAAAGTTGGAGATACAGCAGAATGAAAGGAGCTGGGGAGATAAGTTCCTCTGCTGTGTCACCAGGGTACATGGTGGACTGTAATCTTTAATGATGAGTGTGAGCATCATATTCACAGAAGCATTTAGAAGTGATGAAGAATGCAATGATGTTGAGAGATTCCTAATGCTTGATATTTCTCCTTTCAGTGCATCAGTTCTCACTGCACTGTGTAACACTTCCTCCTCCAAATGTTGGGTTTTGAGGTGCATGTCTTGGTTTGCTCCAGTAACCAAGATGTCATCCAGGTACACAGCAACTTGGGGTATTCCCTGGAGAACCCCCTCCATGGTTCTCTGGAATATAGCAGGGGCTGAGGGTACACCAAAAGGCAGTCTGTTATATGAAAACATGATGAGTATTTACAGGTAAGTATTTCTTCGACTGATCATCCATTTGGATTTGATGATATGCATGACTCATATCAAGTTTCTGAACTGTAATCTGCAGTTACCATCTGGCTTTAGCAAAGGAACCACATGAGCAGCCCAGTCAGAGTACTTGACAGGAGCAACAATGTTCTCTCTTAACAATCTGTCTATTTCAGCATCAACTTTGGGCTCATAGCATAAGGAACAGATCTGGATCTATAGAAACAGGAAGCAGCATTAGATGTAACATGAATAGTAGCTTTAAAACCTTTTAGCATTCCCAGTTCATCTTTAAATACTCCCTCATGCTTTTGTAGCACCTTCCCCACACTGTAAAGAATTTCTGAAATTTACGGCAGAATTTCAACAGTATTAAGGTGTTTTTTCAATAAACAGTGCTTTACTGTTAATATTACAAAAAATCTGTGAAATTACAGTTCATTTACTGTTTTTTTAACGGAACTCTATTGTATTCCTATAATACAGCACTTTACCGTTAAAGTGTCTTAGATAACAGTATCTTGCATTATTTTTGGCATTCTGGGAAGAGCATTGCCTGAGCTGCACATGTGAAGCTAGTTACCTGCCATTCCTGATCCATCTCCATCCTACAAATTATTTGTAGCAACTTTATTTTATTGTTATTGTTATTGTTTGATTTGATTTGATTAGTTTTGTTTGAATTGATGATTACAGCATATACACATGTTAGAATGATTTTGGCTAGCAGCTAGCTAAATTTTCAAAGATGATGTCAAACAACACAAGGAGCACATTTTGATTTCTACAAAGTTCACGTTTGTTGACGCCAGCATTTTGTCAGTGAATTCATGAAACTTTATAATAGTCTTGTGTAAACATTTTACTGTCTATGTAATTTACCTTAGACTTAAGCAAAACTTTAAAGACAGTGCTTGTTAATTATTGTGTGTGACAGGGCGGATTCAAATAAAGGCAAGATTATTTTCAAGATTATTAGGATATCGGATCACAAATTAAATACTGACGAATATTTGCTTTGCTTTGGAAATTGCTTTGGAAATTGAGTAACAGTAAAAAAAAAAAATGTAATGGTAACCCAGCTGCCAGTTCTTAACTGTTTTTTTTACAGTCCACATCGTATTTTTTAATTTACAGTATAAAACTGTAAATGACAGTAAAAAGATGTTAATTTTACAGTAACATAATGGTAACCCAGCTGCCAGTTCTTTACTGTTTTTTTTTACAGGAAAATTTCTAACAGTGCAGGCTCAGGGGCTGTGGGGGGTAGTTTGACATGTACTTCTCAGCCCAATCAAGTTTTAATGCTTTAACCACCATTGTCTCAATAAGTTTGGACCTGTGCCTTTAACTTCAATAATGATCAGTCTCTTCTGCTGTTTGGAGTTCACTTTTACATATGTTCTTCCTAGCACTTTGATCTTCTGCTTTGTATATGTTCTCAACTTCAGGTGAGTTTTTTTTCTAATGGAGGGTGTTCAATTCAATTCAATTCAATTCAGCTTTATTTATATAGCGTCAAAAACAATACAAATCGTCTCAAGACGCTTTACAAGACCCGGCCTAAAACCCCCAGAGCAAGCCCGCAGGCGACGGTGGCAAGGAAAAACTCCCTTTTAACAGGAAGAAACCTTGAGCAGAACCCAGCTCATATGGAGGGACCCATCTGCCTAAGGCCAGCCAGGTACAGACAGAGAAAGAGAACAGCAAGATAAACATACATCTGTCATAGATACACACATCTGACTAAAGCACACAGGTGGGATGCTATGGTACAAACTAATGATGTTAATGACGGTTAGAAAATGTAAGGGGAATCATCAGCAGGTTGGAGAATCATTCATTCTGGTAGGAGTGGATAACAGCAGGATTCCATGGAGACTGGGCAGAATGATGAGACCACGACAACAGATGTAGTATGGAGCTCCACAGGAAACTCTCAACTCCAGGCCAGAGATACTCGGAAAAAGGGAGAGCAGCAGTAAACATTCTACATAGTAATAACACAGAATGTCATGACTAGTAACAGATAGGAATTTAGAGGGAGGAGCTCTGTGCCAGAGAAAAGAAAGTGGAGGACACGAGAGAGGAGAGAGAAGAAAGAAGGAGAACATGTGTTTGGTGCATTGTCCCCCAGCAGCCTAAGCCTATAGCAGCATAACTAAGGGATGGTTTAGTCCAGCCCTAACTATAAGCTTGATCAAAAAGGAAAGTCTTAAGCCTGACTTTAAAAATAGAGAGAGTGTCTGCTTCCCGAACCCAAACTGGGAGCTGGTTCCACAGGAGAGGAGCCTGATAGCTGAAAGCTCTACCTCCCATTCTACTTTTTAAAATTCTAGGAACCACAAGTAGGCCTGCACTTTCAGACCGAAGTGATCTGTTGGGATAATATGGTACAATGAGGTCTTTAAGATGGGCGTTGGGCCTGGATACTAAGGCACTCAATATTGGGGTTTGGCTATCATGAATAATTAATACCGTAATTTCCGGACTATAAGCCGCTACTTTTGTCACTTGCTTTGGACCCTGCGGCTTATACAGCGGTGCGGCTTATTTATGGATTTTTACAGCTAACGGTCACCAGGGGGCGCAAGAGCGAGACAGGTCAGGTCGAGCCAGGTAACGAGAGAAGAAGAAACCAAGTGAGCCCAAATACAGTACGAGAGCTGCTTTTAAGTCAATGGAGATCGATTTGGCTGACTTTTCTGGTATAGTAGGCTGGTTACTTTGATACAGTAAACGTCCGTGTAACTGCACCTTTACTGCCGTGTTGGCTGTTTTCAAAAAAGATGCTGGTTATTTTGTTGAGCAGTCGGGTTACTGCACTTTTGCTGCCGTGTTACAGGCAAGTACTTTTAAAAACGAATTAAATTTAGCCATTTAATGTTGTTGCCTTGTCAAGCGTTGTAAGCTTTGTTTTTGTTATACTGTACTACTACGGTACTATGACTGCAGGAAGTGCACTAGGAGAGCACCGATTGTTTGATTGATTGTTTTAATTGTTTGTTTGATTGATTGATTGTTTGATTGATTGATTGTTTGACTGACTGAAATATTTATTGTGTTTCTCAAATGTAAATAAATGGGACGCTTTGCGTTTCCAAAAAGTCATTTCTGTCCCGTCAATCCCCCCTCGAAGAAACCCTTACGGTAATTAGCCATTAAAACACCAGCGGCTTATAGTCGGGTGCGGCTTATATATGGATCAATCTGTATTTCCCCCCAAAATTTAGCTGGTGCGGCTTATATTCAGGTGCGCCTTGTAGTCCGGAAATTACGGTAATTATCAAAAATAATTATTCATTATTAAATAATTGGATCTGAATTACTAGATCACCTCGGGGCACCACCCTTCAAGGAAGTTAAAAGGTAGCCAATCAAATCAGTCTCATGGATTATGAGACTGATTTGTTTCGAAGACAAAGACAGCCATGTGGCTGGATCTGAGGTACCTTAAGTTTTTCCGAACTTGTGGCTCAGGTCTGCAATGCTCTGTGTAGCCAGGGGCACAGAGGTATTCAGAGGCGTTCCCACTGTCTGCTAAATTATGATCATCTAAGCTGCACTCGGAGATGCTGCAATCATTATTTGAGCAGTCTATTGGCTGATCATACTGCTGGTCTATGTCAGAGAGATGGGACGTCAGGTAACTGTTACCTCTGTCTCTCAGAGGAGGTTGAGGAGCTGACTCCATTCCCAGGAACTTAGGGTCGGCTGGAAATAACAGTTGGATTGCCTGTGAAAGTTCAGAAGCAAACATCTCATAATATAATAGCCCTGTGAAATATAATATAACTTATATTTCACAGGGCTGGTAGCACACTGTCGCTCTAGCTCGGACTACTTTTCTTACTTACGCTGAAATGCATGGTAGTATCAGCTGGCACAAGTTCCTTCACACAGGGCCGGTGGCACGCTGTGGTTTAATTCAACAGGGGAGCACTTAAATTAACAGGAAACAGCTTGACTGGATTGGATTGAATCCGTGTTATTCAAATGCTAAATTCTTACGAACCACGAAAAGTAGGTTCAACTTGTATTAGCTAGCAGCAAAGGCAACTCTTAAATATCAATTTATGAATTTCATAAATTATCAGAACACTGTACAACTGGACATCTACTCCTGTGGTAGACCAGTGGGATTGAACGTGAAGACTAGTCTAAAAATGTTCAAAAATATATTTGGAATTGGCCAAAATTATGCTGAAATTAATATTGCGCAATTAATAATTGCCAACAGTACTCCGCCTCACACAGGGCACCATTTATGTTGGGCCTGGATACTAAGGCACTCAATATTGGGGTTTGG
This sequence comes from Planiliza haematocheilus, assembly GCA_005024645.1. NCBI lineage: Eukaryota > Metazoa > Chordata > Actinopteri > Mugiliformes > Mugilidae > Planiliza > Planiliza haematocheilus. The sequence continues at coordinate 253,687 of SRSE01000103.1, forward strand.
CTATCATGAATAATAAATAATTATCAAAAATTATTATTAAATAATTGGTTCTGAATTACCAGATCACCTCGGGGCACCACCCTTCTAGGAAGGGATAGGCAATTAATCAAATCAGTCTCAGAGATTATTCTAAATTGTCAATTTGGATTTCCAGGCTGAAAACATTCCTTTTTACCTGTGCATATGAAAACTGAAAGTATTTTAACTGATCTGTTGCTTTTAAGTAACTTATTGATGATTACATTTATGTTTTATGTGTTGATTTTATCTGCCCCTCTTTTTATGTGATCTTATGTAACTGTGAAGCACTTTGAATTGCCTTGTGTATGAATTGTGCTATATAAATAAACTTGCCTTGCCTTGCCTAATTAATAATTAACTTAATAACTATAACCACAATTACCATGTTAACAACTAGTTAAAGTTGAAGGAATTTGGAGTTCTTGACAGTGTAGAGGTTGGCAGTATTCACTCTTGTGCAACATTAATGTTTAAAAGACATTTATTACAAGAATAAAAAGGTAAACATACAATCTAACTACAGAGTACTTTATACAGGTGTGTGTGTAGGTGTGTGAGTGTCATAATGGCAGTTGGTTGTGGGTGTGTCAAGATGGCTGCTGGCCGCCGGAGGGGCATTCTTCACTTTCTCTTAATGTTTTCACATTAAGTATGGTCAGACCACATCCAGTATCCACTTCAAATGTCACTGGTGCTCCATTTAAATTAAATCAGAATCAGAAAATACTTTATTGCCAAGCATGTTTGTGCATAAATGTCTGCTCCTCCTTCTCAGTGCTCACCTCCACCACTCTGGGAGAACAATAATACACTTTTCCCTCCTGTGTGCTGCGTCTTCTTTCCTTGAGTCTATCATCACTTCTTTTTTGTTTGTCTTTGACTGTTTGACCGAGCTATATGGCCCAACATTGCATGTGCAAGACATTTTTCCTTCTTGAACCGACAGTCCTTTGGTGCATGTTTTCCTTTACAGTGATAACACTCCTTATCCTTTCCTACTCTCGAACAGCTCTTTCTTCTCTGTGGTCCTGCCTTGGCGAATCAAATTTAAATCTCTGGGTGTTACGTCCCCGAGCTACAGGGGATGAGGGGAGTAACAAAAGATAATGTTCCCAGGACTGATCACGGAATGAGAAGACAAAGAGACTGTTTGGTGGGCAAACAAAGATAAAGAGTTTATTAGAAAAATAACAAAAATCCGGGCAAATCAAAGTCGCTGGCCTGCAAAAGGAACAGCATGGTTAACCAAACTGAGAACGCTGGCCTTCAACAAGAACCAGGACAAAAGAATCAAACCAAAACACAATGCTAACAGTTTAGCAGCACCACCACACACGCCTTTCCACAGAAGGGTTATCAAAAAGCAAGAACCACAAAAAAACAGCCTCACCACCACAGTCAGGCCGCCCTGTGCTCCAGCCAGAGCGAGTCTCGAACGACCAGAGTGCTGTTCTCTTCCCCTTTTAAACTCCAGCCACTGATTGAGTGGCATGCACGCACCTGGAGAGGGAGAGAGAGAACAGCACCACAGCAACACACACACACACACACTTGAAGGAAATCGGCCCACAGGCCGTAACACTGGGATTAAAGTGGGTCTTTCATAAAGTTACCAACTGTGCCGGACTTAGGAGGTTTCTCATCAGACTGTAAGTTTGAGCAGCCACGACACTGAGTAATATGGACCTCTTTTTATCTTCATTATCAGTATCATTTGCTGGAAAGAAGTCTTCCATTATTTCACAGTATTCCTCCCATGCTTGCACTTTTGAGTCAAATGATGGCAGGGATCCAGTTGTTGCCATCTCACCTGCTTGTCTTCTTTCCCTGTTCCACCAAATCGTTTGTCCACCTGGAGTCCAATCATCCAATTATCCCAGACAGAGCAGGTCACGGAAAGTTTCCTCCTCGTCACCAATATAACATTGTGACAAGGCACATTCAGAAAAGACTCACAAACATCCAAGTAGCTTTGTGGAAGTTCCCTTGCACATGGTAGGCAGCACAGACAGAGAGAGATCACATGACACAGCTCTTACTCTTCTCGCCTTCAGGACAGGTAACACACACTTGGAGCTTAGAGCTCCCTTTATCTGAGCACACTCTTCCTCCACCACCATCCTCAGCACTGGCTCTACACAGGGCTGAGTTATCCACTTATAACCACCCTACCTACACCATTAGAGGGTTTCTAGATGACACCACCTGATGACTTTGAGGAAACTTAAGAATCTCCTCAGATTTTAACCTTAACTAGAAAATTCCCGCGGAAATTTTTGAAGTGCCGAGTGGGCTGTTGCCATTAGCTGCTAATGTTAGCAATTAGTGTGATGCGCTAGCCACTTATTTTAACATTGGTAGTGTTAGCATGTCTTTTAAGCCACTAAAAATTAAATAGATGCTAATTGCTAACATGCTAATTGCTAATATGCTATTCGCTAACATGCTAATGCTGCCACTAATGCTACCACCAATATCCATCACTAAAAATTAGCATTAGCCGCTAATGTTAGCAATTAGCATGATGCGCTAGCCACTTATTATAACATTGGTTTAGGGTTAGCATGTCTTTTAAGCCGCTAAAAATGAAATAGATGCTAATTGCTAACATGCCAATGCTAACATGCTAATTGCTAATATGCTATTCGCTAACATGCTAATGCTGCCACTAATGCTACCACCAATTTCTAGCTACTAAAAATTAGCATTAGCCGCTAATGTTAGCAATTAGCATGACGCGCTAGCCAATGACAGACAGACACCTGTCATTGTTCAACTTGGGTGCCAAAAGCCAAAATGGCCGCCCCACAGACCAGTTACTTCAGTTAGAAGTTTCCCAAGTGGGCTGTTTCCATTAACATTGCTCCAAAATGGCCGCCCTACAGACCAGTTACTTAAGTTTTCCCGCCTCTTTCTGTGGAGCCCTTGGTTGTCACGGTTACCAGTTTGAATTTCAGTTAGAAAAGGCAAGAGTGAGCGAAATTGCTGAAACCACGGCCTCGAACAGGAAGGCCTTGTGGCCAAACCGTGTGTCCAATCGTTGAACCGACTTCACTTTGGGCATCTTGAGGCTTTCCTGAACGTCTAGATATGCAGTTTGTGGGTAAAATGAAGAAATGTGAGCTATTTAAAGCGATTTAAAAGAAAGGATTGTTTCTGCTTTGCTCCAGAAATTTAACATTGCAGTCTATGGAGCGAGGAAGGGGTTTGCTGGCGCAGCTTTGCGTCTCACGCCAAAAGTATAAGACTTACAGCTTTAGCAGACAAATTGTGAGCGAGAAGACAAATTTTCCTACATTTCTATGTATAAATTATGTCTGTGGTGTGAAATTTGTGGCCACGGGAGCAGTTTCTGTTTTATTTTTTGCCTAATTTTCGTCTCTACACTCTAGCTGATGATGTCATCCACTCTGGCGCGAACATTCCGCGCAATACACACCCATTATAAACCCCGAAATTTGAGTAAAAACCTTCACAAATTTGAGGCTTCATAGTTTAAAAACAGTAAAAGGTGTCGATAAGTGAAGGGAATCTCTGAAGAGAAGACAAGAGTGTCTACGTTTTAAAGTTTAAATGAAGTCTCTGGGTGAAAGTATGCCAGAGCAGTTGAACGTGAAAATGCCTGTTGATTTTTTTTTTTTTTTTTTCGGGGTCTCCCATTCATTTGAATGGGAAATTTTTCGCGAATAAATTCGTGAAAAACTCGTCAATCGCTTATTCAAGTAATAGCATAGGATTCGGGATCAAAACACACGTTTTGATATATCATGTGTTGGGGTCCTCTGGCCGGTTCGGGTCGCATTAATCGGCGAAAAAGGGCGGAAAATGAATAATATATAAAACTGCAAAGAAACACGCAGAAGATCAAGAGTGGCCTCGTGTCATAGGCACTCGGCACTAATTAGTAACTAGAAAATTCCCGCGGAAATTTTTGAAGTGCCGAGTGGGCTGTTGCCATTAGCTGCTAATGTTGGCAATTAGCATGACGCGCTAGCCACTAACTTTAGCATTAGTTTAGTGTTAGCATGTCTCTTTAGACACTAAAAATTAAATACATGCTAATTGTAAGCATGCTAATGCTAACATGCTAATTGCTAATATGCTATTCGCCAACATGCTAATGCTGCCACTAATGCAACCACCAATTTCTAGCCACTAAAAATTAGCATTAGTCGCTAATGTTAGCAATTAGCCTGACGCGCTAGCCACTAATTTTAGCATTAGTTTAGTGTTAGCATGTCTTTTTAGACACTAAAAATTAAATACATGCTAATTGCTAACATGCTAATGCTAACATGCTAATTGCTAATATGCTATTCGCTAACATGCTAATGCTGCCACTAATGCTACCACCAATTTCTAGCTACTAAAAATTAGCATTAGCCGTTAATGTTAGTAATTAGCATGACGCGCTAGCCAATGACAGACAGACACCTGTCATTGTTCAACTTGGGTGCCAAAAGCCAAAATGGCCGCCCCACAGACCAGTTACTTCAGTTAGAAGTTTCCCGAGTGGGCTGTTTCCATAAACATTGCCCCAAAATGGCCGCCCTACAGACCAGTTACTTAAGTTTTCCCGCCTCTTTCTGTGGAGCCTCTGGTTGTCACGGTTACCAGTTTGAATTTCAGTTGGAAAAGGCTAGAGGGAGCGAAAATGCTGAAACCACGGCCTCGAACAGGAAGGCCTTGTGGCCAAACCGTGTGTCCAATCGTTGAACCGACTTCACTTTGGGCATCTTGAGGCTTTCCTGAACGTCTAGATATGCAGTTTGTGGGTAAAATGAAGAAATGTGAGCTATTTAAAGCGATTTAAAACAAAGGATTGCTTCTGCTTTCCTCCACAAATTTAACATTGCAGTCTATGGAGCGAGGAAGGGGTTTTCTGGCGCATCTTTGCGTCTCACGCCAAAACTATAAGATTTACAGCTTTAGCAGACAAATTGTGAGCGAGAAGACAAATTTTCCTACATTTCTATGTATAAATTATGTCTGTGGTGTGAAATTTGTGGCCACGGGAGCAGTTTCCGTTTTATTTTTTGCCTAATTTTCGTCTCTACTCTACACTCTAGCTGATGATGTCATCCACTCTGGCGCGAACATTCCGCGCAATACACACCCATTATAAACCCCGAAATTTGAGTAAAAACCTTCACAAATGTGAGGCTTCATGGTTTAAAAACGGTAAAAGGTGTCGATAAGTGAAGGGAATCTCTGAAGAGAAGACAAGAGTGTCTACGTTTTAAAGTTTAAATGAAGTGTCTGGGTGAAAGTATGCCAGAGCAGTTGATTGTTGAAAATGCCTGTTGATTTTTTTTTTTTTTTCGGGGTCTCCCATTCATTTGAATGGGAAATTTTTCGCCTTTTTTCGCGAATAAATTCGCGAAAAACTCACCGATCGCTTATCCAAGTAATAGCATAGGATTCGGGATCAAAACACACGTTTCGATATATCATGTGTTGGGGTCCTCTGGCCGGTTCGGGCAGCATTAATCGGCGAAAAAGGGCGGAAAATGAATAATAATAAAAAAACTGCAAAGAAACACGCAGAAGATCAAGAGTGGCCTCGTGCCTATGGCACGAGGCCCCTCCTCCCTATGGGAGGAGGGGCCTCTTGACATAGGCACTTGGCACTAATAAGTAAAAATAAAACTGCAAAGAAACAGCAGAAGATCAAGAGTGGCCATAGTGGCCATAGGCACGAGGCCCCTCCTCCCATAGCTTGCTATGGGAGGAGGGGCCTCGTGTCATAGGCACTCGGCACTAATAAAATCATTATCTAGTACTATTGAAGAGCTTTGGGACTAAATAGCAGAGGTTGCCAACATTTGCTCTTATACAACATTAAACAAACCAGCTTTAATATTCAAAGCATTTATTGTTAAGATGATACAGTGAAACACAATATATACGTCGACTTATCATAAAAATGACAAAGTGTGAGTCAGATGCACGGCAGAAAGACTTTTTCTTTCTTTGTTGGTCCTCTTGGTGTCTGAAAGACGTCCACATTCAGTATGTTGGTCAGAACAAAGGAATTAATGGAGCAGCTGATTTTACCCTCCTGTAAAAGTTAGCAGTTCTGTGCTAACTGGTGTTCTAGCCTCCTTTTACTGGTAAACTTAGCAGATACAAGCCTGAGGGTGATGGGGACAGAAATACTGTCCCCCTCTATGTCTACAACCATGTCTACAGTTTGTTTTCATGTTGCTTAGTAACTGTCAAACAGATGCAACACTTCTTTACCACATCTAAATTACAAATGTGATGAATCAAAAGATATTAGAATCCACTGTCAGCAGACTCTGGAGTTGTCTTTGTGTCCTCAGATTGTGGAGGACGTCTGGTGTTGATTGGCCAAGAGGAGGAGAAGCTGGAGAGAAGTTTCTCAGCACTACCATGGTTCTTTTGGTTAATCCAACTGAACAGTTTGTTATCTGGTCCTTCCCTCATGTCTCAGTTTGATGTTCATGTGTCCAGGATTATCCAGATAGAAGTCATCATCAAAGTCAGTCCAGTTCTTCCAGGAGTTCAGTGGTTAGGAGATCATTTCACTACTTCTAAGACCAAACATATTCTGTATATGTTAGAGTGCAGGGACGGGTAAAACTGTTCAGTCTTCTAGCTAGTTTTTATTCATCCTTAAAATTAGAGATGTGAAATTTGAAATCAGATCAATGTGCAGGACACTTTGCGTCATAAGAAAATAGATTTTAAAGTCAATGTTTATGTGCATTCATACATAGAATGTTCTAGGGATGGAAATGGCAGCGATTCAGTGGAATAGCTCTTAAAGCTCAGAGTTGAAGCTGCTGTCACTTCAAAGACTCTCCTTCCTACAGAGAACACAGAGACACTGAGGAACCAGATGACAAGACTGCAAATCCAGGACAGAGAGGTTGAGTGAATGTGGTGTTAAAGGTGTAGAGGTGGATCAGTTTGTCAGAGGAGACTCTGTAGAAGGACAGAGTTCCAGCAGGACAGTCCACATACACTGATACTCTGTTAGAGACAGAGGACGAGGAGATGGATGTTTCTATGTTATTGTGCCAGAAAGAGTAACCATGACGGACAAAGTAACCATCACCATCAGAGCAGTTCAGACTCCAGGACTGATCATTATCTCCAAACCAGCTGTCATCCATGTCTCCTTTCCTTCCGATTCCTCTGTAACTCACTGATATATAAACATCTCCTCTCCACTCAACCTCCCAGTAACAGCGACCAGTCAGAACATTTCTACACAGCAGCTGAGGACAGTGATCAAATCTGTCTGGATGATCAGGATATGGCTGCTCCTCCTCCTCCTCCATCACATGTGTCACCTTCCTGTTGTTGTCAGACAGTTTGAGGTTTCTGTTGACTGAGTTTGTGTCCACTTCAAGTTGACAGAAATCTGATGGAGAGAAAAAGACACAACACAGCTGCAGTCTTCTTTCTTTCCTCACTGATCTGTTGTTCATTAATAGAAAGTTTAATGATGATACTTTTAGTCAGGATTCTCTTGTCAGTGATGTTTGAATGAATAAATATAGTGCTATGAAAAAGTTTGGGCACCCCTTAGGAAAATCATTGCATCAGTTTGTCACTTGCTGAGCTTTTGAAGCAGCAACTTTATTTTAACAAATGTTATACCTTATGGAAACAGAAACATCTCAGTAGTGAAATAATTTTCATTGGTCCAACAGAAACATTTTTATGTATATTTAAACAAAAATAGGCATGTGCATAAATTTGGGTACCCCAAAGAAATAATTCCATTAATATTTAATAGATCCTCCTTTTGCTGCAAGAACAGCCTGTAGACGCCTCCTATAGCCACTGACAAGTCCCTGAAGTCTGGCAGGTGGTACTTTGGCCCATTCCTCCAAACAAAACGCCTCCAGTTCAGTCAGGTTTCTTGGCTTCCGTGCGTAAACAGCCTGCTTCAAATCAATCCATACATTTTCAATGATGTTAAGGTCTGGGGACTGGGATGGCCATTCCAGAAGATTGTACTTGTGCTTCTGCATGAATTCCTTGGTGGATTTTGAACAATGCTTGGGATCATTGTCCTGCTGAAAAATCCAACCCCAGCGTAGCTTCAACTTTGTGACAGATTCTTGAACATTCTTGTCAAGAATCTTCTGATACTGAGAGGAATTCATGTGGCCCTCAACTTTAACAAGGTTTCCAGCCCCTGTGCTAGCCACACAGCCCCATAACATGATGGACCCTCCACCATATTTCACAGTAGGCAAAAAGTTCTTCTCATGGAATTCAGTGTGTTTTTTTCTCCATGCATACCTCCTCTTGTTCTGACCAAATAACTCCATCTTAGTCTCATCTGACCACAGTATTTTTTTCCAAAATGCTTCTGGCTTGTCCAAATGTGCTCTTGCATACCTCATGCGACTCTTCTTGTGACGAACACTCAGGAAAGGCTTTTTGAGCATCAGCCTTCCAAAGAGCTTTTCCTGGTGCAAAGTGCGCTGGATTGTGGAACGATGAACAACTCCACCATCAGTAGCCACATGTTCTTGTAGTTCTCTGGAGGTGGTATGTGGCTTGTCTGTGACCATTCTAGCCATCCTTCGTCTGTGTCTTACCAGTATTTTTTTTGGTCTACCACATCTTTCCTTCACAGTGACTGTTCTTCTGGCCTTCCATTTCTGCACCACATTTCTGACTGTGGAAAAAGACATCCCAAACCTTCTTGATCATTTCTTGTACCCATCTTCTAATTCATGATAATGAATTATCTTAGTTTCTTGGTCAGTGGAGAGTTGTTTCGATGCCCCCATGTTGCCAGGAGCATAGGACAAGCACAGCCAGCATTGCCTCTGTTAAATAGCCTTTCTCATGATTGGTTTTACCTGTCTTTGTAATTGAAGGTCTCACAAGCTAATCAAAGCAGTTTTGGGCTGCAACATGTCAGCTACAAATCCCTACAGGTCTTGAAATCAATGTGATTAAAAGGGTGCCCAAACTTTTGCACATACCATTTTTTACATTTTAATTTATTATAATAAAACTTTATAATGATACTCTAAGAATTTTGGTCTGGAAAACACTTAAATGTCTACATCTCTGTAGGAAATAAAATCTTGTTGCTGTGATCGTCTTTTATAAAGTTAGAGCAAATTATTATGAAATCTTAGAGGGTTGCCCAAACTTTTTCATACCACTGTACCACAACTATCAGCTTTGGATTGAAACACAAACTGACTGTTGTTTTTTTGTTGTTGATTCTACAAACACACAACAAGCCAACCTCAAGGCACATACTGAGGCTCATTGACAGTCCTACATCTTTCCATTCATCTACTTCAATATTATTATTTTTAAAGCAAAGAACTAAATGTCCTCCAGATCTTCAAACTTGTCTAGCTTGTCTTTAGCTGAGTAACTTCTCTTCTCCAGAGCAAAGTTAAACCACATTCCCTTCATCAGATGGTGTGGCTCTGATTTATGGAGGACCATGAGTGTGGATGTGAAAAGTCAGACCCATTTTTGCTCTAAAATCCCTTCCCTTGCCCTTCTTTCTCAATCCACCCAGGCCACAATTTTCACAGTACGTGCATGGGAGCAACACTAAATGGTAAAGGACACATGGTTCTGCCAAAACTTTAGGACCCCTAGGAGCCATATTAATTCAATTCAATTAAATTCAGTTTTATTTATATAGCGTCAATAACAATACAAATCGTCTCAATACGCTTTACAAGACCCGGCCTGAAACCCCCAGAGCAGCCTGAAGGCGACGGTGGCAGGAAAAACTCCCTTTTAACAGGAAGAAACCTTAAGCAGAACCAGAACCAGCTCATATGGAGGGAACCATCTGCCTAAGGCCAGCCGGGTACAGACAGAGAAAGAGAACAGCAAGATAAACATACATCTGTCATAAATACACATATCTGACTAAAGCATACAAGTTGGATGCTATGATTCAAACTAATGATGTTACATGACAGTTTGAAAATATAAGGGGAATCATCGGCAGGTTGGAGAATTGTTCATTCAGGCAGGAGTGGATAACAGCAGGATTCATGGAGACTGGGCAGAATGATGAGACCACGACAACAGATGTAGTATGGAGCTCCACAGGAAACACTCAACTCCAGGCCAGAGATACTCGGAAGAAGGGAGAGCAGCAGTAAACATTCTACATAGTAATAGCACAGAATGTCATGACTAGTAGCAGATAGGAATTTAGAGGGAGGAGCTCTGTGCCAGAGAAAAAGAAAGTGGAGGACACGAGAGAGGAGAGAGAAGAAAGAAGGAGAACATGTGTTTGGTGCATTGTCCCCCAGCAGCCTAGGCCTATAGCAGCATAACTAAGGGATGGTTTAGTCCAGCCCTAACTATAAGCTTGATCAAAAAGGAAAGTCTTAAGCCTGACCTTAAAAATAGAGAGAGTGTCTGCTTCCTGAACCCAAACTGGGAGCTGGTTCCACAGGAGAGGAGCCTGATAGCGGAAAGCTCTACCTCCCATTCTACTCTTTGAAATTCTAGGAACCACAAGTAGGCCTGCACTTTCAGACCGAAGTGATCTGTTGGGATGATATGGTACAATGAGGTCTTTAAGATATGATGGAGCTAGGCCTTTGAGGGCCTTGTATGTAAGGAGGAGGATTTTAAATTCTATTCTAGACTTTAAGGGGAGCCAGTGAAGAGAAGCTAAAACTGGAGTAATATGATCTCTCTGGTTAATTCCTGTCAATGCTCTGGATGCAGCATTTTGAATCAGTTGGAGGCTTTTTAAAGAGTTATTTGGATCCAGACAGTAATGAATTACAATAATCCAGTCTGGGAGACACAAATGCATGAACTAGTTTCTCAGCGTCATTCTGAGACAGGATGTTCCTAATGTTGATGATATTACGTAGATGAAAGAAGGCAGTCCTGGTTACTTGCTTAATGTGACATTTAAAGGACATAACCTCATCAAATATAACACCAAGGTTTTTCACAGTAGTACTGGAGGCCAAGGTAATGCCATCCAAAGAAACCACGTGATTAGATAATGAATCTCTGAGATGCTTAGGACCAAATACAATAACTTCTGTTTTGTCTGAGTTTAAGAGTAAGAAATTACACGTCATCCAAGCCTTTATGTCTTTAAGGCACGCTTGGAGTTTAAACAGCTGATTAGTTTCATCTGGTTTCATAGATAAATAAAGCTGGGTGTCATCTGCGTAACAATGGAAGTTTATGCCATGTTTTCTAATAATCTTCCCTAATGGCAACATGTATAAAGTGAAGAGTATTGGTCCTAGCACAGAACCCTGAGGAACGCCATAACTTACTTTTGTATAAGTAGAGGAATCATGGTTGATATGAACAAACTGGAATCTGTCAGACAGATAGGATTCAAACCAGTCTAATGCAGTTCCTTTAATCTGGATCTCACTTTCAAGTCTCTGTAGTAAAATATTATGATCAATAGTGTCAAATGCAGCACTAAGATCTAGCAGAACTAGTATAGAGACAAGTCCACTATCTGAAGCCAAGAGGAGATCATTGGTAACTTTAACCAGAGCTGTTTCTGTACTATGATGAACTCTAAAACCTGACTGAAACTCTTCAAACAGACCATTCCTGTTTAAGTGGTCACACAACTGATTAGCAACAACTTTAACTAGAATTAAAAGGAAATAAAAGGAAGGTTGGAGATTGGTCTATAGTTGGCTAAAACATTTGGATCTAGAGTGGCTTTCTTAAGTAGGGGCTTAATTACAGCAATCTTAAAAGACTGAGGCACATATCCTGTTAATAAAGATAAATTTATCTGGTTCAATGGTGTTAATTAATGGAAGAACATCTTTGAGCAATTTAATTGGGATTGGATCTAGAAGACAGGTTGATGGTTTAGATGCTTTAATTATTGAAGATAGCTCGAGAAGATCTACTGGGGAGAAGGATTCCAGATGTTGATAAGGTCTAACAGAAGTTTCTAAAGTCACTGTACTTCCATCTTAGGAGTTAAATTGTGGTTGCTGTTGTCCACATTATTGACACATGGCACTGGGATATATAAAGAAGGAATTAATTCTTTATATCTAGTTACAGCATCATCAGATAGACATCTACTGTAATGATACGTCTTTTCAGTTCTTGCGTAATCCATTATAGTAAATTCAAAGGTAATGAGAAAATGATCAGACAAAAGAGGGTTATGGCTAAATATTGTTACGCCTTCAGTTTCTATGCCGTATGTTAATACCAGATCTAAGGTGTGATTAAAACTGTGAGTTGATCCGTTTACATTCTGAGAAAAGCCAATTGAATCTAATAATGATGTAAATGACGAGCTAAGGCTGTCACTGACAACATCAACATGGATGTTAAAGTCACCTACTATAATGACTTTATCTGTTCTAAGAACTAAATCACATAGAAACTCAGAGAATTCAGCTAAAAACTCAGAATAAGGAGCAGGTGGGCGATATACCACAACAAAAAGAATTGGTTTTTGTGTCTCCTGGTCTGGATGAGCAAGACTAAGGGTAAGACTTTCAAATGAATTAAAGCTCTCCTTAGGTCTAGGATTAATAGATAAATCAGAGTGGAAGATTGCTGCCACTCCTCCTCCTCTACCTGTGCTTCTAGGAATGTGATAATTACTATGACTGGGTGGCGTAGACTCATTTAAACTAACATATTCATCATCCTGCAGCCACGTTTCAGTCAAACTAAATAGATCAATCTGATGATCAGTTATCAGATCATTCACTAAAAGAGATTTGGATGAGAGAGATCTGATATTTAAAAGACCACATTTAATTTTCCTATTCTTCTGTTCTACCAATGAAGTTGTTCTGATTTGTATCAGATTCAAATGAGTGACTCCTCTGTTGTTATTTCTTGGTTTAAATAATCTGGGAGCAGACAGAACATCTATAGAGTTTATAGAATTATGGTTGTGAGACATTGCTAGAGAAGCAGCAGAGAAGTGTGTAAGACTACAACTCCGCCTCCTGGTCTGAACTCTGGATTGTCATGGTTTCGGGGAGTTAATAAAATTAGCCATATTCCTAGAGATGAGTGCAGCACCCGCTAAAGTTGGGTGGATGCCATCTCGCCTAGTCAGACCAGGTTTTCCCCAGAAAGTGTGCCAATTATCTATGAAGGCCACGTTGTTTTCTGGACACCACCTAGATAACCAGCGATGGAATGATGACGTGCGACTAAACATGTCATCATTGGTCAGATTGGGCAGGGGACCAGAGAAAACTACGGAGTCCGACATGGTTTTAGCAAACTTACACACCGATTCAACATCTAGTTTTGTGTCCTCCGATTGGCGTAACCGGGTGTCGTTACTGCCGACGTGAATAACAATTTTACCGTATTTAACCTTAGCCTTAGCCAGCAGTTTCAGATAAGATTTGGTGTCGCCCGCTCTGGCCCCTGGAATGCATTTAACTATGGTCGCTGGATTCTCCATCTTCACGTTCCGTAAAATAGAGTCGTCAATCACCAGAGTTGGTTTCTCAGCGGGTGTGTCGCTGAGTGGGGAAAATCGGTTGGAGACGCGAAGGGTTTGGTGGTGATCCATGGGCCGAGTGGGACTATGCCTCCTTCGTACCGCCACCCAGCCGCCCTGGTTTCCCGGCTGCTCGGGAGCTGTAGGGGAACAGCTAACTGGAGCTGGAACTGAAGCTGTTTAATTCTACTCATGACTTGTTTGAACTTTACAAGCTTATTTAAAGTCCTTACGGTCCAGGAGCTAAACTGGAGTTCAGAAGACATGTCAACATCTGACATTTTCTGGAAGTAGTATTGTTGACTGATGAGCCAAAGGGAAATATAATGAGAAAAATGAAAAAGATGAAAAACATCAACATGTGTATTTCTCCTCTCTTACACTTAAAACTTCCCAAATGGCTCCAAAGAGGAGCATGGCTATGGAGCTTAGCTGGTTCACCCATAAACATAACATGGTGAGGAACAGCATACCAATGGAACGACACAGAGCCCTCCAAACTACTCCTACTCTTGAGCAGGTCAAAGGTAGAGTTCACAACAATCCATGACATGCCTGTCATGTCCCGTCTTTCGTTTCTGTCTTGGTTTCTGTCTTGGGTCAGACACTCCTGCGCCCAGGTCGGACTCTCCTGCGCCTCTTGTTCCGGCTCCCAGGTCGGATTCTCCTGCGCCTCCTGCGTCTCCTGTTCCGGCTCCCAGGTCGGATTCCCCGGCGCCTCCTGTGTCTCCTGTTCCGGCTCCCAGGTCAGATTCTCCTGCGCCTCCTGTTCCGGCTCCCAGGTCGGATTCTCCTGCGCCTCCTGCATCTCCTGTTCCGGCTCCCAGGTCAGATTCTCCTGCGCCTCCTGCGACTCCTGCTCCGGCTCCCAGGTTGGATTCTCCTGCACCTCCTGTTCCGGCTCCCAGGTCGGATTCTCCTAAGCCTCCTGTTCCGGCTCCCAGGTCGGATTGTCCTGCATCTCCTGCGTCTCCTGTTCCGGCTCCCAGGTCGGATTCTCCTGCGCCTCCTGTGTCTCCTGTTCCGGCTCACAGGTCAGATTCTCCTGCGCCTCCTGTTCCGGCTCCCAGGTCGGATTCTCCTGCGCCTCCTGTTCCGGCTCCCAGGTCGGATTCTCCTACGCCTCCTGTTCCGGCTCCCAGGTCGGATTGTCCTGCACCTCCTGCGTCTCCTGTTCCGGCTCCCAGGTCGGATTCTCCTGCGCCTCCTGCGCCTCCTGCTCCGGCTCCTAGGTCGGACTCCCCGGCGCCTCCTGTGTCTCCTCTTCCGGCTCCCAGGTCAGATTCTCCTGCGCCTCCTGTGTCTCCTGTTCCGGCTCCCAGGTCGGACTCTCCTGCGCCTCCTGTGTCTCCTGTTCCGGCTCCCAGGTCGGACTCTCCTGCGCCTCCTGTTCCGGCTCCCAGGTCGGACTCTCCTGCGCCTCCTGTTCCGGCTCCCAGGTCGGACTCTCCTGCGCCTCCTGTTCCGGCTCCCAGGTCGGACTCTCCTGCGCCTCCTGTTCCGGCTCCCAGGTCGGACTCTCCTGCGCCTCCTGTGTCTCCTGTTCCGGCTCCCAGGTCGTACTCTCCTGCGCCTCCTGTTCCGGCTCCCAGGTCGGACTCTCCTGCGCCTGCTGTTCCGGGTCCCAGGTCAGACTCTCCTGCGCCTCCTGTTCCGGCTCCCAGGTCGGACTCTCCTGCGCCTCGTCCACGTCGGCCCGGCCTCCCGGTCGGCCCCCTGAACTCTTTTCCACGTCGGCCAGGCCTCCCGGTCGGCCCCCTGAACTCTCGTCCACGTCGGCCAGGCCTCCCGGTCGGCCCCCTGAACTCTTGTCCACGTCTGCCCGGCCTCCCGGTCGACCCCCTGAACTCTCGGCCACGTCTGCCCGGTCGGCCCCCTGAACTCCCGCCCACGTCTGCTCGGCTTCCCAGTGCCCACCCAGAGTTCGTATTTTTAATAGTTTAATAGTTTTGTTTTGTAGGGACGTCTGGGATCCGTCCCTTAAGGAGAGGGCTCTGTCATGTCCCCTGTCATGTCCCCTGTCTTTCGTTTCTGTCTTGGGTTCTGTTCTGTTTCCTATTTTATTTTGCTAAGTTCTTGATTTCCTCTTTGTCTGTGTTCCTTTTGATTAGTTTATTGGTGTCACCTGTTCTCGTCTGTTGATTTGCTTCACCTGTGTTTTTTTGTTCCTTGTCGCGTCATACTCGTCATACTCGTCCTTGTTTCTCCCTGTGACTCCCTGTGACTCCCTGTGACTCCCTGTGGCTTAAGTTTTTGTAAGTTGGTTTCTTCTCTTTATTAAAATATTTCTTGCCTTCGCCTGCCTCCGCCTCAAGTCCTGCACTTGGGTCCTACCACTCTCCCCGGACCCAGCCGTGACAATGTCAGTGTTACATTTAGGATAAACTTGTTCCCTGGCCGTCTCCTGCTCTGTGACCAATCAGCTGACAGCAGGAATACCTCTCATCTCATTGGTCGAGGTACTGTTGCTTGAGAAGAAGATACCAGAAGACAACAAAGCAACAACCTTTCCTCGCACTTTCTGTTTTCACTTTTCTCATTGCACTATTACAAGAGGAATATTCTGCTTTGTTGTTTTGTATTTGTATTGATATTCCTATACAGTTTGAAGTTAAACAGGATAGGTGTCTAAATTGTTGAACAATAATAAGTTTTCCATGTGTTCATATCACTCAAAAATATGAATCTAATTCAATTCAAAAATTGAATTAGATTCAAAAAAATTCACCACACCAGGAAGGGTCAAGGCAGTCGGGTCAGCCGGCCCTGCCAATGAGGTGTCCCTTATTTATTATTCAGGGAGTTGGTAACCCTAGTCAGAGACGTTGGGAAAAGCCATAATGCTTTGGTTATGGTAGAATATCTGGCCCTCACTCCTGGCAGCTTTCATGACCCACAGTTTATCAGCGTAGTTCAGAAACTTCATTACTACCACTCTCAGACACACAGGAGATCAGTCCTCGGTCTCTCTCACTCTGCCTATTCCATGAGCCCTTTCAATGGATATGGGCCCAGGACAGTTGTGTTCACCAAGAACTTCAGGGATCATTGTTTCAAGAAAAGCACACATGTTAGCCCCCTCTTTCTCCTCAGGGAGGCCAACCATTCAAAGATTACAACCACAAGCTCAGTTTTCTAAATCATCCACTTTGTGCACCAGCTCTTCCATGGTGGTTTTCACTGTATCAGACTGTGCTTTCAGAGACTCAGTGTCGTCTTGATTGGTGCTAATTCTCTCCTGGGCTTCTGTCACGCTCCCTGACACTTCGTTCAGTTCACCTTGTGTCCCCTGAATAGCTCCAAGTAGAGCATCAAATCTAGAAACCAAATCTTCTTTCATTGTTTGAATGGCATTGAGAATCTGATTAGGGCTAGCTGTGTCCAAGTTGTCCTTACTAGCTCCAGAGCTTGCTAGCTGCACCGGGCTAGAGGAGGCATCTGATCTTGTCGTCTTTGAAGGTTTAGGAGCTTCATCAACATTTTAGTTGTTAATGTGGTTTCAGACACTGAAGTGGCTGTTCACTAAAGCTGTACACAATTTCTTATGACTACCCGACTGTTATTCTCCAAACTTTACACGGGTGAGCTCTGTCACGCTTCCACCTAGCGCAGCGCCATAATCAGAAGTCCAGCACAAACTGACACTTTGATGTTTTATCATCATTAGTCAAACTTACACTTCCTCAGACCAGGTTTTAACCTCTGCTCTCCACCATGGTCCATCCTGGAGGAAGAAACACAGTCAGAATGATTTTCTATCCAACATGAGTCCTAACTGCTGTTCAACATGAAGCAGAGTTCATCAGTTTATCAGTGAGACACAGAAACAGACTGAAACTCATCAGTATAGACTGTCTCTGATGTTTCACTGTCTGACATCAACAGTTTGACCAACATTCACACATCAACAACTAAACAGTTTTCAGACTGTTCACAGATCAGTCTAACCTCCACATTCAGTTGATTGTCTTCATTTACATATTCCAGATAGAGGCTCTAATGATGGAAAGTGCTTAGTCCATATCATAAAGACTGTATTTGAAAGTTAACCCTTAGATAAATCTTTGAGGTTACCAGAGAATAAAGGAACCAATAAAGGATTTCAGCAGCAGCTTATTTGTAACATGTCATTTTATCACTGTTTATAAATCTGCTCATTCTTTCTGCCTTAAATGTAGAATACTTAAGATGAAAGTGTCTTTTAAAAGAAACAAAAGTTGAATCCAAAGTCTTGGACATATTCAAATTCTCTGAATAATCACAGTCACAGAAGATTATTCTCTCTACACTTTACACCAACAATCCATCCATCAACAGTTGTTGATATATTTCACTAAAACCTAAAACTGTAAACCAGCTGATAGAGGAGGGTTCATCCTCTGAGGTTACTGTGACTCCAAAGAATTTAGATATTGGACAAGCTCCTGTTGTCTGTCCATACCTGAGAGTGTCCAGTCTCCAGAGTGGATCCTCCAGTCCAGCAGACAGCAGCTTCACTCCCTTGTCTCCTGGATGGTTGTAGCTCAGGTCCAGCTCTCTCAGATGGGAGGGGTTGGAGCTCAGAGCTGAGGCCAGAGAAGAACAGCCTTCCTCTGTGATCAGACAACCTGACAGACTGGAGATAGAAAAATATCAGAAACTCAAGAAGAAGAAGGAAAATCCTCCAGATGTTGAACTTCTGCACCAACATGAACCTAAATCATGATTCAACTGATCAACAAGCAGCTGTATCCTGACCTGAGAGTTTCCAGTTTACAGTGAGGACTCTCCAGTCCAGCAGACAGCAGCTTCACTCCTGAATCATGCAGGTTGTTGTTACTCAGGTCCAGCTCTCTCAGACTGGAGGACTGGGAGCTGATAACTGAGGACAGAGCTTCACAGCTTCTCTCTGAGAGGTTACAACTGCTCAGCCTGACACATGAAACATACACAGCAAGAAAGAGAGCCTAAACATTCAGAGTCATAAAGAAGGATCTTCAACAACAACTGAAACTAGGAGTCCTGGGCCTGGAGTCAGTCTGGATAACAGTTTAGTGGGATACGGCAAAACGGAAAACGCTAGCAAGCAGAGATCGCTAGCCGGCTTCAGGTGATCGAAAAAAACCAAAAACAAAACCCCAAAAAACCATGACACCCTCTTTCCTATTGGTAGAAAAATGCATCACATCAACCAATCAGAAAATTATATGCTAATGGTTGCTAAGGAAAGGGGAACGTTTGTGGGAGTGACGCTATATAGAATATATGGAGTGACGACGATGAAGAGAGAGAAACGAGTTTCAAGATTTGAGACATTTGTGACCTTACTTATTTACTTACCACTTATTAGTAGACATTACTTATAAGGCATTACATATTAGACATATTTATTGTGACGCCTGATAGTTTTGCAGATGGTTGTAAATAGTTGTGCAAAACGCCTGATGCATTTCCTGTATTTCAGTGTAAATAGTTATAAATAACTTTGTTGTTTGCAAAATTTTTATATAAGCTTTTGAAATTTACAGTTTAGATTTGTATTCCAAGTTATAAAAATGGTTTGTTAAATATGTTTGTGGTTTTCACAGTGAAAAATCAAAATTTTTCCTACTCGGAATTTATGTTTTTAGTGTGGTTTTAGGTCAACTGTGTTAATACAGTATGTCAGAATGAAAAACTAACTGTAAAATCACACATGTGAAGTTGTGCTGAAAAGAATGAGACCCAACAAGGCAAGGTAAACTGTTTTTAAGATGAAATATAAAGGTAAAACCTAAAGTAGTAAAAAACGGCCAATTATACTCTAGACCTCAGAGGGTTAATACTGCATATTTTATCTATTATTATCATCCAAATAACCAACATTTGGAATAAGATTTATGAATCTGTCTTAATACCAACCTGAGAGTTTCTAGTTTACAGTGAGGACTCTCCAGTCCAGCAGACAGCAGATTCACTCCTGAATCCTGCAAGTTGTTGTTACCCAGGTCCAGCTCTCTCAGACTGGAGGACTGGGAGCTGAGAACTGAGGACAGAGCTTCACAGCTTCTCTCTGAGAGGTTACAACTGCTCAGCCTGAAGAAGAATCAACATCAAATGTTTTATTTGTCATTTACTAAATGAATCATGTTTCAAATAGTTCCTAAATCCACCTACAGAGCTTTGTTGGAGGCTTTGACCACTGGCAGCAGCCTCAGAAGAGCCTCCTCTGAAGCAGAGTATTTCTTCAGGTCAAACACGTCCAGATCTTCTCCTGATGACAGTAAGATGAAGACCAGAGCTGACCACTGAGCAGGAGACAGTTTATCTGTGGAGAGACTTCCTGATCTCAGAGACTGTTGGATCTCCTCCACTAGAGAACCATCATTCAGTTCATTCAGACAGTGGAACAGATTGATGCTTCTCTCTGCAGACAGATTCTCACTGATCTTCTTCTTGATGTACTGGACTGTTTCCTGATTGGTCTCTGAGCTACTTCCTGTCTGTGTCAGCAGGCCTCGTAGGAGAGTCTGATTGGTCTGCAGTGAAAGACCCAGGAGGAAGCGGAGGAACAAGTCCAGGTGTCCATTTGGACTCTGTAAGGCCTTGTCCACAGCACTCTGATGGAGACGTGTTAGTTTAGGTTTGTTTCTAAAGACTTTACAAAACAGAGATGTAGTTTGTTGATCTTCCATCAGGTTGACATCAGAGTTGATGAAGGTCAGATGGACATGAAGAGCAGCCAGAAACTCCTGAACGCTCAGATGGACGAAGCAGAACACCTTGTCCTGGTACAGTCCTCTCTCCTCTTTAAAGATCTGTGTGAACACTCCTGAGTACACTGAGGCTGCTCTGATATCGATGCCACACTCTGTCAGGTCTGATTCATAGAAGATCAGGTTTCCTTTCAGCAGCTGATCAAAAGCCAGTTTTCCCAGAGACTCAATCATCTTCCTGCTCTCTGGACTCCAGTGTGGATCTGTCTCAGCTCCTCCATCATACTTGACCTTCTTGACTTTGGTCTGAACCACCAGGAAGTGGATGTACATCTCAGTCAGGGTCTTGGGCAGCTCTCCTCCCTCTCTGGTTTCCAACACATCCTCCAGAACTGTAGCAGTGATCCAGCAGAAGACTGGGATGTGACACATGATGTGGAGGCTTCGTGATGTCTTGATGTGGGAGATGATCCTGCTGGCCTGCTCCTCATCTCTGAATCTCTTCCTGAAGTACTCCTCCTTCTGGGGGTCAGTGAACCCTCTGACCTCTGTCACCATGTCAACACACTCAGGAGGGATCTGATTGGCTGCTGCAGGTCGTGTGGTTATCCAGAGGCGAGCAGAGGGAAGCAGTTTCCCCCTGATGAGGTTTGTCAGCAGCACATCCACTGAGGTGGACTCTGTAACATCAGTCAGGATCTCAGTCTTGTGGAAGTCCAGAGGAAGTCGACACTCATCCAGACCGTCAAATATGAACACAACCTGGAACTCTTCAAAGCTGCAGATTCCTGCTTCTTTGGTTTCAGGAAAGAAGTGATGAACAAGTTCCACCAAGCTGAACTTTCTCTCTTTCAACACATTCAGCTCTCTGAAAGTCAATGGAAATATGAAGAGGATGTCCTGGTTGGCTTTGTCTTCAGCCCAGTCCAGAGTGAACTTCTGTGTTAAGACTGTTTTCCCAATGCCAGCCACTCCCTTTGTCATCACTCTTCTGATTGGTCCATGTCTTCCAGGTGAGGCTTTAAAGAGCTCTTCTTGTCTGATGCTTGTTTCTGGTCTGTCTGGTTTCCTGGATGCTGTTTCAATCTGTCTGACCTCATGTTCATCATTGACCTCTGCAGTCCCTCCCTCTGTGATGTAGAGCTCTGTGTAGATCTCATTCAGAAGAGTTGAGTTTCCTGCTTTAGCAATCCCCTCAAACACACGATGGAACTTCTCCTTCAGGGTAGATTTAACTTTACGTCCACACTCTGGAGCACAAGTTCCTGAATGAAGAAGAAATGTAATGAATCAGTGAACTCATTCATTTTAATAACATTCACATGTGACTGTTTTCAGTCCAGAAGAATTCATAGATGTGATTCAGATGTTTTCATCATATTAACATCAGAGTCTAGAAATAGAAACTTCTCCCATGTTTCCTCCATTTCCTCTTTCCATCAAGTTAAAGCTGTTAAATCCTCTTACTGCTCTGCAGACAGTCAGCCAGCTCCTCCTGCTTCATTCTCCTCAGGAAGTTCACTGTGATCTTCACAAATAAATCTCTGCTGCTCCTCCTCTGCTCTTCATCCTCACCCTCCAACACCTCCTCATCCTCCCTCTGACTCTCTAAGCATTCTGGGTAATCTGGACTCAGAACCTTCTGGATCTTCTTCAGCTCGTTCTTCATACAACTGATGATGTTCTCCTCCAGCAGCTGGAACATTTAGTAATACACAGGACAAGATGTTACTATCCCTTGTGCCAAGATCCCAGGCAAAACACGTTTAGAGGCCCTGTTCGACTAAGAGGCCCTATCAAGCCTACAGTCATGTAATATGATCAATAACCTATATTCTACATCGACTAACTAGAAGCTGCTGGCTTGTATGGCCCACTCAGCAGCAAGCCATGGCTACCAAGCAACATGAAAACAACAGGAACCTGACCTGAACAACAGCAGTATGCAGCATGTCATTGGGGTTTTCAAGTGGGCACCTCCCTTCACCGATGTTTCGTTAAGTTAGGCCCACGACACCTCAAGAAGGCTTAACAGTGACTTCCAGCATCCTGGAGTCACCCCCCTCCACACCGCCACTACACAACCCTTTCTTCCTCACCACTTGATGTCAATCAACTAGTATGGAAACTAATAACCACGAGCCAAACAAACATATCTACCATGCTCCGCTCCGTTGATGCAGGCTGAAGTAACAAACAAATTGCGCAACAAACAGAATAATAATCCAACTTAAATGATCAGAACACAATCATGTTGATGTGAAAGGCTGCTTGTTGACAGCATTCAACATGAAGACTTCTCCAAGCAGAATGCTAGTTTGTGCTTGTTGAGGTTAGCAGTAGTAGCTGTGATTTAACATTTACTCACCATGAATATGGAGTCCAGGTCTTTGTGATGATGATCACTGGAAACCACTGAGATCTGCTGCTGAAGTCTGTGGAGAAACATCTTTGATTCAAACTAACTTCTTTAACAAACACACTTTGGTGATGATCATCATTTTATTGATGCCACAAACACAAGATGAGAACAACAAACACTGCTCTGATTACTGAATGTGGTGTTTTAACAGAGGAAACTAAATGACAGATAAACTCTGGACTAAAACATGACAGTCTAATGAACAGAACTGAATAATGATTAACCCTCATACCTGATTTTAAAATAGTTACGTTGTTACCACTAAGGGACAAAAGTGTCCTCTTTTAAAATGCCATAAAAATGGCATATGTTAATATTTTTTTCTGCTTTTTTTTTTACATAATTCTTTTCATCTACTTCAGTCCTAATCATAAATACCAAAAGTTTGATTATTTTCAATATTTTAACCCTTTATATGCCAGTATTTGTGATGGCATAACAAATTTATCGTAAAAAAACACACAAAAAATGAAATATTTTCAATAATCTAAATGCAAAGTTGAGTTTTCTTGGGGGGATTATTAGAGCCTTGGATATGTCAATGAACAGTAGCAAGATTGATTTGGATGGATTTTTAGTTTTTTTGTAGTGTCAGATTTACAAAAATAGTTACGTTGTTACCACTAAGGGACAAAAGTGTCCACTTGCAAAATGCCATAAAAATGGCATATGTTAATATTTTTTTACGCTTTTTTTTTTTTTACACAAATCTTTTAATCAACCTCAGTCCTAATCATAAATACCAAATATTTGATTGTTTTCAATATTTTAACCCTTTATATGCCGGTGTTTGTGATGGCATCTCAATGCATTACATACAATGCATTCAATTAGGAGCGCAGTGTCCAACAACTTCGAACATAAATACATAAATATTTAAAAATGTGGAACAGTGAAGTACATCAATGGCATTAGGAATGTTGTTTGTGTTTGTGCGTGTGTGTACATGTGCGTGAGTTCAGTTCTGCAGCAAAAGGATGTATGAACTTTGCAAATGTATTTTCCGGAGTTGCTGTGATTTGCAGCTCCCAAGTTTCTTATGATATAAAAATGATGTTATTGGTCAAGAGGAGAAAGGGATCCTTGCATTGATTGTGTGTGTGTGGGAGGGGGGGGGGGGTGTGGTGTGTGTGGGTGTGTGTGTGCACGTGTGTGCACATGTGTGTGTGTATATGTTCAAGATTCAAAAAGTTTATTTGCATATGCTCAGTGTAGAAACATGTTTCCCTGTACAATGAAATTCTTCTTTTGCCGGCCACCCAAATGCCTATAAATATAAAAAAAAGCTTACTATTAGAATTTAAAAAGATATATATAATACAAAAATATAAGATAACTAGTGCAAATATGAAGGTAGGAGAGAGCAGGAAATCACCAGACGCATCGGAGCAGTATCTGCAGTGATGTGGATACTTGACCGGTCGGTGGCATATGTTAATATTTTTTTCTGCTTTTTTTTTTTTACATAAATCTTTTCATCTACTTCAGTCCTAATCATAAATACCAAAAGTTTGATTATTTTCAATATTTTAACCCTTTATATGCCAGTGTTTGTGATGGCATCACAAATTCATCATAAAAAAACACACAAAAAATGAAATATTTTCAATAATCTAAATGCAAAGTGGATTTTTCTTGGAGGGATTATTAGAGCCTTGGATATGTCAATAAATGGAAACAAGATTGATTTTGATGGATTATTATTAATATTAGTATTGTTTTTTTGTGCTGTGTACAAACAACTCCCATTCATTTCCAATGAAACCTTCAGTTTTGAACTTTGTACCTGCACCTGTTTGTCTTTGAAGTAAAAGGATAAATGTTATAGATCAAACACCTCAATTAGACACACACTGCATCACCGTGTGGTACGGCAGCACTATGGCCGGGACCCCAAACACCTGCAGAGAGGATCACCAGGACTCTACTGCCCTATCTGCAGAATATCTATAACAGGGGTGCCCACACTTTTTGGGCTTGTGAGCTACTTTTGCAATGACCAAGTCAAAGTGATCTACCTGTGTATATATAGTCATATTAACAGCCATATTAATATTCATATTAATTGTTGTTACAGCGTTAAAGATGAATGTTTGTCTTGCTGTTTGTTTTTGAGTTGCAACGGATAAATGTTTTCGACCAGGGGTGCCCCCACTTTTTTGGCTTGCGAGCTACTTTTACAATAGTATAAGAAGATCTATCCATCCATCCATCCATCCATCCATCTACATTAATTGTCATATTAATTGTTGCTACAGTGTTAAAAACTCTATCCATCTTTGTTTTTATTTTTATCAAGAAAAATTGGTTCACTGCACCTTTAGAAAAATAGCGCCGTGTCTTTAAGAGTGGTAGTCTTGAGTTGTCGTTGAAGTTGGGCGTTGCTGTGGATGTGAACCGCTGAATTGAGGGCGTGTTGCAAATATAAAGTAAAAATAAAAGATGAACGCTTGTCTTGGTGTTTGTTTTTGAGTTGCAACAGATAAATGTTTTAGACTAACATCAAAAAAAAAATTTCATTGGCACGTGATCGACCCGCACTACCTTCAAGATCTACCGGTCGATCGCGATCGACGTAATGGGCACCCCTGATCTATAAGCATAGAGTACGCAGGAGAGCTGCCTCCACAAGTAAGGAACCTACCTGCTGCCAACACAGACTGTTCCCACTAATACCTTCAGGAAGGAGGTACAGGAGTGTGAAATATAGGACCTTGAGATTGTTCTTCTTCCCCACTGCCATCAGAGTCCTCAAGAACTGACACGAGTCTACAATCACAGACTAAAATCATGCCATGTTCACTTTCCAGCTTCTGTTTACATTTTTTTCAGTACGTTGTTTTCATTTAATTTGCATATGGATATTTGCACTTCGTCTTCGTCTTCTTGTGCTTATCCGGGTCGCGGGGGCAGCAGCTTCAGCAGGGAAGCCCAGACAGCCCTCTCCCCAGCCTCTTCAGCCAGCTCCTCCAGAGGAACCCCCAGGCGTTCCCAGGCCAGACGAGAGGTGTAATCCCTTCATCGTGTCCTGGGTCCGACCGGAGGTCTCCTTCCGGTGGGACACGCCCAAAACACCTCTCCTGGGAGGCGTCCAGGAGGCATCCTTACCAGATGCCCTAGCCACCTCAACTGACTCCTCTTGACATGGAGGACCATCAGTTCTACTCTGAGCTCCTCGTGCATGTCCGAGCTCCGTACCCTATCTCTAAGGCTGAGCCCGGCCACCCTGCGAAGGAAACTCATTTCGGCCGCTTGTATTTACGATTTTGTTCTTTTGGTCATTACCCAAAGTTCATGACCATAGGTGAGGGTTGGAATGTAGATGGACTGGGAAATTGAGAACTTTGCCTTTCGGCTTAGCTCTCTCTTCACCACGACCGACCGGTCAAGTATCCACATCACTGCAGATACTGCTCCGATGCGTCTGGTGATTTACCTGCTCCCTCCTACCTTCATATTTGCACTAGTTATCTTATATTTTTGTATTATATGTATCTTTTTATATTCTAATTAAGGTTTTTTTGTATTTATAGGCATTTGGGTGGACGGCAAAATAAGAATTTTTATTGTACAGGGAAACATGTTTCTACACTGAGCACATGCAAATTGCTCAGTGTAGAAGCAAAAAACTCCAAGCATGCCTTAAAGACATAAAGGCTTGGATGACCTGTAATTTCTTACTCTTAAACTCAGACAAAACAGAAGTTATTGTATTTGGTCCTAAGCATCTCAGAGATTCATTATCTAATCACGTGGTTTCTTTGGATGGCATTACCTTGGCCTCCAGTACTACTGTGAAAAACCTTGGTGTTATATTTGATGAGGATATGTCCTTTAAATGTCACATTAAGCAAGTAACCAGGACTGCCTTCTTTCATCTACGTAATATCATCAACATCAGGAACATCCTGTCTCAGAGTGACGCTGAGAAACTAGTTCATGCATTTGTGTCTCCCAGACTGGATTATTGTAATTCATTACTGTCTGGATCCAAATAACTCTTTAAAAAGCCTCCAACTGATTCAAAATGCTGCAGCAAGAGCATTGACAGGAATTGGCAAGAGAGATCATATTACTCCAGTTTTAGCTTCTCTTCACTGGCTCCCCTTAAAGTCTAGAATAGAATTTAAAATCCTCCTCCTTACATACAAGGCCCTCAAAGGCCTAGCTCCATCATATCTTAAAGACTTCATTGTACCATATCATCCCAACAGATCACTTCGGTCTGAAAGTGCAGGCCTACTTGTGGTTCCTAGAATTTTAAAAAGTAGAATGGGAGGTAGAGCTTTCAGCTATCAGGCTCCTCTCCTGTGGAACCAGCTCCCAGTTTGGGTTCGGGAAGCAGACACTCTCTCTATTTTTAAGGTCAGGCTTAAGACTTTCCTTTTTGATCAAGCTTATAGTTAGAGCTGGACTAAACCATCCCTTAGTTATGCTGCTATAGGCCTAGGCTGCTGGGGGACAATGCAACAAACATTCTTCTTTCTTCTCTCTCCACTCTCGTGTCCTCCACTTTCTTTTTCTCTGGCACAGAGCTCCTCCCTCTAAATTCCTATCTGCTACTAGTCATGCAATTCTGTGCTATTACTATGTAGAATGTTTACTGCTGCTCTCCCTTCTTCCGAGTATCTCTGGCCTGGAGTTGAGTGTTTCCCGTGGAGCTCCATACTACATCTGTTGTCGTGGTCTCATCAGCCTGCCCAGTCTCCATGGAATCCTGCTGTTATCCACTCCTACCTGAATGAACAATTCTCCAACCTGCCTATGATTCCTCTTACATTTTCTAACCGTCATGTAACATCATTAGTTTGTACCATAGCATCCCACTTGTATGCTTTAGTCAGATGTGTGTATCTATGACAGATGTATGTTTATCTTGCTGTTCTCTTTCTCTGTCTGTACCCGGCTGGCCTTAGGCAGATGGGTCCTCCATATGAGCTGGGTTCTGCTCAAGGTTTCTTCCTGTTAAAGGGAGTTTTTCCTGCCACCGTCGCCTTCAGGCTGCTCTGGAGGTTTCAGGCCGGGTCTTGTAAAGCGTCTTGAGATGATTTGTATTGTTATTGACGCTATATAAATAAAACTGAATTGAATTGAAAGTTTTATGGCATTTTGCAAGTGGACACTTTTGTCCCTTAGTGGTAACAATGTAACTATTTTTGTAAATCTGACACTACAAAAAAACTAAAAATCCATCCAAATCAATCTTGCTACTGTTCATTGACATATCCAAGGCTCTAATAATCCCTTCAGGAAAAATCCACTTTGCATTTAGATTATTGAAAATATTTCATTTTTTGTGTGTTTTTTTATGATGAATTTGTGATGCCATCACAAACACTGGCATATAAAGGGTTAAAATATTGAAAATAATTAAACTTTTGGTATTTATGATTAGGACTGAAGTAGATGAAAAGATTTATGTAAAAAAAAAGCAGAAAAAAATATTAACATATGCCATTTCTATGGCATTTTAAAAGAGGACACTTTTGTCCCTTAGTGGTAACAACGTAACTATTTAGGTTACACAGTGTAAAATTAGAGTATTATGGGATTTGTTTTTGAAATATCAAAAATTTTTCAAAAATACACACCTTGACCAAATATCATAGCAGCAAGCATAACCAACACTGAGTAATCAAAAAAATAAAAACTGAAAAGGACACTTTTGTCCATATCAGGTATAAGGGTTAATAGATCTGTGTTCATTCTGACCCTGGATCAGCAGACTGCTCTTCATCTTTGAAGCCAATAGGGTGACCCATAGACCAGTCACTCTTCATGGACACAGATGTGATTCCAGAGGGATCTGGTCTTTGTTGATGGATCCTGTTAAAACACAACATGGATTAACTCACATTAACACACATACATTCTTTATACAGTTTATGTTTCAGTTTTATTGTTGAATGTTTTGATGTAAAGTCCTGTGTTTGTCAGATAAATGCTGTTTGTCTTACCCTGGATCATCAGACTGTTGTCCATGTTTGAAGTAAAGAGTTTCGTCTTTGGACCCATCACTCTTCATGGACACACAGCTGTATTCAGGAGAATCATGTTTCTGTTGATGGATCCTCCTACAAACACAGGATATAATATGTAAATACAATGTTTAATGTTGAATTCAAATAACAGGACAAGCTCAAGGAAACGTGTAGATATTTAATTGTTCTAGATACAGAATAAAGAGTTTGTTGATCACCAATATTTGTATAAATAGATCTGGATTAATTATCTACTGCACTGGGACCATCTCTGATTTATTTCATTAATAAGATACAAGTTAAGTCAGAGTTTTTTCCTGAATGTAGACAGCACTAGGTTCTCAAAGGACCCAGTGAAACCACAGATGATTTGCTATCTGAGAAACCAGACTGGATCTGATGTTCAGACTGGTTCATGTCCAAACTCAGTCACATTGATTTGTGTTTTATTTTACTCCTGCTGGTCTTGGGTCTGTCTATCAATATGTCTGATACAGATGTGGATGTAAATGGACCCTGGTGTTCAATATTGACTTCTTGCCTGTATTACGTCTTTCATCACGGGTACATGCTGCCATTCCGACATGCTGCCACTCCGACATATCGCCATTCCGACATTCTACTATTCAGACATGTCACCATTCAGACATACCACCATTCCGACATGAAAACGTCCTGCCATTCCGACAGTTTCGTCCCGCCGTCCCGACAAGGCTTTTTTTTTTTTTTCATGTTTAAAGATATGTACAGATGTGATACAGTCAGTGGAAGCTTAATGAATAAACAAACACAAAGTCTCGCCATTTACAATCACACACTCCGATGTCAGTTTGTAACAATTTCCCTTACAATAAGGATACAAGGGGAACTGGCACAACGCCGTCCTGCTGCAGGCGGATCTAGGCTCGCCCTACTGGTGCGTCCAGGGAAGCAATAATCAAAGTCGCTACTTAGTCTGAGTCTCTGTATTTCACTGAACTCAAAACGTGTCCATCACAGGCGGCATATAGTAAACAATTACACACAGATCAACAGAACCCGAAAGCCCCCCCCCCCCCTGACTGGGATAAGTCAGTGATTCCAGGAGGATCATCCCTATGTTCCCCGGGTCCTGTGTTCAGGGGTACATAGGACCATTTTTTAGAAAAAGGATCCTTCCCCGCTTTCTACCAAGAAGACCCGGGGAACATAGGACCTTTTTTAAAAACAAACAAAGGTAACCCAGACGCGAGGAAATGCAGAGATATAAGAGCTTTTGTTCTGGCAGGTATTCATTCAGCAGCCATTTCTACGCAGGCCGGCAACAGTGGGGAACATAGGAGCTTTTTTTAAAAACAAAAACAAACAAACAAACAAACAAACAAATAAAGGTCCTATGTTCCCCACTTTTGCCGGCCTGCATAGAAATGGCTGCTGAATTAATACCTGCCAGAACAAAAGCTCTTATATCTCTGCATTTCCTCGCGTCTGGGTCATTCCAGCAAACTGTAGCAGTTTTTCATGCATCATGCGCCGTTACGCATGACGCACCTCTCTCGTCCGGTGCGCTCTTCTCCTTTCCTTTCCTTTCCTTTCCTTTCCTCTCCTCCCTCTCCAGTACCTGGCTGCTCAGCTCTGGGAGCGGGACTGAGAGACCGTCCGTCTTTGATCCCTCTGGTCTGGTCATATGTGGCCTGAGTGTCCCACCTGAGATCTGTGCCAGAGCGCGCACCTCCATGTGTGAATGTTTAGCTGCAAACTACTGTTGTTGACTATATATCACATCTGTACACATGTCTTAAAACATGAAAAATGTATGGACAGGAGCGCTGCCGGACCCTCTAAGCGCTTTTGACTGTGGCGCCGTCAAAATACAGAAGATTAAATTCAGTCAATATGTAGGCTGCTATGTGCGTAAAGACGCATGGGCTCCGAGAGCTCCACTCAGCTGGCTGCTGTGACAGGTCGCAGACACTGTATTTCTGCTCACTTAGGCTACTTATTTACTATTTTGATAATAGATTATTTAAGTTGGTTTACGAGGTTGTGGAGTCCCTCTGCTTAAAAATCAGTAAAATCTGAGGCTTTGAAATCGTCTGCCATTTGAATTATCTGACCAATCTGTGTGCAAAATCGGGTTTTTTGTTTAGTTTTTTTTTTTTTTGTTGTTGTTTTTTTTGGGGGGGGCTTTTAAAAGATTTGTCGGAATGGCAACACGTTTTTTTTTAAAAAAGATACCGCCATTCCGACGTTAGGAGACGAAAATTGTCGGAATGATGGGACGTTTAATTAAAGGGTTAAGTGTTGCCATTCCGACAATTAGGGCCTAATGTCGGAGTGGCAACATGTCGGAATGGCGGTTGCCCCCCTTTCACATCACTGGTTACTGTGCAACGACAGTTTGGATTAATTTAGATTAGATTCAACTTTATTGTCATTTCATTTACTACAGGTACATACACAATGAAATACAGTTCAGCATCTAACCAGAAGAACAAACAGTAAAAAGTGTTAAATTAACCCACAAATAGGGAACAGACTACGGTTATTCTATATAAATATAAGTAAGTATTTTACAATAATAGTATATAAAGACGTAATACTAGTGTATAGGCACGATTTGATTGGTTCCACTAATTACTGTATGGACACTGGGTTTGGGTTTGTTCTGGACATGGTTGAACATTTTATTTAAAATAGACGAGTCACTCTTCATGGACACAGCTGGGAACAGTAGAGTGTGGACTGTGGACAATGATAGAAGACTAAAGATGATGAATAATGATGGTGCAGTGATGTGAGTGCTGAGCTCTGACATGGAGAAGAGTCATGGACAGTTAGAGATGGTCATCTCACCTCTGATCTCTGGTCTGGATCTCATGTTCTCCACTCAGACTGGTTTTAGAGGGAGGGTCTCCCTCCTGTCTGTCCTCACTCTGATTCATAGCAGAGTCCATACCTTCACACAAACACAACAACCTGATCAGTCATTACAACAACACTCACATCACATCAGTTCATCACTGTCAGTAACATGCTTTGAATTCTGGGTTAGTGTAAACCTTGCTGGTTCCACATGCAGGCTTTATTATAGATACACAAACATGGAGCATCCTACATTTATTGGACTTTATCTCAGATGTCCCAGCAACATCACCATAATGTATTTCATAATGTTATTCTAATATAAAGTTACTAGAATTACTACTGAAACTATGACAGAGACATGTGATGGTAACAAGAGAAAATAGAACAGAACTGAAATATTCTGTAGGTGAAACTATTGATATTTAAAAACTGTAGAAAATACAACCTGGACACCTGGACGTCCCATCAGACGGTCCAGGTGTCCAGGTTCATGAAGCCTCTGGGACACAGACTGAGCTTCAATAGAGACAAACTTAAGAATATAACATCAACTAATTAATAAACATTTGGAATAATTGAATCATCCTAGAGAAACTTTCTACTGTCAAAGAGTGAAACAGGACAATGTGACCAATGGTGAACTGTTCATCAGTCATTAATGTTTTTACCTGATTCTTATCTTCTGAACTTCAGGTCCACTTTCAGACACTTTCCACCTTCATGTGTTGAGGAAACATTTAAAGAGAAGAAGCTGCTCATTCTCCCTCGTCAGTCCTGGATTTGATCTGAGGACGTGGTCACATCCTCATAACTTCAGAGTCTAAAAACACATCAGAGTGACGTTAAAACCAGTTTAACCTGTGGAGCAAACCCAGTCAGTGTCAGAGGAGACTGTTTCCTGACTCCTCCCTCTTACCTCTCTGAGCTGATTGGTTGATAAATGAGCAGGAGGTGTGTTTTAACTGGAGCTCTATTTTTGTGTCTTTATCTTATGACTGGGACACATGTTAGTTATCACAGGTATTTAAAGTGAAAATCTTAAACACAGTTAAATACCACAGGCCACAGAATTCAGAGAGCAACAAATTCAATTCAGTTCAATTCATTTTATTTACATAGCGTCAATAACAATACAAATCGTCTCAAGACGCTTTACAAGACCCGGCCTCAAACCCCCAGAGCAGCCTGAAGGAGACGGTGGCAGGAAGAACTCCCTTTAACAGGAATAAACCTTGAGCAGAACCCAGCTCAAATGGAGGGACCCATCTGCCTAAGGCTAGTAATAGCACAGAATTGCATGACTAGTAGTAGATAGGAATTTAGAGGGCAAGAGCTCTGTGCCAGAGAAAGTGTAGGACACGAGAGAGGAGAGAGAAGAAAGAAGGAGAACATGTGTTTGGTGCATTGTCCCCCAGCAGCCTAGGCCTATAGCAGCAGTGGTGTCTGTGAAACCTCACAGGTCCTCACACCAGTGCCCCCGTCCTCCCCGAGGCTCCCTCACAGCCGGTGGTCTCAGAGCCTCTCTCTTCCATCTCACCTCTCATCATCCTGGAGAAGGACGTGAAGAGGCTGTTTACGAGGCAGAACACCCGCAAGGCTGCTGGACCAGACGCTGTGTCTCCATCCACCTTGAAGCACTGCGCTGACCAACTGTCTTCAGTGTTTATGGATATATTCAACATCTCACTGAAGTCATGTCACGTGCCAGCTTGCTTTAAGGCCTCCACCATCATCCCAGTCCCCAAAAAGCCGTGCAATGCCCGGGGGGGGCACGAGTGCTT
This sequence comes from Planiliza haematocheilus, assembly GCA_005024645.1. Lineage (NCBI taxonomy): Eukaryota > Metazoa > Chordata > Actinopteri > Mugiliformes > Mugilidae > Planiliza > Planiliza haematocheilus. The sequence goes on from SRSE01000103.1 coordinate 286,878, forward strand.
GCTCTTGTTGTATTCGATTAAAGTGTAATTGCGCATCCAGAACGTAGGTGGCAGTGGCGCTCTCATTTTGCGCACTATTAGCTCTATGGTGTTTTTTAACAGAGCCGGCGGTAAGAGATGTAAACAAACTGAGGAACATGGAAAAATATTTGATAGGGATGAAAAGAAAGGCCGTAAGAGAGGAAGATAATAAGACGGATGACACCACCCTCATCGGGCTCATCTCAGCATCACTCTGAGACAGGATGTTCCTAATGTTGATGATATTACGTAAATGAAAGAAGGCAGTCCTGGTTACTTGCTTAATGTGACATTTAAAGGACATATCCTCATCAAATATAACACCAAGGTTTTTCACAGTAGTACTGGAGGCCAAGGTAATGCCATCCAAAGAAACCACGTGATTAGATAATGAATCTCTGAGATGCTTAGGACCAAATACAATAACTTCTGTTTAGTCTGAGTTCAAGAGTAAGAAATTACAGGTCATCCAAGCCTTTATGTCTTTAAGGCATGCTTGGAGTTTAAACAGCTGATTAGTTTCATCTGGTTTCATGGATAAATATAGCTGGGTGTCATCTGCGTAACAATGGAAGTTTATGCCATGTTTTCTAATAATCTTCCCTAATGGCAACATGTATAATGTGAAGAGTATTGGTCCTAGCACAGAACCCTGAGGAACACCATAACTTACTTTTGTATAAGTAGAGGAATCATGGTTGACATGAACAAACTGGAATCTGTCAGACAGATAGGATTCAAACCAGTCTAATGCAGTTCCTTTAATCTGAATCTCACTTTCAAGTCTCTGTAGTAAAATATTATGATCAATAGTGTCAAATGCAGCACTGAGATCTAGCAGAACTAGTATAGAGACAAGTCCACTATCTGAAGCCATGAGGAGATCATTGGTAACTTTAACCAGAGCTGTTTCTGTACTATGATGAACTCTAAAACCTGACTGAAACTCTTCAAACAGACCATTCCTGTTTAAGTGGTCACACAACTGATTAGCAACAACTTTTTCTAGAATTAAAAGGAAATAAAAGGAAGGTTGGAGATTGGTCTATAGTTGGCTAAAACATTTGGATCTAGAGTGGCTTTCTTAAGTAGGGGCTTAATTACAGCAATCTTAAAAGACTGAGGCACATATCCTGTTAATAAAGATAAATTTATCTGGTTCAATATGGAGGTGTTAATTAATGGAAGAACATCTTTGAGCAATTTAATTGGGATTGGATCTAGAAGACAGGTTGATGGTTTAGATGCTTTAATTATTGAAGATCTACTGGGGAGAAGGATTCCAGATGTTGATAAGGTCTAACAGAAGTTTCTAATGTCACTGTACTTCCATCTTTGACAGCTGGAGGAAGGATGCCTTGAATGTTTTCTCTAATGCCAACAATTTTATTGGTAAAGAAGCTGATGAAGTCATTACTGCTGAGGGCTGAAGGAATAGATGGATCAACAGAGCTGTGGCTCTTTGTCAGCCTGGCTACAGTGCTGAAAAGAAATCTGGGGTTGTTCTTGTTTTCTTCTATTAATGATGAATAGTATGCTGTTCTAATGCTACGGAGAGCTTTTTTATAAGTCGTTAAACTATCTTTCCAGGCTATGTGAGCTTCTTCAGAATTAGTGGAATGACAGATTCTTTCTAGCTTTCAGGCTGCCTGTTTTAAACAGCGTAACTGCGAATTATACCAAGGAGCTAGCCTCCTCCAATTCATGACCTTCTTTTTCAGTGGAGCAGCTAAGTTTAGAGCTGAACTAAGCGATGCTGCAGTGCCGTCGACAAAATCATCTAATAGTGCAGGAGTTAAATTGTGGTTGCTGTCGTCCACATCATTGACACATGGCACTGGGATGAATAAAGAAGGAATTAATTCTTTATATCTAGTTACAGCATCATCAGATAGACATCTGCTGTAATGATGATAATGTCTTTTCAGTTCTTGCGTAATCCATTATAGTAAATTCAAAGGTTATGAGGAAATGGTCAGATAAAAGAGGGTTTTGGCTAAATATAGTTAAACCTTCAGTTTCTATGCCGTATGTTAATACCAGATCTAAGGTGTGATTAAAACTGTGAGTTGATCCGTTTATATTCTGAGAAAAGCCAATTGAATCTAATAATGATGTAAATGACGAGCTAAGGCTGTCACTGACAACATCAACATGGATGTTAAAGTCACCTACTATAATGACTTTATCTGTTCTAAGAACTAAATCACATAGAAACTCAGAGAATTCAGCTAAAAACTCAGAATACTCAGGGTATGAGCTGTAGGTGCATGGTAACTCAAGAACTGCTCCACATGTGTGTGCTACTGGCCTGCGACTTAAACCACACAATCTATTAAAAGTTACTTCGATTGTGTCTGTGCACAGCACAGTGGACGCTGTGCAGAAGCGTAAGAAGATCTCCAGTTTTCTTTGGTTGATGCTTCTCACATACTGTAGCAGGTGGTTGAGAGCTGTCTGCTCTTGTGGATGTAGGCTTTCTGTTGATGGCTTTATCATCTGGGCTACTTTCTTGTTAGTTGGCCGCTTAGATTTGTAAAGCTTCATTATGCTTTCTTTGGTTATGAGTGTTGGCACAGCATGGTGAATGTTGGAGTGGAAACAGTCAATTATGAACTTTGGCTCTTGAAGAAGGGCTTTATGTGCCATTGTTAAAATGGCAGCTCGTACATTGTCTTTAGAGGGCAGGCAATGTGAGCCCATTCTTGAGAAGACGTCGAGTAAGTCCTCTTCAACAGTTTCATCAATGTTGCCCTGTAGTGCTTTTTCAAGTGATGCACGCTCATTCTCTGAAAGAAATCTGGCAAATTACATCATCAAGAGTTCTTCATCCACTGAACCAATTCCTTGACAACAGGCAAGAACAAAAGCTGGTGACAGTCTGATTGGTATGATTTTGTGGTCCAGGTAACCTTTCAACCACACTCTTCCAAGAGCTTGCCATGCCTTCTCAGAATAGTCTGGTCGTAGTCTGGGTACTCGTTCATCTTCCCCCTCACACTGTTCCAAGAAATGTTCCCAGAACATGGAGTATACCTCTCTTGACACACCATCGCTGTCCACAGCTTTCTCATTTATAAACTTTTTTACATTAGAATTCAGTAGTTTTGGTTCCATGAAAATATTAAGGATATCATCAACTATGTTTACTCGTCTTAATTTTACAAAAAGGAGTTTGTTTTCAAATGGGTCTGGTGATGCTGGAAGACTGCTTGATGATACAGGTCCGTCATTCAGTGTAGAGTGCTGCAAGATTTTTTAAAAAGGTCATTAGGTGTGACTATTGATTGATTAATCAATTGGTCAACAGAAAATGTATCAACGACTTCGACAATCAACATATGAATTAGCATGCAGAAATGAATTATGCTGTGGTTCTAGATTTGCTGCTTTTCTGTTTTATATCACAATCTAAAAACACCAGCTTGGTGCGAGAGACCTTGGGATGACACGTAGTCACTGTTTTTGTACACTTTATAGACAGAATAATGAATAGGGAAAACTTTTTAAAAGAATCAATAATGGCAGTAATATTTTTTGCACCACTGTTAGAAATTACTTAGTTCTACACTATACCTGCATACTGTTGAAGTCATATGGGTTCCAGAGAAGGGTGGAGTCTTGATTATCAGCATCATCATCAGAAACGGGTCCAAAATTTACTTCATCATCCTCAAGAGATGCTTGGATGGCAGGGGCAAGGGGGGAATCCAACTCGTCAATTAACAACTGGTCTTTAACTTGATTTGACACAGGCATTAAACGGTCGTTTTCAGATCCATGCCTGCTTGTCGACTGCTGAGTATGATTGCCAACATCATTGGAAGATGGTGGATGCAGGACCTCTGTGTTGCCCACCTCAGGAGTTGCTGGTCTTGATTGATTGATTGGTTCTCCTCTCTGTTGATAATTGAATGAAAAAAACAAAACAAACATATAATTATTACCTTATCTTTGTTTTTGCATCATCTGATCAAAGCGGTCCTGTGTATTATCACATTCATGTCATTAAAAAATCTTGCACCTGAGCAGATTGTTTTGGTATATGCATATTGAGTTAATGTGACATTGAACTCAAACTCTTTTGCCCACTTCCATCATCTTAGCTGCATTTAAAATTTGCGATGGTTTACATTTGTTGAACAAAATCATGGTCTCTTAAACCCCATCTCTGTGTCCTCATAGACTTCACAAGTTCTCAAGTTTTGAATTTTATCTTTGACATTTCATATTTGATATTTTGATTTATCAGTTTTTGTTTAAATTTTAAAAAGTATTGTTTGACCATTTTGGCACAAATTAATCTCATTACAACACAAGTTCCATACTGTATTTCACAAACTGGGTCCATAAAATGAAATACTGGGGCTTACTTTTTCATGGTTTTCCTGCATTGATCCACTGGGTGCTGGATCTGAATCAGTGGAGCTCTCTGGATGATCCACTCGATGATCAGTTCCAGTCCTGCAGTGACGACGTCTCCTGGTTTTGTTCCTCAATGATCGTCTGTGCATTGTCCTAGTCTATAAAGAAACCAGCAGATCAGGAAATTATAGGCATATACAGCCATGATTGTCCAACTGTTCAAAGCAAGTCTTTCTGAACTTATCGCGATTGAACATGCACATGAGTGGAGACAGAAGTGGAGCAAATGTTTAGAAAATTAGATTTACATCTCTTGAGCTCTTGCAACTCAACTATCACCCCTAATTCAGCAGATAAATATTATAAAATATCTAAATAATATTTATTTTGCAAGCCTCATGTTCCTAATATATTTCACATTGAGTTAAGACAATAGATTTATCCTCAGAAATCACTGATTCTCGTTGTTGAATTTCATGAGAAGAAAGACAGATAAACACCATGGCTGTAAGACTAAGATTATTTTGGCCAAATCCACAAAGAACGAACTGCGCCTAAAATCTGTCAAATCAATCGAACATAGATTGGTCTATAATAGACATTGAAAAGAGCACAAATGCCCTACATTGCATGTCTTTAATTAGCAGAAGTGTGCACAAACCAACTATCATGTATTTGTAATATTATAGTATTCTACATCTATAACATAATCTACTGACATTTACAGTACAGCTATTAATGTGACTCAGGAAAGTTTGATAAACGTTAGATTAATGTCTGAATCATACAATATTGCTCAGGTGTCACTGAATGTATAGATTTTACAGTATATTGATAACATAAATGTGGCAGAAGATAAATTACCTTCATTGGCCTCTCATCTGTGGGCTCGAAGTCCGACGATGCATCAGAGAGAAGTATTACGTCTTTAGCCTTGGTGGTTGTGTAGATACGCAGCATTCGCAGCTTAGTCTGCTCGTACAGCTGGCTCACTGTGACTTCAGGGGACACTTCATTGTGACTGTAATTACGAATATCAAACTCGAAGTCTTCCACTGGGCCTTTGGATGAAAATCCATTTGGAAAAAACAAGCTCTTGCCCGTCTCCAGCAGTTCACCCATAGTTACTGATTTCTGGACTGACAGGTGCCGTGTTCCACCTCCATTTTTTGTTTTGATCTGGTGATAAGTGCCGTTATCAAAGTGGAGCCATCCCATTTCAACCCGCCGAGTGGCTTTGACTGCATGTTTATTGCCAACAATACCAGGGCCTGCTGTGTCTCCGTTGGCTGGAGTTTTCCGTTGTTGCCCGAGCCTGTCTCTTACTCTCTGCATTGGAGCGGACTTCACTGTCTCCATTCCTCCTGACTTTTCGTTTGCCACAGTTCTTTGACGACAAAATGCTCTGAGTGCTAGTCTGTCCCCATATCGTTCAATATACTGTCCTAACTCCTCATCTGTCATAACACATATGACGTTAATATCGATCTGTAAGGCACAAGTCAAAAACGTTACAAATTGCATTAACATAGCAGGTAGAGAAAGCTAGCATCATTGTGTATTGCTTACTTTATGTCACTAAAGTTAACATTTATCTTTACCTTATCATCTTTTAGTTGTTTGATGACACTATCAGGTATATTTCGCGTTTTCAGAAAAGAGAATAAGTCCACTTCTGCAGCCATTCTTTGATGCTAATGATCTTAATGAGCACAGGCGTACGGTCAACTACATATGCTTAACGAGATTTTTTTCGACTTTTTCGTGCGCACGGGATACTTTCATGTGCGCACGAGATACGTTTCATTTTTTTTTTTTCCCATGTCCCTTTAGGGGCTCCGTAGCTGTCTGTTTTTAGAACAAGAAACTATATAGAATTATTCATGCTGTAGGAAGATCATTCAAGCTGAAAGTTTGCTTGTCAGGTTCTGTGTCTAAGAATCATGAAACAATTAAATAAATTAATGATCTTCAGTCAGATCAGTTTGGAGGTGTTGTTGTAAAGTACCATGCTACTGTGCTGAGGAATATGAGATGATGTATTAATGTGTATTTGTGTAGAAATGGAACAGTCACTGTTTGCTGGTTGACTCATTTACAAATCAACTTATTCTGATGAGATATTTTCTCCACCACAAACAGGAAATGAAGCAAAGAGACATCCTGATGGCTGCTGCTTAGACTCTGGGTCACACTTAAAATATAAACAACGTGCTTCAGCTTGCATCAACGGAGTGGAGCATGCTTCTACTTAGTCTAGGTAGAATATAGGTTATTGGTCATATTACATGACTGTAGGCTTGGTAGGGCCTCTTAGTCGAACAGGGCCTCTAAACGTGTTTTGCCTGGGATTTCGGCACAAGGGATTGTAACATCTTGTCCCGTGTATTACTAAAAATGTAAACAACAAATATAAACAATAAATATATACAAATATAAACTGAAGACGCATTTTGTCTTATTTAATGTGCAGTCTCACCGAGGTCTGAGTGTAGAGAGGATTAATGGTAACACTTTACTTGTGTTGACATTGCTTGGGTTGTCTCGCTTATGACAATTTGACATTAACCAGGATGACATTACCAGAGGATGTCTTTGTCATGACAGCTTGACATAAACAGAAAATCCACCTCTTTTTGTATTCATGACATGTTGACATAATGATTATTCTAAAAAATGATTCAGAAGGTTAGTTAGTATGACTTAAAAAGATGAGCTTTTTCAGCATAAAAAACACAATTGTTACATGTCCATTGTTTTATTAAGTTGATAACTTACTTCAATTTATTTATTTTTATTTTTAAAAATAAAGAAAGTTGTCTTAACTCTGAAATATATTGATTTTGGACAAGCATTTCTGCCTTCATTTAACTCATTTAACAAGGAAAAGTATTAAGTTAATTAAACTTAATATTGTATTATAATATTAAGTTAGTGCAGCTTCCTATCACATGTTAATGTACTAAAGCAGAGAACATGACCAGTGACCATTTTGAATGAGGAACAGATGTAGTTTCCTTGAAGCAAATGTATATATATTTAATCAGAGCAAGAAGTGAATATGGGTGTTTGGTTTATGGATCTGCAGCCAAGTCAGTTTTAGCTGAATTAGATATATTTCAAGCTAAGGCATTAAGAATATGTACAAGAGCTGTGCGATCTTCTCCAGTATGTTCCTTACAGGTAGAAATAGGAGCAATGCCACTCTATTTGAGGAAGAAGCAGCTGCAGGCTAACTATTGGGTTACCTTGATGGGCCAAAGGGATGTTTGTTCAGTTAAAATAGCAATTCAGTCAAGCTGGGAGAGAGGGAGGGCAAGACTTCCAAGTTTTGGATGGACAAGGGAGGCATTGGCACAGGAAATGGCTATAGGGGATAAGACCCTTTGTCCAGGAGTACTGTGGCCATCAGTGCCTTTATGGCAGTTGGAGGTCCCAAAGACTGATCTAGAGATACTTGGGATTAAGTTAGAAAGCCCATAGTCAAAGTTGGTGCATGAATTCCAGTGTCATATAAGAGAAAGATATCAGGAACACATATCAATTTTCATTGATGGGTCAAGAAACAGGTGCTACAGAAGCAGTTTTTGTTGTTGAGGGGTGGAATGTTCAAGCTTGTAAGAGAACCTCAAATTTTCTAAGTGTGTTCACAGTTGAATTATATACATGCTTGATGGCTGTGCAATGTACTGAACAGATTCAAAACCATAAAGTGTTGATATGTAGTGATCTGTGTCAGCTATCAATAGTATTGGGAAAGGGTCATTAAAGAGTCAACAAGACCTTGTATATGATATACTTCTGGCAATTAGAGATGTGAAAATGAGAGGAGTAGAAATATCATTCATATGGGTCCCAGCTCATGTAGGTATTGTAACAAAACAAAAGTTAATAAGTTGGCCAAGGAAGCTGTTCAAAAGGAAAACATAGATGTCAACATAAATTTATCCAAGGCTGAGGGTAAAAGTATTGTGTGGCAGGAAACCATTTTAAAATGGCAACAGCTCTGGGAGCAAGAACACAAAGGGAGGCACCTATTTCCATTATCTAATAAGGTAACTGACTCTGTTAATGTTTGTAAAAGAGAAGGAATGAGACGTAAGGAACAGGTTATTATTTCCAGGATGAGGACTGGTCACACGTTTCTGAACAGCACTTTATTTATTTTAGGAAAACATCAGAATGGTTTGTGTTCATGCCAGGAACCTGAGACGGTACAACATGTTATGATCTATTGTAGAAATTACGTCCTCCAAAGACAAGATCTTATCAGAGAATTGCGTGAAGTTGGTTTGAAAGAAGTAACTTTGAAAAATATATTAGAAGTAGGGTCAAGCGGGAGGGAAAAACGTTGTTTTTTTTCACATTTTTAATAGATACTGGATTATATAGCCAAATATAGTGCACTAAGGTGCTAGTCCCGTAGATGGCAGATTGGATGCCGGCTGCCGTAAAACCCCAAAGAAGAAGAAGAAGAAGAAGAAGCGGCCATTTTATGCTGCCAGACTGCACCAGCCTGGGAAAGACCAAGGAGTGAAGGTCAAGGTTGTATTAACATTACTTGGTGAGTAAATATTTTTTTTATTTTATTAATTTTATGTACAACAGCAAGTAACTATAAGCGCTCAGTCGAGTTACACAACACTAAAATTGAAATGTCCGCAGCGTTCGCAGCGTGCTTCGAAGATATTAGCGAGCTAGCTAAAAGCTGGTGGAGCTTTTAGCTAGCTAGCTAATATCTTCAAAGTAACTTAACTTTTAATGTTAGAAGTGCATTGAAATCAGCTATAAGTTGCCTAAACTTGCGGTCCCAGAACTGCTGCGGGAATTACTCTTCATCTGATCCGTGGATTGGTGGTGTACCTCAGAGAAAAGGAGGATAATCTCTTTAAGGAGCATTTGGTAGGTAAATCCAACACAGAAAAACTATATGCTAGATTAATGGAGATCTCACTACCGAAGTGTCAGTCAGTCATTTTCTATACCCGTTTAGTCCTGTTAGGGGTCACGGGGGTCTGCTGGAGCCTATCCCAGCTGTCCAGGGGTACACCCTGGACAGGTCACCATCGCAGGGCCAACACAGGGCCAACACAAAAATGGACAACCATTCACACTCACACCTACGGGCAATTTAGAACGAGCATGTCTTTGGATGGTGGGAGGAAGCCGGCACAGGGAGAATGAACATGCACACAGATTCGAACCACCACCTCGCCACTGTGCCGCCCCCACTGAAGTGTTGAAGATCATTGTAACCAGAGGTGCCACATCGGTCAGATCCAGCCAGCGCAGACTGTGGTTGAGGGAACAGAAGTCCTGGAAGACGTAGATCTACCCAGAGCCTGTGCCTTGCTAATGGGGCTGATCTACTCACAATCTCAGCTATTTTTCACAAGGTGAACTGAGTGAATGTTTATCAGATGGTTTCTGTTCTTCAAGTACTGACATGATTTGCACCGAAACAGAATATTTAGGCATTTAGGCTTTAGTGTTTACTGCATCCTTCAGCTGATATTGCTGGTTGATTGTGATAAAAATTGTTATTGATATTGAAGTTGGTTACAATAAATACATTTTGACAGTAAAACTGGAATTACCAGGTCTAATTTATTCTGACTTAAATTAAATAAGTTACTCAATAAATTTGAGGTAACAATTTGCATTGACTTTTCTGAGTAGAAGGAAAGTAAAATAAATGAGTTATATCAACTTAAATGGAGTAATTTGACCACTTATTAACACTAAAACTTTGATATAAAAATTTAGTTGATGCACCATAATTAAGCTTGAAGAGGACAAAACAAATCATGTTGGTTGTACTAAACTATTTAGTTAGTCCAGCTATAAAAGTCTCATGGGAAATACTCAATAATGGTTGGATTTACTTAAAAAGCTCAATGCAAATTGTAACAACATTTTTTTAAGTTGAGCCAGTGTAATTTTTTTAGAGTGTACAATTGGTACCACTTTACTTTAGGTCAAAGAATGTATTCATTACACTGTCATAATGGTGTCATGACAGTCAGTTTTGTGAAATATCTTGTCATGTCACGCACACATCTATCTGACCAAGTGCTAGAATTGGTCTCTAACACTGCACATCTAATTATAATAATCATTATGTCAACATGTTGAATGTGAATACAAAAGAGGTGGATTTTCTGTTTGTTAAGCTGTCATGACAAAGACATACTCTAGTAATGCCATCCTGTTTAATGCCAAGTTATCTTAATAAGGACTTTCCAAACAAATTTAATGTCAGGTTGTCATGACAAAGACATCCTCTGGTAATGTCACCCTGGTTAGTGTCAAGTTGTCATTACAAACATATTTAATGTCAATTTGTCATGACCAAGAAAACTTCTGGTAATGTCACTTTGATTAATGCCAAATTGTCATAATCGAGACAACCCAAGCAATGTCAATTTGTCATAACAAAAACCGAATGACACTTAATGACAGAGGTCAAACATTTATGACATGTTTATAATGTTTATGACACTTTTATGATAGTGTCATGTCACTCTTATGTCGACACTGTCAAGTAAAGTGTTACCGGATTGTCTAACATTGTCTATTAATGAACTTTGAAGCAGCTTTTAGCTTCATTAAAGAAATAAAGACTTGTAGATGTGATTAATAAACCTGCAGGTAGTCTCACAATGAAAATAGTTACTCCCAAAACTTAGTCTGGAAGAGGACACCTTTCTGTGTAAGGTAAATCAGCAGCTCAGAGTTGAGGTATAAGTAGTGTTGAGTATTTGAAACATCACCACAGAGTACTGCAGATACCTGTAACTCTGGGTATGAGGATGGTTGAGTGATAAGACCTGAGGTCACTGTGTTTTCTTGTAGTTCTTCTAGATTTCTGCTACTTTTAAGTTTAATGTTCCTTTTTTGGTTTGACTGGTTGTAAAGCATGTAGCAAAACATTATCACCCTATTCTGTGTTTCACCTTGTTAGTCAACTTCACTCCAACTCAGGATGCATGACATGAACAGTGAGAGCTTTGTAAATGATGAGGAGGATCTTGAAGTGGATATGCTGCTTCATTGGAGCCAGTGAAGGTGTTGCAGGATGGCTGGAACGCATTTACACTTTCTCTTATGTCCACTTATCTTTTTTTAGACATCCTCTCTGCGACTAATGACCAAACACACATCCACACATGGACACCGATTCAAAGGTTAATGTAAATGAAAGCTCTAATATTACAATCCTTCTAGCTGATGTGACCCAGGCAGAACAAAGGTACAATTTACAGAAGCAGATTAACAAGGACTCTTGACCGCAGACTAGCAGACCGGTGTGACTTGAGAGGCCGTTTTCCGCTTGGTCTTAGTGCTTGACCTGTTTTTGGACAGTTAAAAAGTACAGGGGACATGTCCCGACCAGACTGACTATAGGCTGCTGTCTGTATTCCTTTGTGGGCCCCTGATGACTGAGGGGCCCTAAGGGGCCACAAAGTTCCTTTACAACCATTGACTGAACACAACTGCTTTAGAGAAACCAAGAGTGATCCAGTGTTGAAACAGTTAAAAATAAACTCAGTCAAGTTGATCAAAGCTGTCAGAGCAGTTCAGACTCTGATGACTCAGATCAGATTACAGTCAAGCTGCTGTTGGTTTCATCTCATAACCACTAACAGAGACACATGAAATCATTCTACAACCACTGTACTTTAACCCACATATGTATTCTACAGCATTTAAAGGATAGTACAACTGAAACAGCCAATCAGGATCAAGAAAGACTTCTACAGTTCAGTGATCAAACTGAATAGAATCACAGTGATCCAGTTAATGAGACATTTCCAGATTCTCACCTGTTGAACTCACTTCAGGTCCACTTTCAGACACTTTCCACCTTCATGTGTTGAGAAGAAGCTGCTCACTGTCCCTCGTCAGTCCTGGATTTGATCTAAAAACACATCAGAGTGATGATAAACCCAGTCCAACCTGAGTTACAATCAGTGGATCACACAGCTGATGCAGGTGCAGTTCTACTGTCTGTCCACTAGATGGAGACAACTGATCATCTAATAGATGTAGTGGAGCAGCAGGAGTTTGGATCATATTCACACAGACCTACATTATTTCACTCTGGTCCTCAGTCCTGAGGCCTCATGTACGAAGGCTGCGTGAGCACAAAAACATGCTGTACTGTGACATTTTGGGCCAGTATGCCAGTGCTTGCAGTCTCTGATTTGTATCTCCCTCGGTGACCTGCTAGGGGATGGTCCTGGAAAAGATGGAGTAGCTGATCCCCAAGAGATGATGGAATGTATAGTTGATAAAGAGTTTTATGAGGAAGCTGCACAATCCTGTTCACTTTGTCATCCAAGATTGTAAACTTTGTGTCAGAGTTGATGGGTTGATCACTGCAGGCAAGTATGGATTCATAGTTACAAGATGTCTGTATCAGCCTGCTGAGCTTTCCAGACACCCTCATCAGATATTTGAAGAGCTTCAGACATTTAGCTTTTTGCTGGTTGTACAGTGGCACAAGTGGGAAACTGGCAGTCCACAGGAGCTCTGGACAGGGCATCAGGAACAATGTTGTACATCCCTTTTCATACTCAACTGTGAATGTGAAGTCCTGCAGTCTCAGTGCCCACTGGATTAGCCAGATCAGAGATGAATGATCGGTGACAACAGTGAACATCCTCCCTTCCAAATAATAGTGCCATATTTCCAATGCCCACACTACTGCCAAGAACTCTTGTTCTGTGGTTGAATAGTTTATTTCTGCAGGATTCAGAGTCCGACTGGCAAAAGCAATGACTGCCTCACTGCCCAACCCTGTTTGCTGAGCTAGGACGGCATCCAATCCCACATCACTAGCATCAGTATAGACAATGAAATGCAAGGTGAAATCTGGATGGCCAAGTATTGGTGGAGAGGCAAGAAGTCATTTCAGTGTGTCAAAAGCAACTTGACATGGAACCTTTTCTCTCGAGGGCAGTGAGGGGGTCGGCTGCTTGTGGGAAGCTTGGTACGAATCAATGGTACCAGCCTGCCATGACCAAAAACCTCGGAAGATTTCTCGGAATGGGAAAGGCTTACACAGCTCAAGTCTTCTCATCAACATGAACACCATTCACCGAGTCCACATAACCAAGGAACTTGAGGGAGGTTCTGAAGAACTGGCATTTCTTCAGGTTGACGGTCAGTCCCGCCTCTCGTAGTCTATCCAAGACCACTTGCAGGTCGAAGTGATGCTGTTGTATAATGATGTCATCCGAATTTAACCCAGGAAATCGTTACATTTCTCCAAAAACATTAAGGGATCCTGTGCATCTTCCAACTTTCCAAACATTGAGAACTGCATTTAAATTGGACTTTTCCCTACAATACCTGGCCTCATGGTGAATATCAGAGGGAGTTGGGGAGATAAGTTCCTCTGCTGTGTCACCAGGGTACATGGTGGACTGTAATCTTTGACGATGAGTCTGAGCATCATATTCAAACGGTTGACGCTTGACAGAGAACGTTTGGACAGAAGCATTTAGAAGTGATGAGGAATGCAATGACGCCGAGAGATTCCTAATGCTTTATATTTCTCCTTTCAGTGCATCAGTTCTCACTGCACAGTGTAACACTTCCTCCTTCAAATGTTTCATTGTGGATGCCATGGGGGTAAGGAAAGATTTGAGGTCCTTTAACAGTTCTGAATGATATTGTTGAATGCACCAGTTTACTGTACTTAGTGGTTCCTGTTTCAACGTTCTCAATGTTTAGTGGTGGATCCCCACAATGTCCTTCTGCCATTAAAACCAGGTTCTCCAAAGGGCTGATATTTTAGAACATGGCCTTTTGTTTGTTCAGTCAGTCAACTCAAGATTGTTTAAGTCTTATTATTTTTTCTTCTTCCAAGGATTATGGCCTCTCTCTAGAATAATGCTCCAAGACACCTGTGGACTTCAGTTAGTCATTGTTAGTTAGTCTTCTGCTATTTCAGGATCAACTTTGGTCTTCATAGCATAAGGAACAGATCTGGATCTATAGAAACAGGAAGCAGCATTAGATGTAACATGAATAGTAGCTTTAAAACCTTATAGCCTTCCCAGTTCATCTTTAAATACTCCCTCATGCTTCTGTACCACCTTCTCCAGGCTCAGGGGCTGTGGGGGGTAGTTTGACATGTACTTTATTTCAGCCCAATCAAGTTTTAATGCTTTAACCACCATCTTCTCAATAAGTTTTGACCCGTGCCTTTAACTTCAATAATGATCAGCCTCTTCTCCTGCTGTTTGGAGTTCTCTTTTACATAAGTTCTTCCTAGCACCTTTAACTTCTGCTTTGTATATGTTCTCAACTTCAGGTGAGTTTATTGGAGGGTGTTGGTCCTGGACAGTGTTGTGCCTGAACGCGTTCAATGAACGAAAGTTCATGAACTCGTTCATATTTTGGTGAACTAAGAACTGAACCGTTCATATTTCCGATTGAGGAACTTTAATGCGAACGCGTTCATTCTGACGTCTGTGAACGGCGTTCATACACGTTTTATTTTCGTTCAAAACTATGCCAGATTTGCACCGCGACACCGCTCGTCACCCTGTCTCACAAACATTACGTCATCACAACAAAGCATGACTGAATGGGTGGCAACAACGTACGTATTAGGCGAATACCAGTATCCTGAGGGCTGTCCACTCGATGCTAACTTAAATTCTCATTCAAGAGGTGTAGAATTGCTGTCTGCGGTGCTACAGTGGGCAGTGACAGTAATTTTGACAAATAGCTCGCAGCAATGTATTGGAGGTAAAAAAAAAATGTAAAAATAACTAAAAATGAATTATTTAGTTCATATTTGAAATCATGAATGAACAAGTTTATTTTAAAGATTGTGAACTATGAACTGAACTAGTTCATTTTAAAGCGTATGAACTATGAACTGAACTAGTTCGTGTAGAAAAAGAACTTGGACCTGGATACGAAGGCACTCACTGTCATCTTCTTCATGTCCTGCATCGAGGTGTCACCTTGGCATGTCATGAGTATAACATGAGTGCGTACACATGGGTGCAGGTTCTGCAAGAATAAGGACTTGAAGGTGGAGTTTTCTTCTAAGCCTGGTGCATTCTTGCCCTGAAAGTACACATATCTCAAACGTTTGTAATAATCTCTAGGATGCTCATGATGGGTATGTTTAATTTGGAGAGCTGCAACCATTGAGTCAACCTCATCAGCAGAAGAGAATTCTTCTAGCAGTGCTTGACGGAGCTCTGAGTAGTCATCTCTAACTGTGGGAGGTTGTGATTGGATAAGCTTGTGGACAGCTTTAGAGCTTGTTTTCCATACAAGTTTAACCTTCTCCCTTTGGGTTGCATGGGGCAAATCAATTAGGACGCAGTCTAAATCCCTGACATAATTGGCAACATTATGATCACAGCTGTCTGGATCAAAATGCTCAATGTCCTGAGCAAGGAACTCAAGCACTTCAAAGTGGGGACACTGTGGTGTCCGGGCAGGTCCAACAGTTATCTCTGGTGGAAAGGCGGGGGCTGGGCAAACATGTGGTGTTGTAGCCCCCCCTTCGGAGAGGGGACTAACCCTTACTGAGGCTGAAATGCATGGCAGTAACAGCTGGCACTATATCTTCACACAGAGCTGGTGGCACGCTGTGGTTTAAATCAACAGTGGAGCACTTAAATTAACAGGACACAGCTTGGACTGCAGTGAATATGTAGTATTCAAATGCTCAATTTTACAACTACGAAAAGTAGGATCAACTTGTATTAGCTAGCAGCAAAAGCAACTCTTAATGTAGCACAATGGGGACCTAAGACGGTAGTTATTAACAACATATTAATTTATCAATAATTTATCAATTTATGAATTTCATAAATTATCACCACACTGCACCTGTACGCAAGTACAACTGGACATCTACCCCTGTGGTAGACCAGTGGGATTGAACGTGAAGACTTGTGACTAGTCTGAAAATGTTCAAAAATATTTTAGGCTTTGGCCAAAATTATACTGAAATTAATCTTGCACAATGAATAATTGCCAAAAGTACTCCACCTCACACGGGGCACCATTTATGTTGGGCCTGGATACTAAGGCACTCAATATTGGGGTTTGGCTATCATAAATAATTAATAATTATCAAAAATAATAATTATTAAATAATTGGTTCTGAATTACCAGATCACCTCGTGGGCACCACCCTTCTAGGAAGGGATAGGCAATTAATCAAATCAGTCTCATAGATTATTCTAAATTGTCAATTTGGATTTCTAATTAATAATTAACTAAACTATAACCAAAATTACCATGTTAACAACTAGTTAAAGGAATTTGGAGTTCTTCTATTCACTCTTGTGCAACATTAAACAGACAACTGGTATGTTTAAAATACATTTATTACAAGAATATAAAACATACAATCTAACTACAGAGTACATTATACAGGTTCGTGTGTGTGTGTGTGTGTGTGTGTCAAAATGGCCGCTGGCCACCAGAGGGGCATTCTTCACTTTCTCCTTGAATGTTTTCACATTAAGTATGGTCAGACCACATCCAGTATCCCCTCCAAATGTCACTGGTGCACCATTTAGTGTCGTGTATACCTGGTAGGGTGTCACCATCTCCTCTTCATTCTCACCAAGGACACTCGAAACTGAGAATGTCTGCTCCTCCTCCTCAGTGCTCACCTCTGCCACTCTGGGAGAACAATAATGCACTTTTCCCTCCTGTGTGTTGCGTCTTCTTTCCTTGGGTCTATCGTCACTTCTTTTTTTGTCTTTGACTATTTGACCATTCTATATGGCCCACCATTCCACATGCAGGACATTTTTCCTTCTAGAACCGACAGTCCTGTGGTGCGTGTTTACCTTTACAGTGATAACACTCTGTATTCTTTCCTACTCTCCAACAGCTCTCTCTTCTCTGCCTCCTGCCTTCTGATCCACCAGCCCACACTGTGTTACAGGACATGGCTCCTGCGTTTGCTTCCAAATCCTGCACATTGTTGTTAGCAGACTCCATAGCCTGGGTTAAAGACAGTAATGTTCTCTGTATTCAGTCATCGTTTATCCCACATACCAATCTATCCCTTAACATGTGTCAGAGTGTTTCTTCTCTAGTCTCCTTAACTCAGCCACAGATTCAATGGATCTTCTGTCGCTCTGATGAACTCTGAGCAGTCACAGAGTGCGAGTCCACCCACATGAACAATAGACAATAGACAACAACAATAGACAATTACCCTTCACTGTATATATTCACTGTACAATAACCCCGGTGTATATATTATCCTATATTTTATATTACAGAGTGAGATTTATTTATTTTTATTGTGTTTTATTTTATTTTTATTCTATTCTTATTTTGCTATCTGTATTAGAGAGTAAAGTTACCGGAGTCAAATTCCTTGTATGTGCACATACTTGGCCAATAAAGCTGATTCTGATTCTTTAATAAAGTTACCAACTGTGCAAAAGTCTTTTCTCCAGGTTTTGCAGGACTTAGGAGGTTTCTCATCAGACTGTAAGTTTGAGCAGCCACGATACTGAGTAATATGGACCTCTTTTTATCTTCATTATCAATATCATTTGCTGGAAAGAAGTCTTCCATTATTTCACAGTATTCCTCCCATGCTTGCACTTTTGAGTCAAATGGTGGCAGGGATCCAGTTGTTGCCATCTCACCTGTTTGTCTTCTTTCCCCATTGTCCACCTGGCGTCCAATCATCCAATTATCCCAGACGGAGCAGGGCACGAAAAGTTTCATCCTCGTCGCTAATTTAACATTGTGACCAAGGCACATTCAGAAAAGACTCCCAAACATCCAAGTAGCTTTGTGGAAGTTTCCTTGCACATGGTAGACAGCACAGACAGAGAGAGATCACATGACATAGCTCTTCCTCTTCTAGCCTTCAGGACAGGTAACACACACCTGGAGCCTAGAGCTCCCTCTATCTGAGCACACTGTTCCTCCACCACCATCCTCAGCACTGGCTCCATACAGGGCTGAGATATCCACTCATAGCCACCCTACCTACACCATTAGAGGGTTTCTAGATGACACCACCTGATGACTTTGAGGAAACTTAAGAATCTCCTCAGATTTTAACCTTAATTAGTAATAAAATCATTATCTAGTACTATTAAAGAGCTTTGGGACTAAATAGAAGAGGTTGCCAACATTTGCTCTTATACAACAATAAACAAACCAGCTTTGATATTCAAAGTATTTATTGATAAGATGATACAGTGAAACACAATATATACGTCGACTTATCATAAAAATGACAAAGTGTGAGTCAGATGCACGGCAGAAAGACTTTTTCTTTCTTTGTTGGTCCTCGAGGTGTCTGTGTTTGGGTAACAGGACTGAGTGAAAACCCAGGGACATGGATTTGAACTCAAATATTGTGGATTTCTTTGGAAACAAATCTATTTAACGCATAGATATAATATGGAGTCACACAGCAGTGCAACAAAATACTGTTTCTGAAGGATCTGAATCAGAATATTTCATGGTAAAGTAGAATGTTAAATTGCAGGGACAGGTAACACAGGTGCTACTTTTTCAGTCTTCTAGCTACTTTTTATTAATCCTTACAATTATAGATCTCAAAGTTGAAATCAGATCAATGTGCAGGACACTTTGTGTAATAAGAAAATGGATTTTAAAGTCAATGTGTATGTGCATTCATACATAGAATGTTCTAGGGACAGAAATGGCAGCGATTCAGTGGAATAGCTCTTAAAGCTCAGAGTTGAAGCTGCTGTCACTTCAAAGACTCTCCTTCCTACAGAGAACACAGAGACACTGAGGAACCAGATGGATACCAGAATCGAAATCCAGGACAGAGAGGTTGAGTGAATGTGGTGTTGAAGGTGTAGAGGTGGATCAGTTTGTCTGAGGAGACTCTGTAGAAGGACAGAGTTCCAGCAGGACAGTCCACATACACTGATACTCTGTTAGAGACAGAGGACGAGGAGATGGGTGTTGATCTGTTATTGTGACAGACATAGTAACCATCACCAACAGAGCAGAACAGACTCCAGGATTGATCATTATATCCAAAGCAGCTGTCCTTCATGTCTCCTTTCCTTCTGATTCCTCTGTAACTCACTGATATATAAACCTCTCCTCTCCTCTCAACCTCCCAGTAACAGCGACCAGTCAGAACATTTCTACACAGCAGCTGATGATGATCAAATCTGTCTGGATGATCAGGATATGGCTGCTCCTCCTCCACATGTGTCACCTTCCTGTTGTTGTCAGACAGTTTGAGGTTTCTGTTGACTGAGTTTGTGTCCACTTGAAGTTGACAGAAATCTGATGGAGAGAAAAAGACACAACACAGCTGCAGTTTATCATCTGACACATCTGATGGATTTCTTCTTTCTTTCCTCACTGATCTGTTGTTCATTAATAGAAAGTTTAATGATGATACTTTTAGTCAGGATTCTCTTGTCAGTGATGTTTGAATGAATAAATACCACAACTATCAGCTTTGGATTTAAAGACAAACTGACTGTTGTGTTTTTCACACAACAAGCCAACCCCAAGGCACATACTGAGGCTCATTGACAGTCCTACATCGTTCCATTCATCTACTTCAATATTATTATTTTCAAGCAAAGAACTAAATGTCCTCCAGATCTTCAAACTTGTCTAGCTTGTCTTTAGCTGTGTAACTTCTCTTCTCCAGAGCAAAGTTAAAGCACATTCCCTTCATCAGATGATGTGGCTCTGATTTCTGTAGGACCAACTCTTTGGACTGTAGGCTCCACCCAGAGAGGAGTGCTAACACCACTTTTAAGATTTTTCTCCATGTGTGTGGATGTGAAAAGTCAAAAGCCCTTTGCTCTAAAATCCCTTCCCTTGCCCTTCTTTCTCAATCCACACAGGCCACAGTTTTCACAGTACTTGTGTGGCAGCAACACTAAATGGTAGAGGACAGTTGGTTTTCCTGATAGGACTTGTAGTTTTTGAGTTCATTTGTTCAGAGGGCAAATCCTAGGGTACATCTAGAATATCATGTGCAGCGTGTAGTCATGGCAACAGGCCCTGACCAGCACACACAGCACAGGTGAACACAGAAGGTGCTAGAAGATAAATTCTCAGTGGATCACACAGACTGCCAAAACATTAGGACCCCTAGGAGCCATATTAAAGGCAGCATGTTTAATCTTCTCAAATGACCACAACTCACATAGAATAAAATAATCACAACAACGCACTCTTACTTACGCACAATAGCAGAGAAACAAAACTTAACCGATCTCATAACTGACTATTACACTACCAAACAAGAGAGACAAGAGCCAGTTAATATGTTCACTCGCCTCCAAATTGACAGATTGCCTTCATATTTTTCCATGACAACTTTTTAAATAAATAGCCATTGACGGAAAATATTCGATAAACGCGACCCCTGATGTCAGGAGATACGGATGTGGCATTCATAGAAGAAAAGGTCACCTCGCAGCAGATATCTGATTAGTAATCATTTCAAAGTAATATTAAATTTGTGACCCCAAAAATTGTAGAAATTCTGGGCCCTCAAGCCAAAATGACTGAAGATGCCATTTAGAGGGACTGTCAAAAGCTTTGGGCACACTCAACCTAAATTAAACAGAGGCATGATCCCAAATTATCCCTCAATGGCATGGTGTTGCCCTCAGGCAATGCACCACTTTTTTGGTCATTACAGTGGCCCTTTCAAGTTTATTTCATTTAAAAAAAAAATATTATGTGACATGACATGTATCTGTCCAACAAAATCATGAGTAGAAGTGGGCTTGGCCTTTGTCTATGGGGTGGGCCTAGTCTTTCAGGAAGTGAAGCCGCATGGTGCACTGCACCCACAAGAGGTAAGATAATTATTTATTTTTTTACTTATTTTATATGAAATAATTTAATAAACAAAAATGTATGCATGTACATGAACATATAAATAACCATATTTAACTGTTTTAATACAAAATTAGTTTTTATTTATTTACTAAAACAGACCTTTTTTGTACGTTGCCTGAGGGCAACATTGTGCACTTCGGTCACTTTGCTAAAGGCAATAATGATAAAAGAGTGCTTCTCAACTGTGGTCTTTGGGACCACATATTCTGCATGTTTGAGTCCTCCCTGCTACAAAATACTGACACAAATAATTCAGTTCTTATGAAACAGTGGCAGAATGTTATAACTATATCGATAAGGTGTAGAACAGGTAAAAATGGACCCCACCGGAGTTGAGAACCACTGGAGTTTTAGTACCATGATTGATCATTGAGTGATTGTGACAATAGTGAAGAAAAACTATGCATGTAATAAGAACTTGTATAAACTTACAGGAAATGGATGCGAGAACTTTTTATGGGAGGATTGAGCATGAATGTACAGTTAGGGCCATTCATTCATACAGTGAGGATAGTGCTGTTGAAAGTGAGAGTGACGAGGAGTGGACGCCAGATACTGCACTTGAGCAGAATGAGAAGGAACGTGAGATTGATGAGGAGATGACTCCAGAAACAGGTTTGAGAATCATTTAGCAGGTCAAGGGTCAGGGGTCAATCAGTCAATCAAGTTTTGTGTACAGTATGCATATGCAGGAAGGTGCGTGTCTGCTGTAACGGTTTGTGTGCGTGCGTGTGTGTATAGAGGGGGCAGTTATAATGCATTTCTGTATATGTGTGTGTGTGTGTGTGTGTGTGCCACTATGTGTACTTCTGTTTGGGGAAAGGGGTGTCTGTCAAGTGTACATGTAAACAGTATGATTTTTTTTTTTTTTTTTTTTAACTGATATGTATGGAAATTAACTTGATGGCACAAAATGAACATTGTTGATATACATCTTGCATAATTTCCATTTTTTTGTTCCATTTTCATTACAAAACTGAACATAGACAACCTTGACCTTTTACTACCCTTGTTGCGCATTGTTGCCCTGAGGCAACATACTGATTTCTGGTTTGGGGGGGTCGGAGTGTCAAATTTTTTTTTGATATGTCATCAGGGACCCACAAGCTCTCAAAAGGTGGAGCAAAACATTTTTTTCCACAAAAAATAAAAAGTCATGCCATAGAGGGATTTATTATGCTATCGTTCCAACTGTCTGAAACTGTAGGTATCAAAGTGGCAGAAAGTAAAAAGTAGTCAACTGTAGAAAAAGTCTGACATGTACTTGAGCAGCAAGAAAAAGTGAGCGAGTGATCAGGATAGTCCCTTCTCAATATGTCAGTTAGATTAAAGTCTTTGATGAATTGCAATAAGTCCTTTCTGGTCTGATTATGAGAGGCATCAGTCCCTGTGGATCTGTCTTTGTCAGGTTTGAGAGTGCAGTTGAAGTCTCCACCTATGATACAGCTACCAGGTAATTCAGTTAAAGTTAAGAATAGGTGTCTGAAAAATAATGGATTATCATCATTGGGCCCAGACAGGTTGACTAGATTCAGCTTTACTGAATGATGAGATATCTGCCAAGCCTATCTTCATTCAAACCAATAAGATGGAAAGGCACAGAATGATGTATTAGAGTTCTTCTTATTAGAGTGTGAACTGAATGACGCTGAGAACACACGGCCTGGCCATCTCCTCCTAACTCTCACTACATCATCAGGAGTCAAATGAGTCTCTTGTAGAAAGACTACCTTAGCCCTAAGCTGTTTAATTCTACTCATGACTTGTTTGAACTTTACAAGCTTATTTAAAGCCCTTACGGTCCAGGAGCTAAACTGGAGTTCAGAAGACATGTCAACATCTGACATCTTCTGGAAGTAGTATTGTTGAGTTGACTGATGAGCCAAAGGGAAATATAATAATAAACAACTCAGGTCGGCCGGCCCTGCCAATGAGGTGTCCCTTATTTCTTTTTCAGGGAGTTGGTAACCCTAGTCAGAGACGCTGGGAAAAACCATAATGCTTTGGTTATGGTAGAATATCTGGCCCTCACTCCTGGCAGCTTTCATGACCCACAGTTTATCAGCGTAGTTCAGAAACTTCATTACTACCACTCTCAGACACACAGGAGATCGGTCATCGGTCTCTCTCACTCTGCCTATTCCATGAGCCCTTTCAATGGATATGGGCCCAGGACAGTTGTGTTCACCAAGCACTTCAGGGATCATTGTTTCAAGAAAAGCACATATGTTAGCCCCCTCTTTCTCCTCAGGGAGGCCAACCATTCTAAGATTACAACCACAAGCTCAGTTTTCTAAATCATCCACTTTGTGCACCAGCTCTTCCATGGTGGTTTTCATTGTATCAGACTGTGCTTTCAGAGAGTCACTGTCGTCTTGATTGGTGCTAATTCTCTCCTGGGCTTCTGTCACGCTCCCTGACACTTCCTTCATTTCACCTTGTGTCCCCTGAATAGCTCCAAGTAGAGCATCAAATCTAGAAACCAAATCTTCTTTCATTGTTTGAATGGCATTGAGAATCTGATTAGGGCTAGCTGTGTCCAAGTTGTCCTTACTAGCTCCAGAGCTTGCTAGCTGCACCGGGCTAGAGGAGGCATCTGATCTTGTTGTCTTTGAAGGTTTAGGAGGCTTCATCATCATTTTAGTTGTTAATGTGGTTTCAGACACTGAAGTGGCTGTTCACTAAAGCTGTAAACAATTTCTTATGACTACCCGACTGTTATTCTCCAAACTTTACACGGGAGAGCTCTGTCACGCTTCCACCTAGTGCAGCGCCATAACCAGAAGTCCAGCACAAACTGACACTTTGATGTTTTATCATCATTAGTCAAACTTACACTTCCTCAGACCAGGTTTTAACCTCTGCTCTCCACCATGGTCCATCCTGGAGGAAGAAACACAGTCAGAATGATTTTCTATCCAACATGAGTCCTAACTGCTGTTCAACATGAAGCAGAGTTCATCAGTTTATCAGTGAGACACAGAAACAGACTGAAACTCATCAGTATAGACTGTCTCTGATGTTTCACTGTCTGACATCAACAGTTTGACCAACATTCACACATCAACAACTAAACAGTTTTCAGACTGTTCACAGATCAGTCTAACCTCCACATTCAGTTGATTGTGTTCATTTACATATTCCAGATAGAGGCTCTAATGATGGAAAGTGCTTAGTCCATATCATAAAGACTGTATTTGAAAGTTAACCCTTAGATAAATCTTTGAGGTTACCAGAGAATAAAGGAACCAATAAAGGATTTCAGCAGCAGCTTATTTGTAACATGTCATTTTATCACTGTTTATAAATCTGCTCATTCTTTCTGCCTTAAATGTAGAATACTTAAGATGAAAGTGTCTTTTAAAAGAAACAAAAGTTGAATCCAAAGTCTTGGACATATTAAAATTCTCTGAATAATCACAGTCACAGAAGATTATTCTTTCTGCACTTTACACCAACAATCCATCCATCAACAGTTGTTGATATATTTCACTAAAACCTAAAACTGTAAACCACCTGATAGAGGAGGGTTCATCCTCTGAGGTTTACTGTGACTCCAAAGAATTTAGATATTGGACAAGCTCCTGTTGTCTGTTCATACCTGAGAGTGTCCAGTCTCCAGAGTGGATCCCCCAGTCCAGCAGACAGCAGGTCCACTCCCTTGTCTCCTGGATGGTTGTAGCTCAGGTCCAGCTCTCTCAGATGGGAGGGGTTGGAGCTCAGAGCTGAGGCCAGAGAAGAACAGCCTTCCTCTGTGATCAGACAGCCTGACAGACTGGAGATAGAAAAATATCAGAAACTCAAGAAGAAGAAGGAAAATCCTCCAGATGTTGAACTTCTGCACCAACATGAACCTAAATCAGGATTTAACTGATCAACAAGCAGCTGTATCCTGACCTGAGAGTTTCCAGTTTACAGTGAGGACTCTTCAGTCCAGCAGACAGCAGCTTCACTCCTGAATCCTGCAGGTTGTTGTTACTCAGGTCCAGCTCTCTCAGACTGGAGGACTGGGAGCTGAGAACTGAGGACAGAGCTTCACAGCTTCTCTCTGAGAGGTTACAACTGCTCAGCCTGAAGAAGAATCAACATCAAATGTTTTATTTATCATTTACTAAATGAATCATGTTTCAAATAGTTCCTAAATCCACCTACTGAGCTTTGTTGGAGGCTTTGACCACTGGCAGCAGCCTCAGAAGAGCCTCCTCTGAAGCAGAGTATTTCTTCAGGTCAAACACGTCCAGATCTTCTCCTGATGACAGTAAGATGAAGACCAGAGCTGACCACTGAGCAGGAGACAGTTTATCTGTGGAGAGACTTCCTGATCTCAGGGACTGTTGGATCTCCTCCACTAGAGAACCATCATTCAGTTCATTCAGACAGTGGAACAGATTGATGCTTCTCTCTGCAGACAGATTCTCACTGATCTTCTCCTTGATGTACTGGACTGTTTTCTGATTGGTCTGTGAGCTACTTCCTGTCTGTGGCAGCAGGCCTCGTAGGAGAGTCTGATTGGTCTGCAGTGAAAGACCCAGGAGGAAGCGGAGGAACAAGTCCAGGTGTCCATTTGGACTCTGTAAGGCCTTGTCCACAGCACTCTGATGGAGACGTGTTAGTTTAGGTTTGATTCTAAAGACTTTAGACAACAGAGATGTAGTTTGTTGATCTTCCATCAGGTTGACATCAGAGTTGATGAAGGTCAGATGGACATGAAGAGCAGCCAGAAACTCCTGAACGCTCAGATGGACGAAGCAGAACACCTTGTCCTGGTACACTCCTCTCTCCTCTTTAAAGATCTGTGTGAACACTCCTGAGTACACTGAGGCTGCTCTGATATCGATGCCACACTCTGTCAGGTCTGATTCATAGAAGATCAGGTTTCCTTTCAGCAGCTGATCAAAAGCCAGTTTTCCCAGAGACTCAATCATCTTCCTGCTCTCTGGACTCCAGTGTGGATCCGTCTCAGCTCCTCCATCATACTTGACCTTCTTGACTTTGGTCTGAACCACCAGGAAGTGGATGTACATCTCAGTCAGGGTCTTGGGCAGCTCTCCTCCCTCTCTGGTTTTCAACACATCCTCCAGAACTGTAGCAGTGATCCAGCAGAAGACTGGGATGTGACACATGATGTGGAGGCTTCGTGATGTCTTGATGTGGGAGACGATCCTGCTGGCCTGCTCCTCATCTCTGAATCTCTTCCTGAAGTACTCCTCCTTCTGGGGGTCATTGAACCCTCTGACCTCTGTCACCATGTCAACACACTCATGAGGGATCTGATTGGCTGCTGCAGGTCGTGTGGTTATCCAGAGGCGAGCAGAGGGAAGCAGTTTCCCCCTGATGAACAAGAAATGTAAGGAATCAGTGAACTCATTCATTTTAATAACAATCACATGTGAGTGTTTTCAGTCCAGAGAGCCCACACTGCACCTGACCCCAGTGTGGGCTGGACAACAAGCAAAGTCTGGGAAGTTCTGACTTCAGAAATCAAATAAAGTTCTAGTCTCATGGAACGTCACCTATCTGGGGGTGAAGGAACCCGAGCTGTTGCAGGAGGTGGAGTGATACTGATTAGATATAGTTGGGTCAACTGGAGCAGACCTATCAGTTGGGTCTTTGTAGATAATGTGGTTCTGCTGGTGTCATTAGACCATGGCCAGATATTTATCTCCCTACCATACGTAAATATATGTAAGGGCTTCCATCTGTCTATAGATTCATACACAGACTCTTTGGTGAGTCCATAAATTATTGCTGCTATTTCCTCTAATTGAAGTTTTTACATCCAAATATGTGAAATCAGACGTAGATCTTGAAAACATATCATTTATATCTTGTCTTTCTTTCTCATTGAGCAACATTAGTGAAGATTTAAAGGGTTTACTTTATAACCAGAGATATTACCATGGAATACCTTCATTAGCTTTTGTCTCATGAGTGGACAATGATGGATGAATGGATGAAGGTGATGTCCAGATGAAGTGCAATTTCAAACTCACGTGTCACATTTTACTGTAGAAGTCTTCATGGGTCTTTACATGTTTTGAGAAGAGATGTCAGGATATCCCTTGGCAGGATTGATACACTCAAAGCTTCAGGTCCAGACAACATACCTGGCCGTGGACTGAGGGACTGTGCAGAGGAACTCACAGATGTCTTCACAGACATCTTCATCATCTCACTGAGTCAGGCTGTTGTCCCTACGTGCTTCAAAGCCACCACCATCATCCCAGTCCCAAAGAAGTTGTCTCCCTCCAGTTTCAATGACTACAATCCTGTTACACTCACTCCCATGCTCATGAAGTGCTCTGAACGGCTGGTCATGCATCACGTCAGTCCAGAGGTGATGGTGATGGTGCACGTCCAGCACCATCACCTTGAACACAGGGGCCCCCCAGGGATGTGTGCTGAGCCCCCTCCTCTTCACTTTACTTACTCATGACTGCACATCGGTGGCTAGCTCCAACATATTCATAAAGTTTGCAGACGACACGACTGTTGTGGGTCTCATCAGCAGCAGAGATGAGACCAAATACAGGAACGAAGTTAGCCACCTGGCTGTGTGGTGCAGAGACAACAATGTCTCCCTGAATGTGGAAAAGACAAAGGAGATAGTTGTGGACTTCAGGAGAGCGCACACTCAACATGCTCCTCTGACCATCAATGCTGCTGTGAAGAGGGTGAGCAGCATCAAGTTCCTGGGTGTCCACGTCACAGAGGACGTCTCCTGGGAGACCAACACTGCATCACTGGCAATGAAGGCTCAACAGCCTCTACTTTCTGCTCAGACTGAGGAAAGCCAGATCACCGGCTCCTATCATGCACACCTTCTACAGAGGCACCATCCAGAGCATCCTGACCTGCTGCATCAGTGTGGTATGGCACCTGCACGGTGTCCTGCCGCAAGTCCCTCCATCGCATAGTGAGAACAGCTGAGAAGACAAGCGGTCAGTCTGCTGCCATCAGGGAGGAGACTGAGGAGTCTTCAGGCCAGAACCAGCAGACTCAAAGACAGCTTCATGCACCAGACTGTCAGGAAGCTTGGTTCCTTACCTGCTCTGACTCCTCTCCCCGTTCTGCTCCCTGCTCACACACACATACACACTAACTCAGGACTCTGATCTCAGGACCCTGGTGTTCTGTACTGACTTATTTCCTTCATTACCGTCTCCTTCATCTGAATGTAGTGTTGGAACCTGATTCAATGCTTAGGACACATTAAGACTTCCAGTCAGATCAACACCAGATAGTACTATAAGCTATTATTCTGGTTGTAGTGTTGAGTGCACTGTGGTCTCAGTTCAGACCTGATGCTAAAATGTCTTTGATACTTTATGTACCTTCAGTTTTCTTACCTCTGATCAGCTGACTTGTCCATGTTTCAAGTCAACAGGTGGACTCTTAGACTGATCAGTCTCCATGGACACAGCTGGACACAGGAGACAAAAACAAGACAAAGACTTTAACAGTCTGACATGTTCCTTAAAAACTGTTCTGAGTGAATGGTACGTTAGAAAGGATCTCATCTACTCAACACAGGGTTAGATTTTAAATTGTGTTCCAAGTCTGGAATCAACAATATATTTATTATAGTCCTTAGATTTGGTGCAATAACCTCAGAATCTAAAATCTCAAGATGAACCCTACTGAAGGACGTCCCACTGTCCCACTCGTCTCCAGTTCTTCAGTTTACCTCCGTGGTAGTTACTCTAGAAGCAGCTATTGTCATTTAGTCTATTTCCTTGGTGTCCAGTCTGAATAAGCTGCTTTTCTTTGTTTGCTCCAGGTGCAGCCCACGCTCCAGCCTTTCTCACCAGCCAGCTCCTCCTGATCTTTTTGTTTATGTGGAACTCTGCTGGACTTTTGTTTTCATTAAAGTCCTGTCCTTGAGCCTGAACTCTTGAGTCTAGCGTCTGGGTTCTTTCCTTCCAGTTGTCCACATCATAACACTGACCTACTGTATGTTAAAAACAACAGTGACCTGTCAAGTTGATCATTGGTATGATCCATGATGATTCATTCATCTGTTAGAAACTCTTTGTCTCCAGACTCTTTAAAGAACCCAGCCTGAAAATGTGACGGTGAGAAGAAAACAACTTGGCTTTAAGAGGAAGGAACCTTGAACAGAACCAGAACCAGAAGCAGCTCATATGGAGGAACCATCTACTTGAGTCCAGATGAGTAGAGACAGAAAAAGAGAGAGAAGAGGAGGAACAAGATGATAAATCCATCTGTCACACAAATATGTGGTTTAGCATCAATATGATAAAAAGTAGAGAACAAGATGATGCATGTTTCATGAGACTCTGAGATCAGATGGAGCCTTAAAGGAGCTCGGATGGAAGGAGGAGGATTTAAAGTCTGGATTTTACAGAGATCCACTGAAGAGAAGCTGAAACTCTCTGATTCCTGTCAATGCTCTGGCTGCAGCATTTTTAAAGAGATGTTTGAATCAACCTGATAATAATGAACAATAAAGAGAGTGATCCAGTTAATGAGACATGTCCAGATTTCTCTGGTAGGATTCTCACCTGTTGAACTCGCTTCAGGTCGACTTTCAGACACTTTCCACCTTCATGTGTTGAGAAGAAGCTGCTCATTCTCTCTGTGAGGACACCGTCATTTCCTCAGAACTTCAGAGTGACGTTAAATCCAGTTGAACCTGTAGAGGAAATAAAGCAGAAAGAATCAGAGAGCGTTTCCTGACTCCTCCTTGTTACCTTTCAATCATTGATCTGATTGTAGACGTAGAGATCAACCTTTGGACTAAAGTTTGGGACAAAGTCAATGATTTTCATTAGGATTTAAAGATACAGATGAATATTTAAAGACACAACTTGAATTCTTTACTAAAACTAATCTTCTCTAGCTGAACTCTAAAACTACAAGAAACTGTTGAGGAGAAAAGAAAGAAATATGTGACTGCAATAAAAAGAAAGAGATTCCCACAGACACATGAAGACACACACAGTGTGAACAAACAGCTGCTCAGTGGATGAACTTTGACCTCCAGGTCAGAATCACCTCTGGTTTCAGGCTTCAGCTCAACCAGCGACTTCTTCTCCGTCTTCAGTAGAAACTCCAGGAAAAGCTCAGCATGGCAGAGAGGACGACGTCGGGAGAGGACGCAGCACAGCTGGACTTCCTGCAGTTTAATGATCTGGTCTGTGAGACGCTTGGAGGGAAGGTGAGTCAGCTGCTACCTGCACATGATCAGATACAGCAGCTATAAAAATATACAGCGCCAAGAAAATGTCTGAACTCTGGACCTGGACTTACTACAAAGATCAGAAAGGTGCCACAGTGATGAACAGGTCATTCATTAAAAGAAGAAATACAAAGGAGACATTATGAGCAGGTAGAGTCCAAACAGAACAACAGACCAAGACAGACAACATCCAGGAAACACAGTCAGAGAGCAGCAAGATGTCTTTGTTTCAGCTTGTTCTTTAATTGATACCATGATCTAAAGGACTGAGAACCTTCACAGACTCTCAGTACTTATCAAAACATCATCTGATGACTTTAAAGTATTGATGAGTTCAGTGGAGACTCTGTGTTGATGCTGGATCCTCTCTCATGAACTGCTCTGCTCACTAGTAACACATGCTTGTTGTTCTCACAGGTTATCTTTGCTACAGACGAATGGTTTGCTCCTGCTAAAAACCTGCTGAAGGTACTCTGATCATATATATAGTAGCAGTACTATCAGTCATAAAGTCATGTCTCCTCATAGGATCAGCCACGTCTTATCTGCTGCTGTTCCCTTTTCATCTTCCAGCTTTTAAAACACTTTCCCTGTTAACTCTGTGTTGGTACAGAGAGAGCCGCCACAGTTCATCTCCTCTGCCTTCACTGAGTTTGGAAAGTGGATGGACGGATGGGAGACGAGGAGGAAGAGAATCCCTGGTTAGTGAAGTTCACTGATGTTCACTTGTTTTTAGTATTTTAAACCTTCAGTGATGTCAACATGGACAGATGTTCACTGAGTTATCAGAGGAGAGAGATGATGTTTACTGACAGATGATGTTTATGGTCCACACACATATTTATTTCACATTTTAAATGTCCATCCAACAGTAACATCAACATTACTGAAGTGCAAACCAAGCAGTCCATTTATGTCTGACACTGTTCAACGTTATGTTATTTTAGACCTTTAGCTCAGACTTAAAGTCACTATAAAGACCTGAGGCTTCAACACATGATGGAAATGATTCATGAACCTCAACAACAGAAAGACCGGATTAGACTAAAACCACATGGAAAGATCCAGATCAGTTGTAGATCAGGATCAGATCAACCTAAACCAGAATGACTGCTGCTGGTCTGCTCACATTCAGACAAATGAAGGAAGATTATTGGATGATGCTTCACAGTCCAGATGGACAAGGAGACCAAACAATCTGTGAATGGATCCCAGGAGTTTCTGAAGGTAAAGAAGTAGAGTATTCTGCAGAGGTTGAGTCATTATTGGCTGAGTTTGACCTGAAGACAAAACTAAAGGGACAATCAGCAGCTGAGGACAGCTGCAGTAAAGACCTGGCAAAGCCTCACAAAGAAGGAAACTCATTCTTGGATGATCTCCATTGGTTGTAGAGCTCAGACCATCATCGTCTGTCCACACAGACACAGATCTGTAGAAGATCAACATGATACGATTTAACCAAGTAAAAGGACAAGGCTGTAATTTAAAGTTGTATCTGAGATGGACAGTAGAACATTATCTTTGTGGACTGTAGACTAGTGATGATGATGATGATGATGATGAAGATGCATTTTATTTATAAGCGCCTTTCAAAACAGCCAAGGTCAGCGTACAGGTAAAACAGGGTTTAAAATACGTATCAGGCATCAAAAGCATTTAACAAACTATGAGACACTAAAAGAGAAAAAGAGAAAAGATTAAAAATGTGGAGAGAGTGACTCAAGGAGGGTATGATTTCAGAAACAGGTGGTTTGAGATGGGATCTGAAAAGTGTGCCGTCCAGGACGACACCCAAACTCTTGACTTGAGGGGAGGGGGAGACAGAGGAGTTGTCAGTAGTGATGGTGAAACTGTTGGCTTTGGAGAGGGTGGATTTAGAAGCAATGAGAAGAAGCTCAGAGGGAGGGTGGAGGTGGGGTTAGAGGAAAGGTAGAGCTGGGTGTCGTCTGCATAGCAGTGAAAGTGAATATTGTATTTATGGAATATGTGACCAAGGGGGAGGAGGTACATGATGAAGAGGACTGGACCGAGGACAGAACCTTGTGGTACACCAGAGGACATGGCTGATGGTAACCTTATATAAGAGTTGTCAGTCATATTTGAAGAGATACTTGTCTGTAATTATGTTCCTACCTTCAGAGTACTGCAGTTACCCGTAGCCCGGGACATAAAGGAGGAAACCTATGTCTTAGTTACGTCCATGGCTTCAGAGTTCAGACAGTCATTGTCTGCTAAGGACTATTAACCCTTGTGTACCATTGGGGATGAAAACAGCCACTTGGAGTCATTTTTAATATTAATTTGACCATAACTTTCACTCTGTTGCACCAAATGGACTGATTTTTGCTGAGTAACCTCAATTTTACATCAATTTTGAAAATATGATCTGAAAACTTTCATTAGGCCAATAATACCCTGTGGGCAAATTTATTACCTTTTCATATCGTTAGTGGCTGAAAACAGCCACCAACTTTGACTGCTGTAAAAATATATCAGATAAATATTTTTTTCAACCTTTTTTGCTTAAATCTGTTAATCGGCTTCATCTCTGATCAAAACTACTAAATATCAAAAAATAAATCAAAATTTTAACCATTTTAATGACAATTTAGTAAATAAAGTTACTGACATGGGGAACATTTCACACAAAATGACCTATTTTCAACATAAAAGAAGATTGGAAGCAGATTTTTACCTGTTATCACAGTCTTGGATATGTCAAAGAATAGTAACATCATTGATTTTGAAGCATATTTGATTTTTGAGCAGCATCTGATTTTCATTAAAACTTCTTTTCATACCGTTAGTGGCTGCTTTTGCCCCATTGACTCCCATTATAACCATATTACACAGGGTTTAAGGAAGTATTAAATATTAACATTTATTTATGATATGACAATATTTGAACTTGTTGTGGTTAGTTGTGTGTTTTGTCATAAACACTTTTATATTTTTTTGGTCTCTGTCGTTGCTGAAGGTCACGACTGGTGCATCATCCAGCTGGGAGTACCAGGACGGATCTACGGCTTTGATGTGGACACGTCCTTCTTCACGGGAAACCACTCGCCTTACGTCTCCATCCAGGCCGGCTGTCTGGGTACCAGCTGTTCTGCCTCCTCCTCCTCATCATCATCATCATCATCACTACAGGGCTTCACTGATCTAGCTCCTCCCCTTCTCTCAGCAGACCAGCAGCCCAGCTTCACACAAGAGGGAGACCGGACTGGCATGGCCGCCTCCGACAGTCAGATGGCTGCTGTCGCCAAGGTAACGCAGAAGGTCAAATGACAGCCAGCTGGTCACTGTGGTTACTGGCTACCGTGGCGACACAGGATGGTGTTTGATCAATGTGACCTGGAGCTGATGCTGCTTTGATTGACAGCTGGGCTCGGGGGCGTGGCCAGAGTTGGTGGGTGTGTCAGCGCTGCAGCCGGGGTTCTCAGACTGTTGCCACAACTACTTCAAAGTCAACTTTAATAGGAGAGTAACACACCTGCGCCTCAACATGTACCCAGGTACCCACACACACACACACACAGACACACACACACACACACACACACACACACACACACACACACACACACACACACGCACACACGCACACACGCACACACGCACACACACGCACACACACACACACGCACACACACGCACACACACGCACACACGCACACACGCGCACACACGCACACACACACACACACACACACGCACACACACACACACACACACACACACACACACACACACACACACACACACACACGCACACACGCACACACACACACACACACACACACACACGCACACACACCACAGTGCTGAAGGTGTGTGTGTCCTCAGACGGAGGGATAGCCAGACTGAGGGCGTACGGCGTCGGACAGAGAGACTGGTCGTCTGTCTCCACCAATCAGAGCGTCGACCTGGTGGCCATGACCAATGGGGGAGTCTGCCTCGGCTACAGCGACGCCCACTTTGGACATCCACGCAACATGATTGGTTGGAATCAGTTGAAATAATCAGTGCATTGGGCTTTTCTTCTTCTTTTGCTGTGTACAGTGTTAACAGTGTCACACTGACTGATGAACTGATGAACTGATGAACTGATGAACTGATGAACTGATGAACTCTCTGGCAGGACTTGGACGAGCTGCCAACATGGCCGACGGCTGGGAAACAGCCCGTAGACTGGACCGACCCAAAGAACTGAAGGTTTGAACGAAAACAGTAGAAGAAGTTTCAGTCCCTAAACAGGAAGTAACAACACTTTGACAATCTAAAAAGTTTTTCAAAAAGGAAACTGGACTTGTAGATTTTGAAGAAGACGTTTCATCCGAGTATCTTCTTCAGTTCTGAGGGACTGGTGGGAAGTCTGAGGTTTAAATAGGAACTCCTCCTGAGAAACTAGCTTGTTATGCTAATAACCTGAAACTGGTGCAGCTATTCCCACTAACCACTGGGTACTTACCTGATGTGAGGGGGGACTGTTTTGGAAAAACCTTCACTAAACAGAGGAGGTGGACTGAGATTTAATCTGACATCTATTTACAGTTTGAACTTCTGTCCCTAAGATGTTTCAGTCTCATTCACACCTTGACACTGGAGACTCTGAGGGACAAGAGTCGTTAGAGAACCATTCATAGAGAAGAGGACAGGGACCAAAACAGTCCCCCCTACAACAGGTAAGTACCCAGTGGTTAGTGGGAATAGCTGCACCAGTTTCAGGTTATTAGCATAACAAGCTAGTTTCTCAGGAGGAGTTCCTATTTAAACCTCAGACTTCCCACCAGTCCCTCAGGACTGAAGAAGATACTCGGATGAAACGTTTTGGATCAACATGACCTGGATGACTGAGAACACTTTGACAAGAAGGAGAAAATGAGCCAGAAACAACTTTAATAAACGTCCTCACTTTCATAAATGTCTCCAGACGTCCTCAGACTGTCTAAAACACGTCACACTCTTGACTCCACCCAGTGTCCTCTCTGTCCTCCTGTCTTTGGTCCACGCTGTGTTAAATGCCTCCCTGGCTGTTGTCTTGCAGGCAGACCAGCGGGGCATCCTGCAGGTCCCGGGCTGGGAGTGGGCCGTGTTTCGTCTCGGTCAAGCCGGACTGATCCGTGACATTGAAGTGGACACCAACCACTTCAAAGGTGGAGACGCGTCATGAAGGTGGAGTTTCATTTCCTCTGAAATCAAACTCAGCTTTTCTTTGTTCTTGCGTCCAGGTAACTTCCCGGACTCCTGCAGGATGGAGGCGTGCACGCTGACCCCTGAGGAGGAGGCCGAGTGCATCAGGACCAGGTGGAATTGTGGGAAATGGGAGGTCCTCCTCCCCCCTCAGAAGGTGAGTGTTTCACCTCTCACATATCTTTCATGAACTCATCTTGGTCACCGTCGTCTTTGTCTCTGCTGCAGCTGCGTCCTCATCACCGTCATCACTACGGTCAAGCAGAGCTGAAGCTGAGTCGTCCCGTCAGCCACGTCCGTCTCATCATCGCTCCGGACGGGGGAGTCAGCCGCCTCCGCCTCTGGGGTCGACCTTGGCCGCTCGCTCCGGCCAATCAGAAGAGGCCGTCGTCCAAACTCTGACGCTCAGAGCTCGTCCTGTAAAGAAAGAACTCAGAGATGATGTGATGACGTCTTTACCAGCTGATTGGTTTGGTTTCCTTCTGTCTCTGTCTCAAATAAAGCAACCATTACCCACAATCCTCTCTGATTCTTGTCATCACATTCAGGTGTGAACACTGATCTGGTCTCTAGAGTCCAGGTGTGAACACTGATCTGGTCTCTAGAGTCCAGGTTAAACAGGTCCAGGTGTGAACACTGATCTGGTCTCTAGAGTCCAGGTTAAACAGGTCCAGGTGTGAACACTGACCTGGTCTCTAGAGTCCAGGTTAAACAGGTCCAGGTGTGAACACTGATCTGGTCTCTAGAGTCTGGGTTAAACAGGTCCAGGTGTGAACACTGATCTGGTCTCTAGAGTCCAGGTTAAACAGGTCCAGGTGTGAACACTGATCTGGTCTCTAGAGTCCAGGTTAAACAGGTCCAGGTGTGAACTCTGATCTGGTCTCTAGAGTCCAGGTTAAACAGGTCCAGGTGTGAACACTGATCTGGTCTCTAGAGTCCAGGTTAAACAGGTCCAGGTGTGAACACTGATCTGGTCTCTAGAGTCCAGGTTAAACAGGTCCAGGTGTGAACACTGATCTGGTCTCTAGAGTCCAGGTTAAACAGGTCCAGGTGTGAACACTGATCTGGTCTCTAGAGTCCAGGTTAAACAGGTCCAGGTGTGAACACTGATCTGGTCTCTAGAGTCCAGGTTAAACAGGTCCAGGTGTGAACACTGATCTGGTCTCTAGAGTCCAGGTTAAACAGGTCCAGGTGTGAACACTGACCTGGTCTCTAGAGTCCAGGTTAAACAGGTGCAGGTGTGAACACTGATCTGGTCTCTATAGTCCAGGTGTGAACCCTGATCTGGTCTCTAGAGTCCAGGTGTGAACACTGATCTGGTCTCTAGAGTCCAGGTTAAACAGGTCCAGGTGTGAACACTGATCTGGTGTCAGTCCACATGTGGAGGTGGTCTGGAACACATGTGACCTCCTTCCTCTGGTAGAGTGAACACACAATGAGTCCTGGGTCACATTAAAGACCAGCTACTCACCAGGGCTGATCTGAGGAAGAGGAGGAGAACTCATTCATTCATCCATCAGTAGATGAACAGACTCTAGGTGGTGTTTCATCTTGGGTTCACCTGGACAACACTGTGAGTAAGCATCAGTGATTTCTTCATCAGTTTCACAGAAACATTCACTTGATAAACATGACCTGAGGAAGACATGCTCCAGGGTTCACACGAAATAAAATGACTCTGTAATGAGAGGATGAGACACTTTAATGACCCAGTGAGGTTTGATCCTGCCAGTGTGCCTTTGAGCAAGACCCTGACCCTCCTGACCCTCCTGACGGCTGACCTGATCTCACTCCTGGAGGTCTGATCATCTGCAGCTGTGACGTCAATAAAGATGAAGCACAGAGAGGAAATGAAAGTAATGAGCTCACATCCATCATTCTGT
Organism: Planiliza haematocheilus; assembly: GCA_005024645.1. Lineage (NCBI taxonomy): Eukaryota > Metazoa > Chordata > Actinopteri > Mugiliformes > Mugilidae > Planiliza > Planiliza haematocheilus. The sequence goes on from SRSE01000103.1 coordinate 324,423, forward strand.
GCTCTTTAAGCCCCGCCCCCTCCAGACGAACAAAAAGAAAGGCTGTGGAGTCTTAACCACTGTAACGTCTCAGAAACATGTTTGTGTGAATTCAGACTGATGAGATGTTTTCCAGCTGAAGGTTCTGGTTCTGGACTAAAGATGTTCAGAGCGTCAGTCGTCCTCTGGAAGTCGAGGCTCCTCTCAAGGTTTTCCAGTTTGTGAGATGTTCTGTCTTCAAGCTGCTTCACAGAAACCAACATTTATCTCAGTCCATTCTGAAGCTGTAGAACCATCCACAATGGAAAAAAGAAGAGGTCCTCATACAGAACCCTGTGGTACGCCTTCATTTAAATAAGCTGAACACAGATTTGGAACCTAGTCAGAACATTTACACACCACATGTCTCACGTCCATTCTACGTTTTATTTTCATATTGTATAGTTATACTTTTATATAATCCAAAAAGGTTCAAAAAAGGAAAATGCACTTGTAGATTTTTAGAGAAGACGTTTCATCTGAGTATCTTCTTCAGTTCTAGGGGACTGATGGGACGTCTGCGGGTTAAACAGGAACTCCTCCTGAGAATACCCGTCGTTATGGAACTTAGCTGCACCAGGTTCTGGTTATTAGCATAACAAGAAGTTTTTCAGGAGGAGTTCTTACAACTCAAGTTGCCTTTTTTGAAACGTTTTGGATAAACCATGACCTGGATGACTGAGAACCTTCATTTTATATTATTATATAAAAACAAGAACAAAAACTACACTAACTGATAATGTCACTGAAAAATGACTCAAAAAGTCGTTAAAGAGGAGATGAACACATCGTACACACTGTTGTGATATATTGATCATTGTGAGAGAACAGGTTAGAACCGCCTCTAATGACAGATCAACGTCCATCAGGTTAGAACCGCCTCTAATGACAGATCAACGTCCATCAGGTTAGAACCGCCTCTAATGACAGATCAACGTCCATCAGGTTAGAACCGCCTCTAATGACAGATAACGGATCAAAGTCCATCAGGTTCCTCTGCTTCACTCCGACCAAACAGGGGTGATGTCTTCTCGGGTTCTGCTGGTTCTCCTGGTTCTGCTGGGCTGTGTTCTGGTTGGGCTGCAGGCTCAGATCACACCAGGACATGAAGACGAAGGGACAGAAGATCTGAGAGTCCTGGTGAAGCAGCTGGCAGCCAGAGTGAAGAGACTGGAGGAGGAGAGGGAGGACAGAGGTCAGTCTGATGGACATGATGTTTGGTGGACGCTGTCCTCTGTCCAGACATGTTGATACGTGTGTTCAGCGTTTTAATGAAACCCTCTGACGTCCTCCAGGTAGACCTCAGGTGGCGTTCTCCACCTCCCTCTTCAACACCACAGAATGGACCAATCACGGGCCTTTTGAGACGGCCACGCCGCTGGTGTTCCAGAGGGTGACGACAAACATCGGAAACGCATACGACCCAGACACAGGTACGCCTCACCTGGTCAGGACCGGTTAGGGCAGCTTTAGGGTTCGTCCCCCTAAGTCCATGACTGTCCCACGAGCAAGCCCCACCCCCAGAACCTCCCCCAAGTCTAACACTGGGCTTGTTTCACCCCGGTCTTTGTCTGCAGGCGTCTTCACTGCCCCTGTGAGAGGACTCTACTACGTCAGCTTCACCGGTAACGTTGGAAGCTCGAGGTCCTTGAACGCAGCGCTGATGAAGAACGACCAGATCATGTTCGCCATCTTTGACACTAGGGGGCAACACGGCAGCGCCTCCAACAGCATGACGCTGGAGCTGGAGCAGGAAGACCGGGTCTGGATCACTATGTGGACAAAGAGCAGCATCTTTGACCAGAGTCGCCTCAGCACCTTCAGTGGCTTCCTGGTGTTCCCCACTGGGGGCGGAGTCTGAGACACCTGCCGATGGGGGAGAGAGGTAGACCTGCACCTGAGAGTTTACCACAGTAAACATGATCTGAAAGCTGTTTTATTTTGAAATGCTGGACAGGAAGCTGCAGCCTGTCACACAAATAAAAGCCTGTTATCTTGTCCTCCTGATGCTGTTGCTGCTTCACTCTGAAACATGTTTCATCTGCTTCACGTTCACTTTAAACTACATGTGTTAGCATGTTAGCTTCAGGCTAGCTGCTAGCTGGACCTGCTGCTCTCATTGGTTCATCTAATAGTGTCGTCGTCATAGCAACAGCTTCACTTCATATCAAACAGAAACAGTTCTTCTGGTTTTCAGGTTTTCACAATGTCTGAAAGGTTCTGCACTCACCTGTCACCTGGTTCTACCTGAGACAAAGAGTAGAGTGGCTGCAGTGTTCAAGACACCAGCGCCACCTACTGATAAAACCAGTCAATGACCTCTGAATTCTACCAGTGAACTGTAAAAGACAATGTCAGGACATCTGTCCATGAGCTGAATGTGAAGAGAAAAGACAAGGAGAACCAAGAACACAAGTGGTTCTACGTCAGAACGGTTAAAGAAGAACCAGATGAATGTTTAGGAACAAGTCAAAGTCCTGACCTTAATCCAAGAGAAATGTTGTTATTGGACCTGAAGCAGCAGATGCCGCTTGTCACCAGCAGGGGGCAGCAGAGACACGTCATCACAGTCTGATGATCTGATGTTTGTCTCTATCAGAAGAAGATAATGAGAAAAAGAGACATACATTAACTATGAGCCAGTGTCTCATGTCCTCCTGGTGTCCATGTGCTGGACCAATGAGGAGCTGCTGGCTAGACGTGTCTCTGCTGCAGGGCCTCCTGTCCTCTGCTGTCCACCATCTGTGTGAGGACATTGACAATGGCCTCATAAACGCTGGCAGACGTCCCCCAGGGACAGCAGGCGTCCCTCAGCTGGGCCCTGCGCCTGAGGATGTTACTTCATGAGCTTATTTCCCCTGAGACAACGCTCGCTGGACAAATCTGGTAAAAGCACGTTGGTGTGAATGGCTCCGGGACAAAGAGACGGCCTCATTAGCATTACGCTCAGCCTGACCCCTCCCCCTCTACTCCCCCTTTCATTTTATTGTCCCAAACGCTGGCTCTTAAAACCTGGACCAGGTTTGTTCTGTTTAGATTCAGGTCAGTGAGAAGACGTCGGCTTTAGAAAGAGAAGCAAAAATAAACGTTTCTGATGCAGCAGCTGATCAGTCTGTCACAAACAAAGCATGGTTAAAGACGCTTTACCAGGACCAGGACCTGGACCAGGACCAGGACCTGAACCAGGACCAGGATCTGAACCAGGACCAGGACCAGGACCAGGACCAGGACCAGGACCAGGACCTGAACCTGGACCTGGACCAGGACCAGGACCAGGATCTGAACCAGGACCAAGACCAGGACCAGGATCTGAACCAGGACCAGGACCAGGATCTGAACCAGGACCTGGACCAGGACCAGGATCTGAACCAGGACCAGGACTAGGACCAGGATCTGAACCAGGACCAGGACCAGGACCAGGACCTGAACCAGGACCTGGACCAGGACCAGGATCTGAACCAGGACCAGGACCAGGACCAGGACCAGGACCAGGACCTGAATCAGGACCAGGACCAGGACCAGGACCAGGACCTGAACCTGAACTATGAGACGGTTCAGTCCAGCTCTAACTACGCGCTTCATCAAAGACCTGGGGGGGGGGGGTCTGCCTCCTGAGCCCAGACTGAAAAGGGTCCTGATAGATGAAGGTTCTACCTCCCATTCTACTTAAGAACCTCTAGGAACCACAAGTAGACCTGAACTTTGAGACGGTCTGGTCCAACAAGGTCTTAGATACGAGCTAGACCTTTAAGACCACTGGATGGAAGAACCACCATGTGGTTCTTCCATCCAGTGATCCATTAGAGACCATCTGTCTCTAATGGATCAGAACCATCAACGCCTTAGTACAAGTACTTAACACATGAGAAAAACTCCAAGTAAAGACCCCCCTGCTGTAGTAGAGTAAAGGTAAAGGTGGAGGTGACTAGAGTTGTGTATTAATAGTGACGTCTGTGATCTTCTCCATAATGATCACACTGTGATACACTCAGAGCCTGTTACTGTCTTTTTTACTCTCAGCAGCAGAATACTAGTAAATATTCAGATCTGACAGGAATTATACCCAAAGTGTAAAAACTTGTTTAATGTCCTTCTGAATACTCTTCCAGATCAGATCAGTATCAGATCAGTATCAGATCAGTATCAGTATCAGTATCAGTATCAGTATCAGTATCAGATCAGATCAGATCAGTATCAGATCAGTATCAGTATCAGATCAGATCAGATCAGATCAGTATCAGATCAGTATCAGATCAGTATCAGATCAGTATCAGATCAGTATCAGATCAGTATCTATCAGATCAGTATCTATCAGATCAGCATCTATCAGATCAGTATCAGATCAGTATCAGTATCAGATCAGTATCAGATCAGATCAGTATCAGTATCAGATCAGATCAGATCAGATCAGTATCAGATCAGTATCAGATCAGTATCTATCAGATCAGTATCTATCAGATCAGCATCTATCAGATCAGTATCAGATCAGTATCAGTATCAGATCAGTATCAGATCAGTATCAGTATCAGTATCAGATCAGTATCAGTATCAGTATCAGTATCAGTATCAGATCAGATCAGATCAGTATCAGATCAGTATCTATCAGTATCAGATCAGTATCTATCAGATCAGATCAGTATCTATCAGATCAGTATCAGATCAGTATCAGATCAGTATCTATCAGATCAGATCAGTATCAGTATCAGTATCAGATCAGTATCAGATCAGTATCAGTGTCAGTATCAGTATCAGATCAGTATCAGTATCAGTATCAGATCAGATCAGTATCAGATCAGTATCTATCAGTATCAGATCAGTATCTATCAGATCAGATCAGTATCTATCAGATCAGTATCAGATCAGTATCAGATCAGTATCAGATCAGTATCAGATCAGTATCTATCAGATCAGATCAGTATCAGTATCAGATCAGATCAGATCAGATCAGTATCAGTATCAGATCAGTATCTATCAGATCAGTATCTATCAGATCAGTATCTATCAGTATCAGATCAGTATCAGATCAGTATCAGATCAGTGTGGCTTCTTGTCGTCTACAGGATTCACCAGTTCCAGCTTCTTTCATGCTACTAACCACGTTCTCATTGTTCCTCAATAGTACTTTAGTCTTTATACTCTGAGACAGTATCATGTAGTACTTTAGTCTTTATACTCTGAGACAGTATCATGTAGTACTTTAGTCTTTATACTCTGAGACAGTATCATGTAGTACTTTAGTCTTTATACTCTGAGACAGTATCATGTAGTACTTTAGTCTTTATACTCTGAGACAGTATCATGTAGTACTTTAGTCTTTATACTCTGAGACAGTATCATGTAGTACTTTAGTCCTTATACTCTGAGACAGTATCATGTAGTACTTTAGTCCTTATACTCTGAGACAGTATCATGTAGTACTTTAGTCTTTATACTCTGAGACAGTATCATGTAGTACTTTAGTCTTTATACTCTGAGACAGTATCATGTAGTACTTTAGTCTTTATACTCTGAGACAGTATCATGTAGTACTTTAGTCCTTATACTCTGAGACAGTATCATGTAGTACTTTAGTCTTTATACTCTGAGACAGTATCATGTAGTACTTTAGTCTTTATACTCTGAGACAGTATCATGTAGTACTTTAGTCCTTATACTCTGAGACAGTATCATGTAGTACTTTAGTCTTTATACTCTGAGACAGTATCATGTAGTACTTTAGTCCTTGTACTCTGAGACAGTATCATGTAGTACTTTAGTCTTTATACTCTGAGACAGTATCATGTAGTACTTTAGTCTTTATACTCTGAGACAGTATCATGTAGTACTTTAGTCCTTGTACTCTGAGACAGTATCATGTAGTACTTTAGTCCTTGTACTCTGAGACAGTATCATGTAGTACTTTAGTCTTTATACTCTGAGACAGTATCATGTAGTACTTTAGTCTTTATACTCTGAGACAGTATCATGTAGTACTTTAGTCTTTATACTCTGAGACAGTATCATGTAGTACTTTAGTCTTTATACTCTGAGACAGTATCATGTAGTACTTTAGTCTTTATACTCTGAGACAGTATCATGTAGTACTTTAGTCTTTATACTCTGAGACAGTATCATGTAGTACTTTAGTCTTTATACTCTGAGACAGTATCATGTAGTTTCAGTGTTTCCTCATAAAATCAAACCCTGAACAATCATCCATTCATCGTCTGAGTCTGATGACATCATCAGTGAGGGACCCCCCCCCCCCCCCCCCCCCCCCCCTCTCACCATCTGCCACAGCTGTTGCTCGCCCCGACCGTTGCTCTGATTGACAATGAACCCAAAGGCGCGTTGATAATTACAGCAACTTCTCCTGGTTTCAGTTCCTCCTTTCAGAATTCATCAGGCTCCATCTGCTGCAGTCTGACCACCTCCTCCCCTCCTTGATTCATCTGAACTGGATTAAAATACGTCGATGGTGAAACAGGAGTGAAACCTGGAGTTAATCTGAACCGGATTAAGACGTGAAGATCCATTAAAGTTCAGACCTGGGACCAGAGGAGAGGCTTTAATGTTTTAGTTCTGAGCTGATCTGTCTCTGGACGTCTCCTGATCCTGATGGGGGAGGAGGATGAAGCCTCTCTGGCCTAAATCCTCCCCCCTCCTCCCTTTCCTCCCTTTCATACTATAATAGAGAGTCCCACAGAGAGATGGGGGGGGGGGTCTTATTAACAGCTTGGTCCCTTGTTTGTGTCTTTACAAAAACCAGCTGCTCCCCTCTCAGACTGAAGGAGGACGAATATGTCCTGAGGTCCTGAGGTCCTGAGGTCTGGAGGTCTGGAGATCTGGAGGTCCTGGGGTCCTGAGGTCCTGAGGTCTGCAGGTCCAGAGGTCTGGAGGTCCTGGGGTCTGGAGGTCCTGGGGTCCTGAAGTCCTGAGGTCTGGAGGTCCTGGGGTCTGGAGGTCCTGGGGTCCTGAAGTCCTGAGGTCTGGAGGTCCTGGGGTCTGGAGGTCCTGGGGTCCTGGGGTCCTGAGGTCCTGAGGTCCTGAAGTCCTGAGGTCTGGAGGTCTGGAGGTCTATGGACTCTGGTCTGTCTGGTACAGGATCATCTCTGGTCTGACTCAGTTTAGTCTCTGGTTTATTCTCAGTTAAAGGGTTTGAACCGTCATCTGTAGAACCAGTGGACACCATGACGGCTCCTCTAAGTATGTGGAGCTCCCCCTGGTGGCTGGCTGCAGGACACGTCATAAGCCCCGCCCCTTCCACACTGCACTTATGTTTTAGGTCGTTAAAAAGAAGCGAATATGAAGAAGAACAACACGAAGTAGAACGACAACAACAAGGAGGAGAAGGAGCATCTCCTGACTTCCTGTTTCCACCTGAGCAGCAGCTCGACCTTTGACCCCTGTGCTCCAAGACCACAGCCACATTCCTGAATAATGGCTGAGCTCATGTTAGTGAAAGGAGTCCCACACCAGCCTGTAGTGGTGTGAACGGCAGCGATGGTCCCGCGGCTGGACTCGGTTTCACGTCTTAAACAGACTTGACTGTGAGACTGACCGATCAACAGCAAACTATCAGTCACGTGTTCAGGTTAAAGGTCACGGACCATCTTTGTAGTGTGAGCTCATGCTCCTCGGCTGCTGGTACATTAAGCTAGCTTCTCATTAGCTTGTTAGCTTAGCCAAGTAGCAGCTGATGTGAGCATCTGCCAAACTTTTCTTGGGCTCACCAACACAGAAGACAGAGAGTAGTAAAGTACAAAGGCTGACATGAATCCATTCACAGCTTCACCCTGACATAGTCACAGTGAGACAGTGGATGGCAGCATGAGTCACTCAGTGTGAAGGAAGCCGATGGCATTAGAGGTAAAGGACTTCTTAAAACCCCCTGACCAGAGGGGCTCTGTAGCGCCTCCCAGACTGATGATTCAGGGTGGAGCTATCTGCCAGGGTTAGCTTAGCTTTCCTCCTCGTCCTCTCAGTACAGATTTGGGCTTTTGCCGTTGCTACGATCCTGTTGAGTTTGTTCCTTCACTTCCAGCTTAAGTGTCCCAGAGAGCAGAGAGATGGAACGTTAGGACGTTCTCTATGTGAGTAAACACAAGCTCCAGAGTCACTGGACTGACCAGAAGACAGCTCCGTCTCCTCAGAAGGGGAAGCCGCCATGAACGTCCAGAACTGTGCCAAGGTATTTCAAAGTTTCCACAGGTTCAACAAGTCGACCACCAAGTGAAACCTCTACTGTCACATCTGGTTTTGTGCAGATGACCAGCTCCTTTGTTTTTGGAACATGGCTAAAGGCACCATGCTTGAGACGCCTCAATGTGAGACAGGAGGTCTCACCAGGACTGTTATCAGGAAGAAGTCCACTAATGTCACCTGCATATGATCAGCCTTTAGTTACGATCATTATCATGAACATGACTCCTATGACGTAACCATGGTAATCCTATAAGTTTAAACATCTCAGAGGTTCTTCTAGAACTCAGGAACGTTTAAAGACCCATGAACACTGTCTTTAAATCCTGCTGCCGTCGCCATGGAAACGTCTCATCACAGTTTTATTGTTTATTTAACATTTATTTTAGTTTCTTCCTCTCACGGTGTTTGAAACCATCATGTTTAATCGTGTTGATCCACAGATTAACCGCCAATAAAAACCTGTTACACGTCGATTAAACTTCGATTAAACTTCGATCACTTTCTCTGATTATTTATCAATCACTGAGTTGAAGCGATGGCCGTTCGGCGGTGGGCGGGGCCGAGGAGGGATTCACCGCTGCGATTGGCTGAGGGAGCGGTGGAGGCGGGAAGGTTTTGGAGAAGATGAGCTGTGATTGGTTGAGGGCGGTAACGCCGTGCGCATGCTCGGCCGGTTAATAAGACGCCGGTTTGGAGGAGAGACGCCGTCGGGGAGCGACAGCGGAGAGTCTGCGGGGGAACAGAAACAGAAGTTAGGGCCATGGTTCAGCACACGGAGCCCCCCGGGACCGGGATCACCACCGCTGACCCGGAGCAGAGGGGGCTGCTGGCGCCGCCGGCGGGCAGCCCCGGGCCGCTGAAGCCGGACTGGTGTAAGACGGCGTCGGGTCACATCAAGCGTCCGATGAACGCCTTCATGGTCTGGTCCAAGGTGGAGAGGAGAAAGATCATGCTCCAGGCTCCGGACATGCACAACGCCGAGATCTCCAAGCGGCTCGGGAAGCGCTGGAAGATGTTGAAGGAAGCCGAGAAGGTCCCGTTCATCCGGGAGGCGGAGCGGCTCCGGCTGCAGCACATGGCCGACTACCCGGACTACAAGTACCGGCCCAAGAAGAAGCCCAAGACGGACGGATGTGCGTTTCCTGCGGGGAAAGCAGCCGCTCAGTCACCGGAGAAAAACGGACTCGGGAACAAACTTCCCGCAAAGAAGTTCTCCAAATCCGTCAAGCCGCTGGTCGGGTCCCGCCGGCTCCCGGAGCCCCGTTACCGGTACCTGCTGACCCCCGGCAGCCTCGTTAAACGGGACTTTACTGATGACGACGACGAGGAGGAGGAGGATGACGACGATGATGAGGAGGAGTCCGAGGAGGAGCCGGAGCTGAAGGCGGAGGAGGAGGACGAGCAGTCCCGGTCCAGCCGGAGTCTGAGCTCCGGTCCGGAGTCGGAGGGCAGCGGCGTGTTCGAGTCCTCCGGTCGGCTCTTCTACAGCTTCAAGAACATCACCCGGACCCCCGCCAGCACCCCCTCCTACCCGGCCTCCCTCTCCCCGGCGTCCCGGTCCGGCTCCACCTCCTCCTCCAGCTGCGGGGAGGACCTGGACGACCTCCCTGCGGAGGCTGGGGACTACTTCACCGGCTCCTCCACAGCCCCAGAGCCGTGGAGCTCGTCCTCCAGCGCGGCCCCAGGGAACCTGAGCCTGTCCCTGGTGGACCAGGACCTGGACCGGTTCGGCGGCGAGGGCAGCCTCAGCTCCCACTTCGACTTCCCGGACTACTGCACCCCGGAGCTGAGCCAGATGATCGCAGGGGGCTGGCTGGAGGCCGACCTCTCGGACCTGGTCTTCACCTACTGACCCCGGGGAGGGTGGGAGGGGTGGAGGACATTCTGGAGGTTCTGGAGCTCCGGGGCCAGTCGGGGACTCGGGGTCCCTCCAACAGGGTTTTATGGATTTCTTGTTCTGGGTCAGAACCAGGACCAGGACCAGAATCAGGACTATGCATTAGCACAGAGACTTTAGTTGAACCAGACGTACCTCACCTTTCTACCAGAACCCAACAGGCTGCAGGTTCTTTTTGTACAGGCACTAGAGAGCAGGAGGGTTGTGGGTTTGAATCCCGCCCTGCTCCAGATGTAGCAGAGGCCTCGTTCTTCAGCCTCGTGTTTGAGTTGAGATGTTTTTGTTTTTGTGCAGCGGAGGAGGAGAACGGAGAGGAGGTGCTTTCCTTTGCTTTGTTTGAATAAATCAGCTGGAACTGATCCGACTGCTCATTGGTTCAAGACTCGCTTATTAAATGTGACGTCATCAGGTCTCTCATTAAACATCTTCATCTCAGGTCTGAGCCTCGTCTTCATCAGCTGCTTCGCTTTAATTATCCAGTTTATTTAAAAGGTTCATTTAATGACGCAATCAGCTGATAGCGTCGTCATGGAAACGGCCCTTTAATGACCTTAAGCTTTATTTAAAACTAAACAATAAAAACTCATAAATCATGTTTTAACTATTTAATTATAATATATAAATATAATAATTAACATTAATAATGATCTAGTTCTGTTTTATTTAACTTTGTTTTTCTTCCACAATGAACCTTAGATCATCATCATCATCATCATCATCATCATCATCATCATCATCATCATTATCAGTGCACCAGGCCGGGGGTCAAAGGTCAGACTGAGGCCCGGGGCGTCTGGTGTCGGGACAGAGACAGGAAACAGACGTCTGACCCGGTCTGACCCGGTCTGACCCGGTCTGACCCGGTCTGGGTCAGAGCCAGAACAGGAAGTGGTTTCTGTTAGTTCATCAGTGCTTCTTATCTTCATCTTCATCTTCATCAGCACATGGAACTGTTTAGTCTGAACAGCTGATCTCTGTCTCCCTCTGCTGGACACCAACTCCCAGCATCCTCTCTGTCTGCAGCAACATTCACTCTAAATAAAATGATAAAAACACAGTGGACTGTTCCTTTAAGAGGAGGGGGTGACGGGGAGTCCTGGTCCTGGTCCTGGTCCAGGTCCAGGTCCTGGTCTTGGCACACCTGGCAGGTATCCACTGACATTAACCTGTAGCTCACTCTTAATTAGACATGGGAGTAAAATCTGCAGTTTTCTGAATGGACTCTGGTTGAGAAGGTCCAAGCAGATTAAATAAACAGATGAAAGTTTATTTCAGGAGGAGCTTTATAAAAGGTAGAAAACATTTAGACTGGATGGATGATGAGTCTGACTGCTGAGGGGACATGGGACGTCCTGCAGACCTCCTCCTGAGTCCAGAGGACAGACCAGGACAGAGCTGGACCTCTCCATCAGTCCATCTGGTCTCTCTCTGTGACTCCACCAGCAGAACATGGTCTCATAGAAGGTCCTCCTGAGTAGTGTCCTCAGTGTCCTCAGCACTGTCCCTCCCTGTAGAGGACATTAGTGTTGTCCAACCAGTCCAGTTTATTATTAACTTTATTGTTTTAATTAAAGCTGGTCCAGAGATAAGAGACAGAGACAGTGAGGACATAGTATTTATTTATTTATTTAATTCACAGCTGATACATGCTCAGGAGAGACACCGTGACACTGAGACACTGAGACACTGGGACACTGAGACACTGGGACACTGGGACACAGATCACAACAATGAGAAGAACTACTACTCTACTTCAAATGTCAACACATCACTAAGTCAGGCTTTTATTGTGAAGGAATAATTCAGATCATTTAATTATCTCTGTTTTATTGTCTCGTTCAGATTCATTCAATCTAAATTATTATTTATTTTTTCTGACTCCATCTTTGATCACGACTAAAAAACAGCTGGTACGTTATTCTACTGACCACATGATGGCGCTGTGTGCAGGTCAGACCTTCGTTAGAGTCAGGACACATGCCACAGTAGAAGAAGAAGAAGAGGAAGAAGACAGCGTGAACAAGTGTGGCTGACGGCCTGTAGCATGTTAGCTAGCGTTAGCCTACAGGTTAAACACCGTGTCCCAGAGTTGATGGTGACTCTGGTTTCTTCTTTCTGGTGAGTAGCAGCACTGACTGGAGAACGTTCCTAACATTAACCTCAGCGTTGATGGTGGAGGAACAACATGTAACTCAGACAGAACTGAAGATGACATCACACCCCAGACCATGACCATGACCTGTTCACAAGGTGGTGCCTCCATTCTGTTATCAGAGCTGGAAATAAGAGAGAAAAGCCAGTTTATCAGTCAGAGAACGATGGAGGGTTCTCTCAGAGGGTTCTCCCATGATTCTTCAGTCTGGGACTGAGTCTGGTCTTGATCTTGTGGATGAGGTCCTTGGACTAAGGGGTGACCTGCACGGGACATGTCTTTAAGGGTGTCACAGCTGTGGTGTCTCTGCCACCATCGTATGCTTCAGGTCCAGAGCTTCCTCCCTGCTCTGCACAAGGCGATGGCTTGAGACAGATTTGTGTTGTCATCGTGGCAACACTTCAAAAAGGTTCTTCAGTGACCTGCTTCATGGTCAGCCAAGACACTGACCACGTTTACATGGTCTAGTGTCCTGATTTTGATCGGGATATTGAAGTATCCTGGCTTTGTGTTTGTCCATGTAAACACCATATGGGTTAGGGTTAGGCCCATATCCCGATTTCAAGAAACCCGGCTTTACTACCTGGAGTGCTCTGATAGAAGCCTGGATACTGGAGCATGTATTCACCTTATCCTGATCTCTGACGGCTGCCCACTGTCTGCACATGTGCGAGTGACGCTAAGCGACGCACTAGAAATACAAACAACATGGCGGCAACGAGAACTTCTCACTTTTGGAGCGATGAAGTAATGTAACTAAACATAACGACGTGTTTAGATGCAGAAAACACTGGAGAAGCTACGTGACGCTGGTTTTCCACCTCACTCCACTGAGCAAGTTGGTCGCAATGGAAACATTCAAAAAGACATAAACACACATGTGCAGATAAGATGAGAGAACAGGTTTCTGTTATTAATCTTGTATACGGGACATGAATGACCAGGTTTCTCTGTGTCATGTAAACATCATTACCTGGAGATGCTCAAAGCCTGGATACTAAAGACCAGGTAAACTCAGTCATTTATAGGCTTTTCACAAACAGATGAACTAATTAAACAACCTCACCTGGCTGACCAGGTGCTAGAGGCAAACATGCTGACCACTGGGCTGCATGAACTTTGGGGACACGGTGTAGTTTATTTAACTGTGTGCTTGCACCTGAACTCTAGACCTGATCCCTGCACCGCTCCATCAGGGGTCACAGGGGTTACTGGGGTCACAGGGGGCACTGGGGTCACTGGGGTCACAGTGGTCACTGGGGTCACTGGGGTCACAGGGGGCACTGGGGTCACTGGGGTCACAGTGGTCACTGGGGTCACAGGGGGCACTGGGGTCACAGGGGTCATTGGGGTAACAGAGGTAACAGGGGTCACTGGGATCACATCTATTGTTATTCACAACACTGAGGTTAATCTATGAAGGCATGCATCTAAACCTGGTCCACAGTCGCCCCCCCACCGTCCATCGGGCCCATCTTAAACCCTAAATGAGTCTTATCTGATCCGTGGAGGATGAGGGGCGCCCCCTGCTGGACCTTCGGTGCTCTCCTTGTCTTCGTAGCCCGGTCACAGGATGCTCTCGCGCTCCTCGCCAAAGGTGACGGTGTCAGAGGACACGGTGCAGACCTCCGGCGGGTCCCCGGGCTTCAGGCCCCTCTTCAGGTGGACGACCCGGACGTTCTCGTTGTTGGGGCCTGGCCTGGTGGCGGTGGAGGAGGTGGAACCCTCTGGAGGCTGGCGAGGGCGGTCTCCCTGCTGGGCGTTGGTGTTGTTGTTGAGGGTGACGTTGCTCAACGTGCGGTTCAGGTTGTAGCTCTTGGACGAGGGCCAGCTCTCCTCGGGACTGCTGGCCAGGAGGCTGCACTGGTCCTCGGAGCAGATGGACATCCGGGCCACGGCCGGGTCCTGGAGGCCACTGAGGCTGCTGGGAAGGCCGCGCTTCCTGGCCAGGCCGTCCTCGTCCAGCTCAATCAGGTTGGCCCGCTCCAGCTGGGACAGGTCCGCCTCCTCGTCCTGCAGCGAGTGGTTGGGCGAGCTCTCGTTTGACCGCACCCCTGAGTCGGATGAGTCCTTCTTGTCCAGCGTGGCGTCTGACAGATAGTCCTTCCCCTTTAGTGCCAGCGAGCCGCCGGGCGGTTTGGGGTCCACCACCTTCTTGCCGTCCTTCAGCAGGGGAGCGTTATCGGACTCCTCGGACTCTTCATCGTCACTGGTCAGCTTCTGGTAGCGCAGCCCGCCGCCGGCCTTCAGCTTCAGGTCGGCCGCTCCCTGGAACAGCCCCCCTCTTTCAGCTGACGTCTTGCGGGTCAGCAGAGACTTGGAGGATCCGTGGTCGCCCTTCTCGTCCTCCTCGGTGATGGGGTCCAGGGCTTCAGCGTTGGAGGCAAAGTCGGGGGTGTCCGCCGCCAGCTTGACCCCGGTCCTCTTGTTGAAGGACTTGCGTCCGTCTTGTTCGGGGCCGTCCTTGCTCTTGTCCTCAGGCTGAGGTGTCATAAACTGCCCCGGCTGTGGCTGGACCGGCTTCTCGCCGCCGCCGCCCGCCATCTCTAGCTGGGCCATCTGGGCGATGTACTCCTGGTAGGCGTTGCGGTACTCGTCCTGCTGCTTGTCCGTCAACCTGGAGATGTCGTTGGACGACTCCTGAGAGTTGAGGCTGGTCATACTGGCGGTGCGGTGAGCGCCACCCTGAGGTCAGAGACAGTAAATTATGTGGCATGACGGGCTAATGTAAGCTGTGCTAGCTTAAAGGCGCAGTAGGCAAGATTGTGAAGATCCAGGACTTAGCCAAAAAATTTGAACATCAACAACTTCTCAGTCCCTCCCTCCTTTCCGCTAAAGCCCAAAACGGTCTCCCAAGCCCCTGGAATACTGCGCACGAGCAGAGAACCGAGAGAGAGCGAGTAAACAAACTAGCATGGAACACACCGACGTCAGAACAACAAAATAGTTTTTATAATTCGTTATTGCTAAATATTTTGACCTAAAGTACAACGATACTTTAGGTCAAAATATTTAGCAACAGTCAACTAATGACAAAACCAAGGTTAGGATGTTTCTGAAACATGTTAGACACACCCCTGGTCCTGATTGGTGCATCTGAATGTGGAGCGGTGGATGTCTTGCAAATCGCGGTACAGGTTCTAGGAGGGACCAGATGATCCGATTTTAAAATGACCTGCTTCATGCAATTATACTTGACCATAGGGTCAGTTTCAGCAAATATGACAGAAAGTAAGTTTCGTAAAAGTTGTCTACTGCACCTTTAAGAGTCCTACAGCTCTAAATGCTAACCCTACTAGCGTGCTAGGCCAAGTGTACGGTGTGAGGTTACAGGTTTTAATAGATGGCTTTGGTTTACCATCCACGCCGTGTTCCCGTGTCGCGGCCCCTCGTCCAGTCCCACGGTGCTCAGCTCTTCAAAGCTCAGGTTGAAGCTGTACATCGGTGACGCGTCGGTGTTGGCGGAGCCGGCGTGGGGCGGAGCCACCGCTCGCCTCCCGGTCTCAATGTGACTGCCAACAACACTGCCTTGCTCACTGGAAGCTTCCTCGTGTAACACCTGGCTCTCAATGTGGCGCATGTCCAGAACCTTCAGCAGGAACCAGCAGGAACCAGGAGGAACCAGGAGGAACAAAATTGTTAATTCATTCATCCAAAAATCTTAACCCTCAACATCAGCTGACAGGAAGGGCTAACCCTGCTAGCATGCTAGGCTAAGAGCCTGAAGCTATAAAGGCTGACCCTGCTAGCATGCCATGCTAACCCTGCTAGCTTCTGTATAACTGACCGTGGCTCTGAACAGCTGCCAGTCTCCAAAGTTCATGTTCATCTCCTTCTTCAGTTCGTCGATGTTGCACTGAGACAGAACTCTGCCGTTGACGTTGGCCTGAAACCAGAATGAAAACGTTTCTTATAGCAGATGAAGGAGACTCTTGTTCCTGCGCTGCAGCGTCACTCACCTTCCTGATGGTGGCGGCGTACTGTCCCGTCATGCTCTGGTCGATGCCTTCGATCTGACGCACGCGCTCACAAACCGCCTCCGTGGTCATGGAGCTGAGGAGGATGGGTGGGGCGGCGGACACGACGGAGGCGGAGCCCTGAACACGAACACGACAAACGTCACAAACTGGAGCGGCTGTGTTTTTATATTTCACATAAAGAATCAGTCAAATCAAAGGTTAGAACTTATAACATAGATACAACCATCTGAGGTGGAGGTGAGGGAGGGGGAGAGTGGGGGAGAGTGGGGGAGAGCACATCAACCAGCTACTCTACTGGAGGCTAGTCCAGGCAAGCTGCATGCTGGGAGTTGTAGTAGTTTCTCTCATGTCCACAGCGTCCAGTCACCAGTTTCATTTTCAGACAAAGATTACGTTAACCCTGCTAGCATGCTAGGCTAAGAGTCTGCTGCACCTGGAACGTCTCGTTAGCGAAGGCTAGCTACCATGCTACATGCTACTAGCATGATGCTACACCCTGATGGATGAAATCAAATGAAAGAGTGAACACGATGCAGACAAGAGCTGTGGACATTAAGATCAGTCTGGGAGGAGGAGGGGGGGGGAGAGAGGAGGGAGGAAGAGAGAGAGGAGGGAGGAAGAGTGGGAGGAGGGAGGAAGAGACGGGGGAGGGAGGAAGAGAGGGAGGAGGGAGGAAGAGACGGGGGAGGGAGGAAGAGAGGGAGGAGGGAGGAAGAGAGAGAGGAGGGAGGAATGTTGTTAGAGGAAGTTTAATACCTGCTTCCTTTTCAAAGATGAAGTCTTAAACTGCAGACAGACAGGAGGACAGACAGGAGGACAGACAGAGACAGACGAGGGACATGAACAGCAGGAAGACAGGAAATGATCAGACATCAGGACACATGAAGAAAAAGAAGTGGAGGAGGAGGAGGAGAGAGAGAGAGAGCAGCAGTTTGATAATAACCAGATGACTGATTAGTTTCCTGACATCTGATTGGACGTCAGCTCCGGTCCAGGTGGTACTCACAGGTGTGGCGGCGGCGTCTCGGCTGAAGGCGCCTCTAGGAGGCGGGCGTAGATGGAGGAGTGGAGGGAAGGAGGCCACTAGGGGGCGTGGCAGCTGGTAAAGGTGGTGGGGGAAATATGGCTGGGGGTGGGGGGGGCAGAAAACCAAAATAAAGTTCATGGAGGTGATTGAACGTAAAAACACCTGACACCTGTTAGCATTAGCATGGAGCTAACAGCACAGATTCACTGAGACACTGAAATGAAGCTAATGATGAGAAACACGTGATGAGAGGGACGGGACCAGGAGAGAGTCCACCAGGTGAGTCCACCTGAGAGACGGCATGGGTGGGCGGGGCCTGTACTCACCCTGTTGTAGAAGGGGTGCTGGGGGCCGGCCATCCCGCTGTAGTAGCTGCTGTGAGGCTGAGGGGAGATCACGCCTCCTGCCTGCGGGTGGAAGGGTCCGCTGAAGGAGGCGGAGGGCGAGCACGCCGACGACACCTGGCTGTAGACAGAAGAGGGGCGGGGCTGAGCCTCCTGCAGCGGGACGGCCGGGAACGTGACTCCGCCCATATTCATCTGCTCCCGGGCTGCACGCACGTCTGGAGAGAGAGACAACATCTGGATCAGTCAAGTGTCCCTGTGTCTCAATGTCTCTGTGTCCCAGGTGTGTCTCAGGTGTGTCTCAGGTATGTATCAGGTGTGTCTTAGTATCCCCGGTGTGTCTCAGGTATGTCTCAGGTGTGTCCCAGGTGTGTCTCAGGTATGTCTCGGGTGTGTCCCAGGTGTGTCTCGGGTGTGTCTCAGGTGTGTCCCAGGTGTGTCCCAGGTGTGTCTCAGGTATGTCTCAGGTGTGTCCCAGGTGTGTCTCAGGTGTGTCCCAGGTGTGTCTCAGGTGTCCCTCTTACCTGCGATGATCTCTCTGAGTTTGGGGTCCAGGTTGACGGTGCAGGGCAGGAAGGTGCGGATGTCTCTGGCGTTGAGGACGGGCGACCGTGAGGACAGGAAGACCTCAAAGCTGCGTACATCTCCGTCGATCTCCAGCAGCGGCTCCACGTCTTTGGTGGTGGGGATGTTCTTGGACACTCTGAGGACAGACAGCGATGAGCGGCAGGAGAGACACAGCTAGGACAACAACAACAGGTTGACCACTGACCTCTCATAGATGGTCTTCAGCGTGGCCTGGTCGGGGACGCCGTCCGTCTCCTCAAGGTACAGGATGAGCCAGGACGTCCTGTAGGGCCACTGCTCCGTAAGGTTGATCCAGGACGCCAGACGGTCCCAGTTGAAGCTGATTTGATTGGCTCGCAGCAGCCGACCTAGACACAGACAGGAAGAGGATTATTACAGGTCCTGGTTCTAGTCTGGTCCTGGTCCTGGTCCTAGTCTAGGTCTAGTTTGCGCTCTAGTACTAGTTCTAGATCTAGGTCTAGTTTTAGGTCTAGTTCTGGTTCTAGGTCTAGTTTTAGGTCTAGTTCTAGGTCTAGTTCTGGTTCTAGGTCTGGTTCTGGTTCTAGGTCTAGTTTTAGGTCTAGTTCTAGTTCTAGGTCTAGTTTTAGGTCTAGTTCTAGGTCTAGTTCTGGTTCTAGGTCTAGTTCTGGTTCTAGGTCTAGTTTTAGGTCTAGTTCTAGGTCTAGTTCTGGTTCTAGGTCTAGTTTTGGGCGTTGTTCTGGTTCTAGGTCTAGTTCTGAATCTAGGTCTAGGTCTAGGTCCAATTCTGGCCCTGGCCCTGATTCTGTTTGAAATTCTGACCCTGGTTCTAGTCCTGGTCCTGCTGAGGCTCACCTGTGACAGAGACGATGTTGAGCAGCCTCCTCATGGTCTGGGGGCTGATGTCACTGAACCAGTCCTCCGTCACCATCAGCTTCGTCAGGTCGAAAGACATCTGACGAGTCACTGAGCGCTGAGCCTGCCGCCGTCGGGAGTAGGTGTCCTGAACGCAAAACAGGTCACATGACCACCAACCAGAGACAAAGACACAGAGAGACACAAAGAGACACAAGGAGGCAGAGTCTCACCCGGCGGTTCAGTGTTGTCTTGCTGCCAAACTTGGTTAATTCTCCCAGACTGTGCTGAGAAAGTTTCCTGTCAAGCTCCTCATGCCAACCTGCTGAAAGACCAGCCAACCAACCAGCCAGCCAACCAGCCAACCAACCAGCCAACCAATCAACCAACCAACCAACCAGCCAACCAACCAATCAACCAACCAACCAACAATCAATCAACCAACCAATCAACCAACCAACCAACCAACCAACCAACCAACCAACCAACCAATCAATCATCCAACCAGGCTATTTAGAATCTCTGATATCATCATCAACAAAGTCGGCGTGTTTATCATCACGTGTCGCCATGGTTACCCTCAGCGGTGGCGGTGTCTCCGTTGGCAGGCGCAGCGGCGCACATCTTCCTGGCGCTGGACAGACCTCTGCTGTTGAGGAATACGGGCAGGTGGACGATGTTCCTCATGTAGTCGTGTCCGTTGATGTTGGAGTCTCTGAGGACGCTGTTCAGGTTCTGGTTGATGGCTTTGATGATGATGTGGGGGTCGCTGGCGAAGATGGAGATGAACGGGCCCTTGGAGAATAGAACCCTTACCTGCAGGGGGCCACACAGGACGTCAGCATCCCGTCCTTTTAAAATAAAACGTCTCCTTCACATGGACTCACCGTGTCCAGCATCTGGAGGACTTTGTCCTGTTCACAGGAGTCCAGCCCGTCGATGACCACTGCCAGCCTCGTCTGATGCTGCGTGAACCCGTCGATGGTCTTGGCCATCCTCGCCATCAGCTCCACCTCGTTCTTCAGGACCTGGTGGAGCAGACAAACCGGCAGCCATGTTGGACCCTGACTGGTGGATCAGCTGATCAAAGACCCAGGAGAGTCCTCACCTTCATGAAGCCCTCACTCTTCAGTTTGTGCATCCTGTTGGCGGCGCTGTGGAGCCTCTTCCTCTGAGAGTTCAGCACCGAGTCCGTCACCTGCCACCACGTCCTGCAGTTCAGGAGCAGAGCCAGACCCACCACGCTGCCCACAGCAACCAGGACCCCGTTCACCGTCTGGTTCTCGCTGTCCACCCTGAAGACGGCCAGCAGGGCCATGCCGGCCACCAGACACGCCAGCACCAGGATGAAGAGGACAAAAGACGGCACACAGCACGTCCTCTTCCACTTCCTCTTCCCTGAGAGGAGCACAGACGCCGTTAGTTCTGGTCCAGGTCAGTTCTGGTTCTGGTCCTGGTCCTAGTCTTTACCTTGAGTCTCCTCCGTCTTAAACACTCTGAAGAGACGAGTGGCGAGGAACCCGAACTCTCTCTCACAGGCGTCGGAAAGCGTCGCGATCATCTCTGCCATCGATGTCTCTCCTCCCACGCTGGACAGACGGTTGTAGTCGGTGAAGAGGAACCTGGACGAGACAAGAGACAAGAGACACAAGGCATGACACAGGAGACATATCTGTGTGAGGTCATAATCCAGTGATCAGGCAGGGACAATGTCTTCCAGATTTTACCTGACAGGTAGAGGTCTAGAGAGGACAGTGGTACCTGACAGGCAGAGGTCTAGAGAGGACAGTGTCTTCCTAGTGGTACCTGACAGGCAGAGGTCTAGAGGGGACAGTGGTACCTGACAGGCAGAGGTCTAGAGAGGACAGGGTATTCCTGGTGGTACCTGACAGGCAGAGGTCTAGAGGGGACAGTGGCACCTGACAGGTAGATGTCTAGAGAGGACAGGGTATTCCTGGTGGTACCTGACAGGCAGAGGTCTAGAGGGGACAGTGGCACCTGACAGGTAGATGTCTAGAGAGGACAGTGGTACCTGACAGGCAGAGGTCTAGAGGGGACAGTGGTACCTAACAGGTAGATGTCTAGAGAGGACAGTGGTACCTGACAGGTAGATGTCTAGAGAGGACAGTGGTACCTGACAGGTAGATGTCTAGAGAGGACAGTGGTACCTGACAGGCAGAGGTCTAGAGGGGACAGTCGTACCTGACAGGTAGAGGTCTAGAGAGGACAGGGTATTCCTGGTGGTACCTGACAGGCAGAGGTCTAGAGGGGACAGTGGCACCTGACAGGTAGAGGTCTAGAGAGGACAGTGGCACCTGACAGGTAGATGTCTAGAGAGGACAGTGGTACCTGACAGGTAGATTTCTAGAGATGACAGTGGTACCTGACAGGTAGATGTCTAGAGAGGACAGTGGTACCTGACAGGTAGATGTCTAGAGAGGACAGTGGTACCTGACAGGTAGATGTCTAGAGAGGACAGTGGTACCTGACAGGCAGAGGTCTAGAGGGGACAGTGGTACCTGACAGGTAGAGGTCTAGAGAGGACAGGGTATTCCTGGTGGTACCTGACAGGCAGAGGTCTAGAGGGGACAGTGGCACCTGACAGGTAGAGGTCTAGAGAGGACAGGGTATTCCTGGTGGTACCTGACAGGCAGAGGTCTAGAGGGGACAGTGGCACCTGACAGGTAGAGGTCTAGAGAGGACAAGGTATTCCTGGTGATACCTGACTGGCAGATGTCTAGAGAGGACAGTGGTACCTGACAGGTAGAGCTCTGGTGCTCTGCTCAGGTAGCTCTGGAGGGTTGACAAACATCAGCTTCAGCAGCAGCTCCAGGTAACCGATGTGACGCGCCAGGCGGGTGCTGAGAAGCCACGCCCACGTCCAGCTGTCGCCCTCCCTACGCCCCCCGAAGTACACCACCACTACAGGACACACAAGGTTATTTAGAAGACCACGGCCACAGGGGGACAGGAGGACAGGAGGACGAGGTCTTACCAAAGAAGAGGTAGAGCAAAGCCAGCAGGCTGAGAGACACTGACATGGACAGTCTGGGGTCCACGGAGAACCCAAGAACCACAGCAACAGAACCACAGACCAGCAGAGACAAGAAGACCACCAGCCAGGAGAACTGGAACAACGGGTCTATCTGCTGTCCTGCAAACGTCTTCATCTCATCTGAGGAGGAGGAGGAGGAGGAGGAGGAGGAGGAGGAGGAGAGGAGGAGGAGGAGAGGAGAGGAGGAGGAGGAGGAGGAGGAGGAGGAGGAGGAGGAGGAGGAAGAGGAGGAAGAGAAGGAGCAAGAGGAGGAGGAGGAGGAGGAGGAGGAAGAGGAAGAGAAGGAGGAGGAGGAGGAGCAAGAGGAGGAGGAGGAGGAGGAGGAAGAGGAAGAGGAGGAGGAGGAGGAGGAGGAAGAGGAGGAGGAGGAGGGGAGGAGCAAGAGGAGGAGGAGGAGGAAGAGGAGGAGGAGGAAGAGGAGGAGCAAGAGGAGGAGCAAGAGGAAGAGGAAGAGGAGGAGGAGCAAGAGGAAGAGCAAGAGGAGGAAGAGGAGGAGGAGGAAGAGGAAGAAGAGGAGGAGGATGAAGAGGAGGAGCAAGAGGAGGAGGAGGAGGAAGAGGAGGAGCAAGAGGAGGAGCAAGAGGAGGAAGAGCAAGAGCAAGAGGAGGAGGAGAAGGAGGAGGAGGAGGAGGAGGAAGAGGAAGAAGAGGAAGAGGAAGAAAGCTTTGTGTTGTGTACATCATGTACAGTGTGTGTGTACATATCATTGTGTACATCATGTACAGTGTTTATGGCGTCTCACCCTCCAGCTTCTTGAGCAGGAAGGACTTGCCGCTGCCCCACTGGGCGTAGAGCCCCACACAGATCGGAGGCTGCATGGTGGGTTCACTCAGGATGTCAGCCAGAGCAGAGCTGTACAGGTCGTAGCCCAGCATGTCCCCGTCCGTCTCTGAGGGGGACAGGTGACCTGTGGGGCGGGGTCAACAGGTAAGTGCTCAGCTGTGCTCTAGGTGAGATGGGGAGGTCAAAGGTTAAAGGTCAGAGGACGTACGAGCTCCAAAGATCTGAGTGAGGATGCTCTTCTGGTGGCTGCAGTCCACATTGTAGGGTGTCTCTCCAGCCTTATTGGGCCGGTACAGCAGGCGGCCATCTTTAGGGTTCCTTAGCAACAGCTCGGCCAGACGCCGACTCCGCCCACGGATGGCGATGTGGAGGGGAGTGTCCCCCTTCTGTTGGAAGCCAGGACACAACAGGACTGAGACATCTAAGACCTCTATGAATGGATGAATCAGTCTGCTTTTACTCTGAAGGCTGTCTGTCTCTGAGACAGGAAGCTGTGTCTTTCAGGTTCTCACCTTGTCCACAGCTGACACCTTGGCTCCTTTGTCCAACAGCAGCTCCACGATCTCAATGTTCCTCATCTTAGTGGCTTTGATCAGAGGAGTCTCTCCGTCCTGAGAAGGACAGGACGTCATGACGTCAGCCTGCTTCACCACTTCATCACCACTTCATCACCACTTCATCACTTCATTATCACTTCATCACTTCATCACTTCATCACCACTTCATCACTTCATCACTTCATCATCACGTCATCATCACTTCATCATCACGTCATCATCACTTCATCACTTCATCATCACGTCATCATCACTTCATCATCACGTCATCATCACTTCATCATCACGTCATCATCACTTCATCATCACTTCATCACTTCATCATCACGTCATCATCACTTCATCACTTCATCATCACTTCATCATCACTTCATCATCACTTCATCACTTCATCACCACCACTTCGTCACTTCACCACTTCATCACCACTTCATCATCACTTCATCACTTCAACATCACTTCATCACTTCACCACTTCATCACCACCACTTCATCACTTCACCACATCATCACCACTTCACCTCACCACTTCACCACTTCATCACCACATCATCACTTCATCACCTCACATCATCACCACTTCACCACTTCATCACCTCATCACTTCACCACTTCACCCCTTCATCACCTCATCACTTCACCACTTCACCACTTCATCACCACTTCATCATCACTTCATCACTTCAACATCACTTCATCACTTCACCACTTCATCACCACCACTTCATCACTTCACCACATCATCACCACTTCACCTCACCACTTCACCACTTCATCACCACATCATCACTTCATCACCTCACATCATCACCACTTCACCACTTCATCACCTCATCACTTCACCACTTCACCCCTTCATCACCTCATCACTTCACCACTTCACCACCTCATCACTTCATCACTTCACCACCTCACCACTTCATCACTTCATCACCTCATCACTTCAACACCACTTCATCACTTCATCACCTCACATCATCACCACTTCATCACCTCACCACTTCACCACTTCATCACCACTTCATCACTTCATCACCTCACATCATCACCACTTCACCACCTCACCACTTCATCACTTCACCACCTCATCACTTCAACACTTCACCACTTCACCACTTCATCACCTCATCTCTTCACCACTTCACCACTTCATCACCTCATCTCTTCACCACTTCACCACTTCACCACTTCATCACTTCACCACCTCACCACTTCACCACCTCACCACTTCATCCCAGACTGACCTTGGTGCAGGTCTCAGTATCAGGGTTACACTGCAGGATGTCTCTGACCATGGTGGCGTTTCCTTTCTCCACGGCCCAGTACAGAGCTGTCTTGTTGTCCTGGAGACACAGACAGACGTCAACCACCTGTCCTCTCATGTCTCACCTGTCTTCTCATGTCTGATCATGTCTCACCTGTCCTCTGATCACCTGACCTGTGATCATGTCTCACCTGTCCTCTGATCATGTCTCACCTGTCCTCTGATCACCTGACCTGTGATCATGTCTCACCTGTCCTCTGATCATGTCTCACCTGTCCACTGATCATGTCTCACCTGTCCTCTGATCATGTCTCACCTGTCCTCTGATCATGTCTCACCTGTCCTCTGATCATGTCTCACCTGTCCTCTGATGTCGATGTCAGCATATTTGTGCAGCAGAGCTCTGACTATCTCCACGTGTCCCCCCCTCACAGCTCCGATCAGCACCGTGTCTCCGCTCTGGAACAAAACACCGTCTAGTCACCATCACCATCGTGATCATCATCATCGTCATGGCTGTTGCCATAGTGACGGTGTCTCACCCGGTCAGGTATGTTGACGTAAGTCCCGGCGTCCAGAAGGTCCTGGACGATCTCGGTGTAGCCCTCCTTGGCAGCGATCATGAGCGCCGTGTTGCCGTCCTTGTCCGTCATGTTGACGTTGGGGTTCCTCTTCAGCAACTCCTTCACCACCGCCGTGTAACCCCCCCTCACCGCCACGATCAGAGCCGTCATGGAGTTCTGAGGTCAGAGGTCAGAGCCGTCATGGAGGTCAGAGGTCAGAGAGTCAGAGCCGTCATGGAGGTCAGAGGTCAGAGGGTCAGAGCCGTCATGGAGGTCAGAGGTCAGAGCCGTCATGGAGGTCAGAGGTCAGAGGGTCAGCATTTAGTGTTTAGCTAAAACTGTCATAGATGTGGTTCTTGGAATGAATCTTCTTGTGTGAGTCCAAACACAGTAAAACAGTAAAACATTTCTTTAAGATTTAAACGTGTTAGCTAGTTAGCTAGTTAGCTAGTTAGCTGATTAGCTGATTAGCTAGTTAGCTTGATGATGCCGCAGTGTGTCTTACCGCCCCCTCCTGGTCAACATCAGCTCCGTTCTCCAGTAGATGCATCACACAGTCATAGTGACCCTTCCTGGACGCCCAGATCAGAGGAGTGGTCCCGTACTGACACAACGATACACAATAGTACATTGACACGTTGCCATGTGCTATATTATTGTTGCCATGTTGCCTTGTGTTGCTATCATGTCAGTGTTGCGTTGCCGTGTTGCTATCATGTCAGTGTTGCGTTGCCGTGTTGCTATCATGTCAGTGTTGCGTTGCCGTGTTGTTATCATGTCAGTGTTGCGTTGCCGTGTTGTTATCATGTCAGTGTTGCGTTGCCGTGTAGGTCACCTTATCAGAACAGTTGACTTTAGCTCCATTGCTCAGCAGCAGTTTGACGATGTCAGCGTGTCCTCGTCCTGACGCCCAGATGATTGGATACACACTGTACTGCTGCAGGGACAGTGAGGACAGTGAGGGGGGTCGGGGGTCAGAGTGTGTCTCAGAGTGTCTCAAAGTGTCTCAAAGTGTCTCAGTGTGTCTCAGCGTGTCTCCGAGTGTCTCCGAGTGTCTCGAGTTTTCCAGTGTGTCTCAGAGTGTCTCAGTGTGTCTCAGAGTGTCTCAGAGTGTCTCACCTGTCCCGTAGTGTTGGGGTTAGCTCCATGCTCCAGCAGCAGCTCAGTGACCTCTACACGACCTTTATAGGAGGCCCAGGTCAGAGCCGTCCAGCCTCCCTGACAACAACAACAACACAACTCATGTCAGTCTCTGAACATGCATCTATCTGTGTTCTACTTGTTATGTCTGTGTGATGGATGGCCTCCATTTCCCATGAGCCTTTGCTCCCACCATGTCTCTGTGCTCGATGTAGGCGCTGTTCTCCAGCAGCTCCTTCACCACGTCCACGTGTCCTTCTTTGGCTGCAGAGATGAGAGCCGACCAGCAGTCCTGACCACAGACAGAGAGACAGAGAGACAGACAGCGTTACCGCGGCAACCACCCCACCTCTCCCACACAGAGCAGAGCAGAACAGAGCGGGGAGCGATTGTTGTTCTCACCACGTCGTCCAGGTTGACGTTGGCTCCTCTCCTGATGAGCTCCTGGACGATCTCCAGACTGCCCTGCTCCGCCGCCAGCATCAGAGGAGTCTGACCGTTCTGGAACAACACAGGTAAAGTATGACACAGGTAAACCATGACAACACAGGTAAACCATGACAACACAGGTAAACCATGACAACACAGGTAAAGCATGACAGCACAGGTAAACCATGACAACACAGGTAAACCATGACAGCACAGGTAAACCATGACACAGGTAAACGTACATCGCTGCGTCCGTCCACCTCCTTGAAGCGGTCCAGGTGAGCCTTCAGCGCCGTCAGGTTCTCCTCCTCCACGTAGCTGAACAGGTTTTGGATGGCCAGCGTGGTCATCTTAATGGACGTGGTGGTGTCCATGTCTGCGGTCGTCACGGCGCCCCCTGTGGACACAACACAGATCTGACTCTGACAGGTTTCATCATTATTAACCCTCTGGAATCGATGGACATGCCAGCGCGTCCAAATCACATGACCAGTTTAAGACAATATAGCAGCAAGACGAGTCCTCACTGTGACTCCGTTTCAATTAGTGTAGAAAGTGCTAACTTCAAACTATATACCGGTTTTTAAATTGTGTTGATAGGGCAAGTAAAACTGGATTTATTAAAACTAATATACGGCATGCTTTCTCCTGAGTATTGTCATCGTGTTTAGTGCAGGAAGATACGGCAAAATGGAAAATGCTAGCAAGCAGAGATCACTAGCCGGCTTCAGGTGATCGAAAGCAAAAAAAAACACAAAACAAAACATGAAACGCTCTTTCCTATCAGTGCAAAAATGCATCACATCAGCCAATCAGAAAATGATATGGTAATGGTGGCAAAGGAAGAGGGAACATTTGTGGAAGTGACGCTATATACAATCCATGGAGTGACGACGATGAAGAGAGAGAAACGAGTTCTGAGATTTGAGACATTTGTGACCGTACGTACAGTTAGGCCCAAAAATATTTGGACAGTGACACAAGTTTTGTTATTTTAGCTGTTTACGAAAACATATGCAGGATACAATTATATAATCAATATGGGCTTAAAGTGCAGACTCTCAGCTGTAACGTGAGAGTATTCACATCCAAATTGGAGCAAAGGTTTAGGAATTACAGCTCTTTAATACGTAGCCTCTTCTTTTTCAAGGGACCAAAAGTAATTGGACAATTGACTCAGAAGGCTGCAAAAATAAAAAAACAAGGCTGCACGGGCTCTTCCCTCGTTAATCAAGCAGTTAAAAGGTCTGGAGTTGATTCCAGGTGTGGTGTTTGCATTGGAAGCTGTTGCTGTGAACACACAACATTCGGTCAAAGGAGCTCTCAGTGCAGGTGAAACAGACCATCCTGAGGCTGAAAAAAAAAAAGAAGAAATCCATCAGAGAGAGCAGAAATGTTAGGAGAGGCCAAATCAACAGTTTGGTACATTCTGAGAAAAAAAGAGTGTACTGGTGAGCATGGGAACTCAAAAAGGCCGGACGTCCAAGGAAGACAACAGTGGTGGATGATCGCAGAATCCTTTCCATGGTGATGAAAAACCCCTTCACAACATCCACTCAAGTGAAGAACTCTGTCCAGGAAGTAGGTGTATCAGTATCTAAGTCTACCATAAAGAGAAGACTTCATGAGAGTAAATACAAAGGATTCACCACAAGGTGCAAACCATTCATCAGCCTGAAAAATAGAAAGGCCAGAATTGACTTTGCCAAAAAACACCTGAAAAAGCCAGCCCAGTTCTGGAACAACATTCTTTGGGCAGATAAGACTAAGATCGACCTGTACCAGAATGATGGGAAGAAGAAAGTTTGGAGAAGAATTGGAACAGCTCATGATAAAGCACATCACATCCTCTGTAGAACATGGTAGAGGCAGTGTGATGGCATGGGCATACATGGCTTCCAATGACACTGGGTCACTTGTGTTTATTGATGATGTGACAAAAGACAGAAGCTGAAGTGTATAGGGTTATACTTTCTGCTCAGATTCAGCCAAATGCAGCCAAATTGATTGGATGGCGCTTCACAGTACAGATGAACAATGATGCAAAAGAAATCCAGGAGTTTTTTTAAAGCAAAGAAGTGAAATATTCTGCAATGGCTAAGTCAGCCACAAGATCTCAACCCAATCGAGTATGCATTTCACTTGCTCAAGACAAAACTTATGGCAGAAAGACCCACAAACAAGCAACAACTGAAGACAGCTGCAGTAAAGGTCTGGTAAAGCATCACAGAGGAGGAAACCCAGCGTTTGGTGATGCCCATGCGTTCCAGACTTCAGACAGTCATTGCCTGAAAACGATTCTCAACAAAATATTGAAGAGTAACATTTTACTTAGGGTTATGTTTATTTGTCCAATTACTTTTGAGCCTCTGAAATGAGGAGCATTTGTATAAAAACAGCTACAATTCCTACATGTTTAATCATATATTTTTGTTCAATCCCTTGAATTAAACCTTATAGTCTGCACGTTAATTCTGTTGTAGTTGTTTCGTTTCAAACCCAATGTGATGGCATGCAGAGCCCAAATCATGAAGATTGTGTCACTGTCCAAATATTTCTGGGCCTAACTGTATATACTTACCTAACTTATTAGACACAACTTATAAGACGTGACTTATTAGACGTGACTTCTTACACGTGACTTATTAGACGTGACTTATTAGACACAACTTATAAGACGTGACTTATTAGACGTGACTTATTAGACACAACTTATAAGACGTGACTTATTAGACGTGACTTATTAGACACAACTTATAAGACGTGACTTTATTAGACGTGATTTATTAGACACAACTTATAAGACGTGACTTATTAGACGTGATTTATTAGACACAACTTATCAGACGTGACTTCTTACACGTGACTTATTAGACGTGACTTATTAGACGTGACTTATTACACGTGACTTATTAGACGTGATTTATTAGACGTGACTTATTAGACGTGACTTATTAGACGTGACTTATTAGACGTGACTTATTAGACGTGACTTATTAGACACAACTTATAAGACGTGACTTATTAGACGTGACTTATTAGACACAACTTATAAGACGTGACTTATTAGACGTGACTTATTAGACACAACTTATAAGACGTGACTTTATTAGACGTGATTTATTAGACACAACTTATAAGACGTGACTTATTAGACGTGATTTATTAGACACAACTTATCAGACGTGACTTCTTACACGTGACTTATTAGACGTGACTTATTAGACGTGACTTATTACACGTGACTTATTAGACGTGATTTATTAGACACGACTTATTAGACGTGACTTATTAGACGTGACTTATTAGACGTGACTTATTACACGTGACTTATTAGACGTGATTTATTAGACACGACTTATTAGACGTGACTTATTAGACGTGATTTATTAGACGTGACTTATTACACGTGACTTATTAGACGTGACTTATTACACGTGACTTATTAGACGTGACTTATTACACGTGACTTATTAGACGTGACTTATTAGACGTGACTTATTAGACGTGATTTATTAGACGTGACTTATTAGACGTGATTTATTAGACGTGACTTATTAGACGTGACTTATTAGACGTGATTTATTAGACGTGACTTATTAGACGTGATTTATTAGACGTGATTTATTACACGTGACTTATTAGACGTGACTTATTAGACGTGATTTATTAGACGTGATTTATTAGACGTGACTTATTAGACGTGACTTATTAGACGTGACTTATTACACGTGACTTATTAGACGTGACTTATTAGACGTGACTTATTAGACGTGACTTATAAGACGTGACTTATTAGACGTGACTTATTAGACGTGACTTATTAGACACGACTTATTACACACGACTTATAAGACGTGACTTATAAGACGTGACTTATTAGACGTGACTTATTAGACACGACTTATTAGACACGACTTATTAGACACGACTTATTAGACGCGACTTATTAGACGCGACTTATTAGACGCGACTTATTAGACGTGACTTATTAGACACAACTTATAAGACGTGACTTATTAAACGTGATTTATTAGACACAACTTATAAGACGTGACTTATAAGACGTGACTTATTAGACGTGACTTATTAGACGTGATTTATTAGACGTGACTTATTAGACACGACTTATTACACACGACTTATTAGACACGACTTATTACACACAACTTATAAGACGTGACTTATTAGACGTGACTTATTAGACGTGACTTATTAGACGTGACTTATTACACACGACTTATTAGACACGACTTATTACACGTGACTTATAAGACGTGACTTATTAGACGTGACTTATTAGACACGACTTATTAGACACGACTTATTAGACACGACTTATTAGACACGACTTATTACACACAACTTATAAGAAGTGACTTATTAGACGTGACTTCTTACACGTGACTTATTAGACACGACTTATTACACACGACTTATTAGACACGACTTATTACACACGACTTATTAGACACGACTTATTACACGTGACTTATTACACGTGACTTATTAGACGTGACTTATTAGACGTGACTTATAACAAACGACTTATTAGACGTGACTTATTACAAACGACTTATTAGACGTGACTTATTAGACGTGACTTATTACAAACGACTTATTAGACGTGACTTATTAGACACGACTTATTAGACGTGACTTATTACAAACGACTTATTAGACGTGACTTATTAGACGTGACTTATTACAAACGACTTATTAGACGTGACTTATTAGACACGACTTATTAGACACGACTTATTACACGTGACTTATTACACGTGATTTATTAGACGTGACTTATTAGACGTGACTTATAACCAACGACTTATTAGACGTGACTTATTACAAACGACTTATTAGACGTGACTTATTAGACGTGACTCATAAGACATTACTTATAAGACGTGACTTATTAGAAGTGACTTATTAGACACGACTTATTAGACGTGACTTATTAGACGTGACTTATTAGACGTGACTTATTAGACGTGACTTATTAGACGTGATTTATTAGACGTGACTTATTACACACGACTTATTAGACACGACTTATTACACGTGACTTATAAGACGTGACTTATTAGACGTGACTTATTAGACACGACTTATTAGACACGACTTATTAGACACAACTTATAAGAAGTGACTTATTAGACGTGACTTCTTACACGTGACTTATTAGACGTGACTTATTAGACGTGACTTATTACACGTGAGTTATTACACACGACTTATTACACACGACTTATTAGACATGACTTATTACACGTGACTTATTACACGTGACTTATTAGACGTGACTTATTAGACGTGACTTATAACAAACGACTTATTAGACGTGACTTATTACAAACGACTTATTAGACGTGACTTATTAGACGTGACTTATTACAAACGACTTATTAGACGTGACTTATTAGACACGACTTATTAGACGTGACTTATTACAAACGACTTATTAGACGTGACTTATTAGACGTGACTTATTACAAACGACTTATTAGACGTGACTTATTAGACACGACTTATTAGACACAAGTTATTACACGTGACTTATTACACGTGATTTATTAGACGTGACTTATTAGACGTGACTTATAACCAACGACTTATTAGACGTGACTTATTACAAACGACTTATTAGACGTGACTTATTAGACGTGACTCATAAGACATTACTTATTAGACGTGATTTATTAGACGTGACTTATTAGACGTGACTTATTACAAACGACTTATTAGACGTGACTTATTACACGTGACTTATTAGACGTGACTTATTAGACGTGATTTATTAGACGTGACTTATTACACACGACTTATTACAAACGACTTATTAGACGTGACTTATTACAAACGACTTATTAGACGTGACTTATTACAAACGACTTATTAGACGTGACTTATTAGACGTGACTTATTAGACGTGACTCATAAGACATTACTTATAAGACGTGACTTATTAGACGTGACTTATTAGACGTGACTTATTACACACGACTTATTAGACACGACTTATTACACGTGACTTATTACACGTGACTTATTACACGTGACTTATTAGACGTGACTTATTAGACGTGTCTTACTGTGAGGCCTGATAGTTTTGCAAATGGTTGTAAATAGTTGCAAAAAACGCCTGATGCATTTCCTGCATTTCAATGTAAATAGTTGTAAATAACTTTGTTGTTTGCTAAATTTTTTATATAAACTTTTGAAATGTAGAGTTTCAATTCTAAGTTATAAAAATGGTATAATATATTAACTTCTATCTAAGTTATATGTTTGTGGTTTTCACAAAAAAAAATTTTCCTTTTATGTTTTAGTGTGGTTTTAGGTCTACTGTGTTAATACAGTATGTTAGAATGAAAAAATAACTGTAGAATCACACATGTGAGGTTGTGCTGAAAAGAATTTAAGATGAAATATATAGGTAAAACCAAAAGTTGTCAAAAACAGCCAATTATACTGTAGACCTCAGAGGGTTAATCATCGTTATTAGTTTATTTTATTTTATCAGGTTCAGGATGTGATGTCTCCTGCTGCCTCTAGGTGGCGCTGACTGTTTGACTGTTGGTCAGAACCAGAGACGGTAGAAAGATGGAACAGCTCCTCTAAAGTGAAGCTAAAGCAACTAGAGCTCCCCCATGTTAGTGGGCAGTATAGGTCATAAGCTCCACCCCCTCCATGTTAGTGGGCGGGGCTTGGGTCAAACTAAAACACTAACATAAGTGATGGTTTCTGTCATTTTAGGTTGTTAATATATTAAATGTTTTGGATAATATTTGTTTAATTTGTTTATTTATAGAAACAAGATGTGACATAATACCAGTTGCCATGCCAACTGCTCCATACATGGCTCCGCCCTCAGACCATACCGCTCAGACTCTGGATCCAAGATGGCGCCGCCCGTATCCCCCGGGTCAGTTTGACCAATGAGACGAAGAGGAGGAGACGTGTTGTCCATATTTACAGTCTATGCTCTGAGCTCTATGTGCAGCTCTGCTCAACACTGATAAGAGGAGACGTGCTGCTGTCACCATGACAACGGCCTCCATGTTGTCTCCTGAAGTCTCTTCATCACAGTCATTCATCCATTCATTGTATCTGTCTCTGTCATGGGTCTCAGTGAACAAGCAGAATGTAACACTTTAACAATAATAATACAAATATAAATATTATTTCTCCTTTTAAAGTGGAGCTTGATTTAACATGAAGATCTGCTGCAGCTTCTTTATTTTATAGTTAGTTTTTATTATTTATTATTTATATTCATGTTATCATTTCATATATTATAGATGTTAAATCATTTCATGGTATTATATAACATATGTTATATTTGATGATCTGATTCACTTTTATTTATTTATAATATTTGATCGTTATTAGTCCTCATATATAATTAACTATAGTCTTTTATATTATTATTATTATCATTATTATTATTGTTGTTGTTTCTTCCGGTGAGCTCGAGCCCTATCCGTTGCTGTTGTTAATGAACACATGAAATAACACCTTCACCTCGTTAATAACGGCTCTATGACCGAGGTGACATGAACAACCTTCACGTTGTCGCGTTCACTCGTTCACCACTGACCAGTAACCGTTAATAATCCGTTAATAATCCGTTAATAAGCCGTTAATAAATCGTTAATGTCTATAAATAAAACCGATCAGGGGAGATCAGCTGTCAATCAAACACGGATCAATCGCGGACTCGGAGGATGCTGAACGGAACCGAACCGGCTTTACCGTCACTACACAGTCAGGTTCTGGGTCAGTGCTCTGGGCTGCGGGCGGGTCTCGGGTCTCGGGTCTCGGGTGTCGCTGCGGGTTCTTCTCCGGGTGTGGGTGCGTCTCGTCGGCCTGTGTTCTGATGACAGTCGGAGCTCACTCTCCATCCCCGACAACAGCGGCCATCTTGATGAGAACAACAAGCAGCACTGCAGCCAATCACAGCCCGCCGTCAAGCGCGCCACTCACACGCGCACACTTCCGCCACAGGGATGTCAAAATAAAAGCACGACAACTGATAACTTCCGCCCAAGGTGTTCTTGATTTGAGTGTAAATAGAACATTCATTAATTGTTTTTATGAATTATTATATCATAGAAATTAGAACGAGTAATGTATGTATGATATTTTATAATCTATTTATGTATTAGTACATTATTATTATCTTTATTAATATTCATTATTTAGTTTT
The DNA here is from genome assembly GCA_005024645.1 of Planiliza haematocheilus. Lineage (NCBI taxonomy): Eukaryota > Metazoa > Chordata > Actinopteri > Mugiliformes > Mugilidae > Planiliza > Planiliza haematocheilus. Next base: position 359,426 of record SRSE01000103.1, read on the forward strand.
ATATCATTTGTTTGTTTCATGATTATTTTTACTTTTGTTTATTGTTATTAAAAACTACATAATGTTACATTATATTTTTATTTGGTCAAACACAAACTGCTGAATTCTTTTATATTTTATTACATATATTTTTAAATGTATTAACTGTTTTATAATATCAGTGACTGCTCATGTTGATCGTCTGTGAAATCATTATTCATGTGTTCATTCATTAGCAGTAACAGGCCGGTGAGCTAGCATCGTTAGCATTGTAGCTGGAGCGCTGACTTGTAATTGCAGCTCTCAGCACTTTGGTTATTTAATTATTAATGATGAGATGAGACTCGAGGGTTATCGGTTCTAACGATGATTAACAGCAGATCTACCGCTGCTATCAGCTCACCATCACTTTATTGGGTCTAAAGCTCAGACCCTCCTCTGCTCTAATCAGATGACACGTTCAGGTCAGGCGTCCAAAAATCCAAGTTTAATCACATCATTTACAAAAGAACCAAACACATGTCAAAGCCACAGAGAACTCCTCCTCTCTATACTCCTCCTCCTCCTCCTCTTCCTCAGCATCGCCTCCGACCAGGTGAAAGAAATACGACACTAAAATACAAACATGGCGACAGGAAAACACGCAGGAACATTTAAAAATGTGCTTCCTGGTTTTTAGCAAAGAAGACACGACTACAAACACAATAACCTTCTGATGACGTCCTCCTGTGTGTCCAGCCTGGTTTCACACTGAAACAGCTGCTGTTAGCTGCTAACCGAACCTACTGACGCTGTCCTGTTAGCTAAGCTACACTGTTAGTAACCTGCGTTGACTCGTTTAGCTTCTACCTTAGCCTTTAGTTTAGCCAAAGCATTTTAACAAAGGTGAACCATTAGCTAACACTAAGCTAACAGTTTAAATTAACTAACCAAGTGTTGTAGCTTTGAGATGTTAGGTAACATCTGAGCTGAGCTGGAAGCTAACCCAAAAAATGAATGGAACAGTTAGCTAACACTAACAAAACAGTTTCAAATTAACTGAGTGAGTTAGCTTCGTCAGTGAAGTAGCCTGTCTGCTAATGTGTAGCAAATGGTTTTAGATTTGTTCGTTTAGCTAACCTAAATAGAAACTAATGCGAAGCTGACTGATGTAGCTTCTACACTTAGCAGTTAGCTAATCCAAAACATTTTTGTCTACACTTACTCATTAGCATTAGCAAACGGTTTTAGCATTGAAATGTTAGCTTACATACATTGTTTCAAAGTAGAGCCATTAGCTAACTTAGAGTGATTATTAGCAAGCAACCGCCAAACTGTTTCAGCTGAACAGTGGGCTAGCTTGTTCAGGGTAGTGTTTTAGCTTTGTTGGCTAACAGGAAACAGGTTAGCATCCAAACACTGGCTGTAGCAACTCTTTTATTTGTGTAAGTGCTTCATCAGTCGACCCGGTTTGTCGGTTAATACTGCTCTGAGGTGGGCTGTTTGCTAACCTGGGCCAAGCTAACATAGCTTTAGCTCTGGAGCCATTAGCCCGATGCTAAACATGACGTGATGTGATTTTTGGCATCAAGGAACCAGATGTGAGCAGCTCGTGGTCTTTGATATGAAATGAATAAATGTAAACTGGACTGATCAGACAACTAAGGTGACTGAGTGGAGCTGTTATTGGCACTTTCTGATGTGGTGGTTTAATGGGTCTGACGGTTATTCACATTTCATCACCGCCTCCGTCTCTCTGCTCATTTGCTACGGCAACAGGTTCCACAAAGAAGATAGAGTCAGTTCAAAACTGAGCAGGCGGCCATGACGGTTCTGGAGTGATTTCCTCCAACGTGGCAGTTTTGACGGATCCTGACCCAGAAACCCTTTGAGTCCAGATCCTTGGCTGGCAGTCGGCCTGAGGACCGCGGATCCAGATAATACAAGGCCCTCGTGTTTCTGACCAGGCCGACAGGAAGTCCCCTTCTGATGGTTCGCCTCCTCGTCCTCCTATACATGGAAATATGATGCTGTTCACGTCCTTTGTCCTCATGTGGTTTTCTCCTTCTGGCTGCTGTGGCAGTCTGTGGCCTCCGGGTGGTGCCCAGGAGTAGGAGGCCGGACCGGGTCCTGCTGGACCGACTCCTGCTGGACTTTGAGGCGGAGATGTCTCGGTTTGACAGGCAACGCTACGGCCAGGAGGACGCAACCAATGTGGAGACTGAAGCACCAGGACCTGGAGGAGGACGAGGAGGAGGAGGAGGAGGAGGAGGAGGAGAAGAAGAAGGAGAAGGAGGAGGAGGAGGAGGAGGAGGAGGAGGAGAAGAAGGAGAAGGAGGAGGAGGAGGAGAAGGGGGAAGAGGAGGAAGAGGAGGAGGAGGAGAAGAAGGAGAAGGAGGAAGAGGAGGAGGAGGAAGAGGAGGAGGAGTGAGATAAATAAAAGTAGAAAATTCAGAGCAAAGTTAAAACCTTTAACGTTAGTGATGCTATCTTGAGATAAACCGGTTTATTTAACCTGACCTGTAAAAAACTTTATTGACGGCCCAACAGGACAACAGGACGAACGGGACCACAGTGTAGCAGATGGCGATCTGGTGGCCGCCCACGTGATTGACATCATAGACCAGTTTAGGGCCCGGCGACTGCAGGAAGTAGGGACGGACGTGTGGTCTGACCTGAGAGGACGAGACACTGTAGTCACTAAAGGGCTAACGGCTAACAGCTAACACTAACAGCTAACTACAGCTAACAGCTAACAACTAACAGCTAACAACTAACAGCTAACAGCTAACAGCTCACAGCTAACCACTAACAGCTAACAGCTAACAACTAACAGCTAACAGCTCACAGCTAACCACTAACAGCTAACAGCTCACAGCTAACCACTAACAGCTAACAGCTAACAACTAACAGCTAACAACTAACAGCTAACAGCTAACAGCTCACAGCTAACCACTAACAGCTAACAGCTAACAACTAACAGCTAACAGCTCACAGCTAACCACTAACAGCTAACAGCTCACAGCTAACCACTAACAGCTAACAGCTAACAACTAACAGCTAACAACTAACAGCTAACAGCTAACAGCTAACAGCTCACAGCTAACCACTAACAGCTAACAGCTAACAACTAACAGCTAACAGGTCACAGCTAACCACTAACAGCTAACAGCTCACAGCTAACCACTAACAGCTAACAACTAACCACTAACAGTTAACAGTTAACAACTAACAGCTAACAACTAACAGCTAACAGCTCACAGCTAACCACTAACAGCTAACAGCTAACAACTAACAGCTAACAGCTAACAACTAACAGCTAACAGCTCACAGCTAACCACTAACAGTTAACAGTTAACAGCTAACAGCTAACCACTAACAGTTAACAGCTACCAGCTAACAGCTAACCACTAACAGTTAACAGTTAACAGCTAACAGCTAAGAGCTAACAGCTAAGAGCTAACAGCTAGCTCACCGCTCTGGCAGCCAATGTGATGACGATGCCAGTGAGGAAGGTGAGGTAGTATCCTGGATAGGCTCCGTGCCACATGGCTGAAAGGATGAACGTAGCAGCTGTCGGGTGGTAGGGACATCGCTCATAGCACACCCTGAGGTCAGAGGTCAGAGGTCAGAGGTCAGACTTTACATTAGCATCTGATCACAACTGTTCATCTTGAAGAATATTTGACTGAACTGATCTCAGCCTTTAAAATATTCTGTCCTCTAAAATAACTTCCATTAAAAAAAAATCAGATGTTCTCATGTGAGAGTGTTTCCATCTGGTTCCTAAATGTGGATCATGTCTCCAAGTCACCAAGCAGCTGTTGATGGTTCTGATCCAGTGGTAGGTAGAGATCCATTAATATTCTACTGACCACATGATGGCAATGCTGCTCATTTACAGACACACACACTGAGATCACATCTACAGAGCTGGCTGGGGACGCATGTGGAGACACAGGGACATTAAGACCAGGTGGATGGACAGGTGAGACCAGGTGAGACCAGGTGAGACCAGGTGGATGGACAGGTGATACCAGGTGAGAGCAGGCGAGAACAGGTGAGAGCAGGTGAGAGCAGATGGAGGGACAGGTGAGAGCAGGCGAGACCAGGTGAGAGCAGGTGAGAGCAGGCGAGACCAGGTGAGACCAGGTGAGACCAGGTGAGAGCAGGCGAGACCAGGTGAGAGCAGGCGAGACCAGGTGAGAGCAGGTGAGACCAGATGGAGGGACAGGTGAGAGCAGGTAAGAGCAGGTGGATGGACGGGTGATACCAGGTGAGAGCAGGCGAGACCAGGTGAGAGCAGGTGAGAGCAGATGGAGGGACAGGTGAGAGCAGCAGGCGAGACCAGGTGAGGCAGGCGAGACCAGATGGAGGGACAGGTGAGGCAGGTAAGAGCAGGTGGATGGACGGGTGATACCAGGTGAGAGCAGGCGAGACCGGTGAGAGCAGGCGAGACCAGGTGAGAGCAGGTGAGAGCAGGCGAGACCAGGTAGACCAGGTGAGAGCAGATGGAGGGACAGGTGAGAGCAGGTAAGAGCAGGTGGATGGACGGGTGATACCAGGTGAGAGCAGGTGAGAGCAGGTGAGAGCAGGCGAGACCAGGTGAGAGCAGGTGAGAGCAGGTGAGAGCAGGTGAGAGCAGGTGAGACCAGGTGAGAGCAGGTGAGAGCAGATGGAGGGACAGGTGAGAGCAGGTAAGAGCAGGTGGATGGACGGGTGATACCAGGTGAGAGCAGGTGAGAGCAGGTGAGAGCAGGCGAGACCAGGTGAGACCAGGTGAGAGCAGGTGAGAGCAGGTGGATGGACCAGGTTAATTGTTGATCAATCAGATCACCTCTTGAGCCAGTGAGCCGTCTGAATGTTCCAGTTGTCCAGGAAGACCTTGAAGCTGGTGGCAAACTGGAACCAAACACAGATGGACCGGGTTAGCTACAGACCTGGTTCTGAAAGGGGACGGCCCACGTCTCAGTCCTCACCTCAATGTTGAGGATCCTCAGGTTGGAGATGAGGGTCCCAAGCGAGGAGAGCCGTCACTGTCGTAGCCATTGAAGCCGAAGCGCGGCGTTGTTGATGGCGTCGGCTGTGGGACACAGGCTGAGGTTAGACCAGGGACAGGGTTTTAAAAGACCAGAACCAGGTTTGAGTCCTCCTCACCTAGAGTCCACACGAAGTAGTAGTACTTGGGTCTGGTGGTCAGCATGGACAAGTACAGGTAGACCGCCTGAGCGTAGAACGAGGAGTGTGGCGATGAAGTCTCGTCGATGTTCGCTCCACAGG